>JBAMBL010001373.1:0-287238 GCA_037043405.1 Drosophila subquinaria | reverse complement strand
CCTCTTGTATTTCCTAGTAATGGTATCACAGCAAGAATCTCTTCATTTACATTGAAATTGGGGTCTACCATTCTAATTGCCAATATTAGCTGACTTATGTCAGAAATATCGCATGACTCGTCTAACGCAAGTGTAAAATATGAGCAACACTTTATTTTTTCTTTAATAAGCGAATCTGAGTACTTGCCGAGCTCCTCAATTCTGCGTGTCACAGAGGATCGAGATAAGCATACTGTATCAATTGTGTTTACTATGGTCTCCCCACTCTCGCCAAAACAAATCATCATATCTTAGCAAACTTTTTTAATAAAAATTCCATCTGAAAATGATTTAAAACTTTGGGCGATGCTTAAGCTGGCTCCATATGATGCCTTCAATGATACATATTTGGATTTACTATTTTCAAATAGAATTTTATGCTTTTGAATATTTATTTCTTCAGAATAATCTTGGAAAAAGTCGTGGATTTGTTTCGCATCATTAACAAAAAACGTACGGATCAGTTTTCTATACTCCGCTTCCAAAACTTCAATTGGTGCAGATGCTAATAAACTGTGCGTCTGTTGAAAATGCCTTTTTTCATTATATTTGTTGTACGTTGAATATTTTGAAAAGCATATAATGCAGTGTTCTTCGCATAAATAATTTTGAGCGAAAAAAAAATTTAATTTTTGCTATGTCAAACATTTTGTCGAAACCAATTTTTGCAAGTGTAAACTCGATGAGCAGACAACAACAAAATCACCATGAAGTTGAGTAAGGCAAACGCAAGCAAGGCAAATTGTTCTTGTTCAGATTTCTTTCGCTTGCAAGCACCAATCAGAGAAGAGAGCAAAACCGGTTTTTGTGCCGCGCATTGCATACACACGAAAATGTTTGCATGTGTTGGTACCCAGTAAGCATTTCGAATCACATAAGAGTCTTAAAAGAGTCTTTTGACTGATTAAAATGAATCTAAATGAGCGCTTTTTCGAATCTAAAATGATTGTATCCTGTGAGAAAACGGTACCCTAGCAAAGACTCCTTTGGAAGAGTCATTTATGACTCTATTTTTTGTATCAGTTTAGACTCAGTTTGGAGTCTTAGTTCTGAGCAAATCTTTTTATTTGAGAGTCATTTGTGAATCACATTTGAGTCATATTTGAGTCCTTTTGTGTCACAAATGAGAGTCATTTGAGAGTCATAATTGGATCTTATTCCCAATTGTTTGCTGATAAAAAAATAATTATTATCATTTTGTATTTATTCAATAATTTTATTCAATTTATTTATTACTTAATATTACAGCTTTTTCATTTAATAATTTAATTTGTACGTTTTCTTTTTGTCGCAACGCGGTCGCCAGCATGAACAAAATGCTTTTGGAGTACCCCATTCATAACCTTGTCCGTTGCCAAGAATTTTATATAGCAAACGTCTAATAAAAGAAAAGTTGTTAGTTAAATGTACTGAAGAATTTATGAAAATATATGTATGTACGTACTCTTAATGGTCGTAACCACGAACAATCGCTCAGCGCTCGGTTTAGTGGCGGTCCCCTTCCAACTGCAAAAGTAATGTTGAATTGTATAGCCCATTTAGAAAGTCCTTCACTTAGATCTACTTCATTTTCGTCACTTTCACTTTCAGAAGAACTATCATATTCGTCACCAACATCACTTTCAATACTAACAGGAACATCAAAATTATTGTCTATATTTATTTGTCTATGTGTTGTGTTAACTAGGCTAGTGTTATTAGCCGCGTCTAATATTTTACTTGGTGACAATAGTTTGGCAGCTTCCCTTTTTGCCAATCTTTATAATTGTTTTGCTGACATTGTAATAAAATAATAAATAATAAAAAACAGCAGCGACTTACTTGACCGTCAGACAATTAGGTACTAAACCGACAACTTAAAAGCAAACACTTCAGATTTGACGAAATGCAAAAGAAGTAAAGAGATTAAACAGTTACATTTCCAGTTGCACCGTCAAACGCTAAACAAAATTCAAAATATTGCAGTAAAAATTCCAACGAAGAGAGCGAAATATGCAAAACAAAGCAAGCACATTTCGGTCAAAAACCTGATCGTTTTGAGATGGCTCTATATTTTGTTGTTGTTAATCTCATTTGCTTCAGCAAACTGTTCGAAATATGCGCTCATAGAAAGAATCAAAGCAATCACATTTCGGTCCGCAACATGATCAATTCGAGTTCGCTGTATATTTTGTTATTGTAATCTCATTTTAGGCATACACATGGATCATTTATGACTCTTTTTTAAATCACACAGGAGATTAATCTTTTTTTTAACATTAAAAAGAGTCAAAAAAGACTCTCCAAGAAGATTGCGATCAGTAAAGATCTTACAATTGCTAGCTGGGTATTTTGTATGCTCAACGCCGTGCATGCATACGATATTTCGTTTCCTATGCTTTGAGGAATTACAAAAACAATTGAGGCCGAAAATCAATGGAATGAGCAAAAGCTGAGCGCCCTTGATTTAGAACAAGCCCTGACAACTTTAAGCAGTCTGCCCTCAAAAAGTATTGGCTTGCATGAGTCGCGTCTCTTAGTAAACGCCATCTGCACCTTTCTTTCGGACGATACTGCGGTATTGCATTTTTTCGTCCAGTTGTGAAAAGTGTCTACAAGCCTTTGTATGCGACGACGAGCAACCCTGAGCAATTTACTAAAACATATTATTGCAGTGTCATCTGCATATGTGGCCAAAATGTCAAATTAGAAGGAGTCGGCATGTCACTCGTAAAGACGTTGTACAACGTTGGGCTTAGGTCACTACCCTGAGGAACGCCAGCTCTTATTTTCCTTCGAGGTGGCTCTGTCATTATTGTGAATCAAAAGATAGAGCATATTGCCCTATAAGCAATGAGCTTATAGCCTGTCTCAGCTCTCACAATTATAATATCCTAGCCACTGGCTCCCCCACCCACTTTCCGTATGACCAGCGCAGATTTTGCCATCTACTGTGGCATCCAAACTAACTGCTTACATATCGAATCTTCCCTTGACCTTGGTTCTGACCATTTTCCACTGAAAATCAACCTTTCTAAAAAACCGAATGTTATTCCATTCAAAAAACCCACTCTCTCGGCAATTCCGTCTATTAAAAAATTACGCCTATGGCTCAACCAAAACATCCATCTAAACACTGAAATCCCTTCTGGTCTTGACATTGATGATGCTGTTGACATTCTTACCTGCCTACTTGCCAACAAACAGCAGATTCCGCATCCAATAACTCCCAATCGTCGCATACGAAATTTACTTATTTCCAAAAGATTCTTTTAATATAATCACCTAATGCTTTGTAATGCTGAAGTCAGAAGTTTGCATTGAATATCCTCTAATCGACTTAAAAAAGCTCTCGAAGATAATAAAGCCAGGCGCATGGATCGAACCCTCTTATCCATTGATCCCAAAGATAGATACAGCATGCAGAAACTCTGGAAATTTACCAAGCAAATAAAAAGACAACCAATGCCTAACCTCCAAGTCCGACACTTTGTCCATTGCCTCAGTTATGCTCCTAGCTGGTGCAATACTCCTTTGAAAAATGCTGAAGCCTTTTCCCTTCATTTCGAAGAGAGATTTAAATCTTTTTTCTGAAATACCACCTACGAACGTTCTGAAATTCAAAACTGCTTAGCCACCTCCCCTCTGCCTCTACAAGATACACCCAATTTTCGTCCTGTTACTCTTCCTAAACTCAAAAATATAATTAAAAGCCTTGGTAACAATAAAGCTCCTGATCTTGATAAAATTGACAACAAAGCTATCAAGTGTCTTCCTGACTCTGCTCTTTTATTTCTCTAATCTTTAATAATGTCCTCCGCCACGGTCATTTTCCTCAACAAAGGAAAATGGCTTTTGTTACAATGATACCCAAAGCTGGCAAACCCACTGAGGAACTTGCTTCCTATCTTGCCTTTTATCTGGTTTCTCCAAAATTCTGGAACGCCTCCTACTAAAACGATTATTTGAATCACCTGCTTTTCTAAGTCGGTACCTAACCATTAATTTGGTTTTCACTACCAACATAGCTGTAATCAGCAGTTGACCCGTGTCACACAATTTATCGAGTATGGCCTCCTTTACAAGCTTAAGTCCATCCTATCTGTTTCCCTGTATGCAGTGCTATCTATTTATTTAACTGACCGGTAATTTATGTTTGAAACCCACAAGGGTGCAGGATCGACTCTCAAGAGTATTTCGATAGGTGTTCTGCAGGGTAGTGTTTAGGGACCTATTCTCTACACAATTTACACTGATGATCTACCAACTCTCGTTACTATAATTGTCAACCCTCCTCGTAATACTGTTTCCTTGCTAGCCACCTATGCTGATGACACAGTTGTCATATCAGTCCCTGAATTTGTCACCTCTAAATTACTATAATAATAATGGTTCATAAAAATAAAAACTGTAAAACTTTGTTATTATATTATAGGTGATAGTGTTTATTTATTTTTTTTCACTCATTATATCTAGCACTTCTTTATGGAAGCTCTTCATTTCTTGGGCCACTTTGACATTTCGTCTGCCATTCTAACGATTGCTTCGGTCCTTAAGTCGTCATTTATCTTCTCTGAATTCCGACGTTTGCGCTTAGATGAAGCAAAGGATATAGCAAAGGGTGAAGCAGAAGTTGAAGCTGAATTCTGCGAATCTGAAGAATTGCCCGACTCCTCTTAAAATAATTTTGAAAAATCTGATAATAAAAATTATTTAAAAATTAGTTCATTATTAATACCATTACTTTCTACGACTTGGTCCTCGAAATTAAAAATATTCTGTCGATATGGGTATAAAGCTCTCAGATTGATGGAGCGCCGCCACTTGGTCCGATTTTGTCCCTTTCCACTCTGAAATTGCACTATTGTATTTGTTTATGATTTTTTGAAATCATCATCATACCTGTATTTCCTGGTTAGGTTGTTTATTTTTGACTTTACGTCTTTGCCCGAATTTTATTTTATTTTTAGCTTTGAGGCTATTTTGCGGTAAATGTGCGAATTTTTGCGACTTCCGCGAAGTCCATCTAAATTTTCTTTCCACAACTCCAACAGATGTTTGGTGGCTTCCGCCGACCACACTCGTCCATTCTTTTGCTGCAATTAATTGTATTAGCACATACATAGTTATTACAATTGAAAAAAAATAAGTAAGTTTCTTGCCGTTTGCCATTGTGCACTTTAATTATTGTTGTGGTTTGACATTTAGGAATAATACTTGGTCGATTTTTAAAATAAATACCAAAATAAATACTAAAAACCTAAAATTATATCAAAATGCAGTTACATTTCTCAGAAATTTACTATTCTCCCACCACTAGCTCCCATATGAAATTTATAGGGTGAAATGTTACATTTGCTTCGAAAATGCTTAAATGCTAAAGCTACAATCGTCTTAATCAGCGGTGAGCACGCATGGGCTACGGGAGCTAGCGGCTGCTCCCGAATTCAGATTTCGGGCCCACCGCTGGTCTAAATACATGTAAAAATGGACTACTATAGTCAAAGAAGACGACGTACATATGAAACTCCGTCAGCCAGAAGTTGGGAATACCTTTGAAATCCTCAGGCATACGCAGACAGGAACAGACTCGCCATCATAGTCGGGAAAAATCCCTGAAAAGTTATGCGCATCTATTTTTGCTTCATTCTTCTATGCCTCGTCTTGCTTAAATTTTAATGTCAGTAACTTTATCAGCTTCTCCAGACTATTATTCGATTGAATAAATGCCTTTTCATCCCAGTTCTTAGATCACCTTACCGATCTTTGCTTTCCTTGTCCATTTCCATGCGGTTTATATCATCAGCTTTCAATACTCCTCTAACTGTTGTTCGCAATTGCTGTATAGTTGCGTTTTCGTTGACTGGTGCTTTATTCTCCTTTATTATCTTCAGCAACTCCGCCTTTGACAATTTTAGGATTTCGCAATACTGCATTTTGAAAGATATCTTTAATCTCAATATTCTTCGGATCAATATCCTCGACTAAGTATCTTCGAGCTAATATCCCTTAATATCCTCGACCTGATAACTTCCGACGTGGTAATTCTCGATTGTGATATTTTCACTTTCCTGATTATAACAAAAAATATTTTTTTTTTCAGATTTGGTACGGTTGAGCCCTTAATTGTAAGAATTAATAAATATAAGCTTCTTATTTTGTGTGTTTTATTGGTTTGTTATTGTTTTTGACTTCGAATAGAGCCCTGCATAAGTGTACACTAAACACAAAATTATCCCATTTCGCTTAAACGAATCATGTGAAGCACACAACACTATCAATACTCACACTGTCTGTACAATCACTTTAGCTACCCAGTGGCGGAAACCAGCCACAACCGAATGTGGTAACGCTACGGAATGCATCGGCGAATGTCTTTTGCCATCGAACCTTCGGAAGTCGTTCGGTTTTTATTATTCTTCACTGGTTATACTATTTTTGTATGTATTATTTTCATATTCATTCATTTTCCATATGATCCCAGTGGTACCAGCGCTCCTTACCATTAGTCGAAAACGACCGCATCATGTCCTTGCACTTTGTAATATGGACATCGCTATCCACTTGTCTCAGCTGATTTGTTGGAGGGAACAAAAACAGCGCAATTCTGTGGTATTTTGTAATGTACTGTAAAAGTACCAAATCGATACTCTGACCAGTGCTGGGTAAACATTGCTCATTTAAGCATAATATCCAGTAGTTGAAAATATTTTGGCCGCTCAAAATGTTCGATGTTTTGATGTCGGACCTTACAGAATTCAGTGTGACAGCATAATACCAAAAATCACTAAAAAGTTGAGAGATTGTTGGTCATATGCTGCTGTGGTCACACTGTTGCGTCAGCTGTGCAAATAAAAAATGTAAACAGCAAAATAGATCAATTAAATTTAATTGCATATAATATAATTCAATGCCTCTGCCACGCTCTCCCAGGCACTTTTTATAAAAATGGCATCGAAGTGCTTCTTATCGGTTAGATCACACAGGATCGGTCTCTGTTGCACCTCTTCTATTAACTTAATTCGCTCTTCATTATCAAAGAGCTCAATGCGGCTCTTATTTTGTTGCTTATTTGGCTCCATTGCTGCTCAAAATGATTTCGACTAGTCGAAACACTGAACGAATCGATGTTTTGAAAGGTCAAAAAAAAAAGCTGCCTGCTGTAATTAAAGAGTGTTGTAAAGCCCCCAAAAATTTTCTGAGCTGCCCAAATTTAGGTACTGAATACAAGGGTTTAGAAATAGCCTTACAAAATAATTTCGAGCCAGTTTGCAGCCCTTTTTTTTATATGGAGTTGATACCTTTCAAACTGGTTTTTCAACAACTGGATTTTTTTTCTAGGTGAGTCAACCCACTCAGATAGCTTACTTGTTCAGTTGCTCACTTGTTCAGTTGCTCAGTTACTCACTTGTCCCTCACTCAACAAATCAAAAATTGTATACGTTACATTTCAATTTAAATCGGGTTCATCACCTTATTATGTTTAAAATACATGCACATAAAACTAAAGTAACAAAATTAAAAATAAAATAATGACAAACAACCAAATTAAAGAAGTAAAAGAGCGAAATTATTTATTTCCCTTCACTTCTTTATACTTTTCTGCAAAATGAGCAAACGAATCTACGCATTTTCAGAATTCACAGCGCAAAGGAAATGAAGAATAAGAACATTTGGGCGATAGATAGTGAGCAAAGCAGAACAGCTTAACAAAAAAGAGCAAAACAGAGCAACTTAACAAAACTGAGCAAGTGAGCAAAAAAGAGCGATTTGGAAGGAACATGTTCACTTGCTCACTTCAGGAAGCAGCTCTTTTTTATTCACTCACTCATGAGCAACCCAACACTAACTCTGATTCAAAGACAAACATAGTGAACAAATCTAGAAAACACAATCTACACTTACATATATATTTAACTACACAAATCTAATATAACCATTAACATTTTTTCACTTACATTATCATCTTTAGAACCAATGCACAGTAGTTCCTTCCATAGGCCAAAAAAAAAAAAGTCTAAGTTAAATTTTGACTTTAAATGTATCAACACTTTTTTATAATTGGTCTAGCTATTAAACTGTATTCTTGTTTTTGTTTTGTTCTAACTGTCCTTTTCAAGAATATCATCGAAAGAGACAGCATGATATTATTTTGGTGAGCAACTTGCTAGTAGAGCAGTCAGTAAAAAAATTAAAAAAGCATTTATAACAAAGTTATTGTGCGATGGAAGGGATTAATATTATAAATAACTATATTTATACAACAAAAGTTATATGTGCTTCCTGCTGTGTTTTGTGTAAATCGGTATTGTGTTAAGTAAGTTATTTTGGACGTTCTGTGTTTGTCTTTGCTGTGTTTCGTTAGAGCTTTCGTTATGAAGCAAAACTCAGCAATCAATAAATCTTTTTGTATATTATTAATTAACGTTTGAAGATTATGTGATGTTAAATTCAAGTGCCGAAAAGTGCCGTGGCTCTTGCTATATACAAAAAGGTATCCTAACCTCTACTTTAAAAAAACACATGTATTTCCTATGGCAGCTATATGATATAGTCGTCTGACTTCGACCAAATTTGGTCAGAATGCATCAGGCCATCCTATATGCATATTGTGTCAGTTTGCTTGAGATATCTCAAACAACAAAAAGTTGTTCATACTGAGACTTGATTTTCGACTGATCGTTCCTATGGCAGCATAATGATATGATATAGTGGTCCGAATATAACCAAATTTATTCAGGATGTATGGGACCATCCCATATGCATATTCTGTCAGTTTAGTACAGATGTCTCGAACAACAAAAAAGTTTTTCATACAAACCCTTGATTTCAGACCGATCGTTCATATGACAGCCATATGATATAGTGGGCCGATTCGGATGATTTTTTACATCATCTTACTATAAATTTAAAAAAAATTTTGTGCTAAGTTTTAAGTCGCTACCTCAACTAGAAGTATTTTTGGCCGCCCTCCCCATACAACAGGAACCAGTGTGCAACGCTCGAACGATTTTCCATTATCCTACTGTATATTAAAACAAATCAGTAGTAATTTTTGTCTAATATCAGTGCTTGACTCACACATTAAACACTGTTGCGTACATAGCGACGAGAGCGAGTGCAGGCACAAGCGAGACTCTCTCTCGATAATAAAGATTTTCATAACAGTGTAAAACAGTTTCATACGAAAAGATTTGAATCACACGACAGCTTAGCTTTGGGTCAATGAGTCCGAAAAATGAACAACTCTTAATTGAATTGAAATCATAACTTGAAAAACACACATGTGTAGTCTTTAATGTGTGCATAGTGTGATTTCTGACTGTTAACACGATTTAGTGTGTACTTATGCAGGGCTCTAACTTCGAAAAATTGCTAAAATGTTTTTTCTACTTTGTATTTTTGATGTTTCCCGTTGAAAGTTAGCTTCACAACTGGCAACAGTCATTAAGCAGGGCTCTTACTGCTTCGCAATATGAAAACATATTTTGATATTCTTTGTGATGATTTGCGAAATACGACAAACTGTTCACATTGGCAACACAAAAATTTTACTTCACACAATTGTGAAAAGCCTTGTGTAAAACCTTGTGAAAGTCTTCAATGTAAACACTACCAATCAATGTGACAGAGTATCGCAAAAAATCACAAGGAATCAAAATTTTCACAAAAAGTCGGAATTGAACAATAAAAAGTTCCACAAAATGAATAAAAACAAAGAAATGTCACTTTGCAATTGTCCTCCAATTGTAAAAGATTTCACTTCTTTGAGAAATTGTTGCTATAGATAATTCAATCAACCATGGAGAGTCAGAATGCCTCTGGAATGGAGACTTCAAAGCCAGTTGAAGCACCATTGCTCTTAATTTGGTTCCCGAAAATTTGTTGTCTTCTCTTTAATAAGTGGAGCGACCCAAAAAGTGAGCTGGTCGAATGTTGCTCCGTCCATATGCAAATAGTTTTTGATTTTAAACGGAAGACTTCGCAGCTCTTCACTTACATAATTTCGCATACATCCCCTCTTTTCCACAAGTCAAATTTAATTCGTCGACCCAGCAGCAGCGCTTTGCTTTGGGTTTATCATCATCGTCTTCTAGAAGCCCCAGCCCAATGACCGCCAATGCAGCAAGCTCAGTGTAATCTTTTGAATCCATTTCTTCTTCAAAAATCAAAAACAATGCTAAAGTACATAAAAACAACGACTACAATTTTTTCTATCAAGTTTATGATTTCACAATGCAAAGGAAAAACATCTTGGTCGATGTGCTTTTCACAATGGAATTGGATTTATTTGAGCTGCTTCAACTTCAACAGCTGTTAACATAGTTCTTATCAAAATTGTGTCAATCTCCTTCTCAAAATTTTTTCACAGAATGTGAAAGTGGTGTTTACATTGGGAGTGTCACATGTTTGTGACTTCACAATTTTGTGACAATGCATTTACTGTTCACATTGCGTTTGTGAAGCAGTGAGAACACACATTTAGTGTTTTGCTTGTAGAGTTTCCATATGTACATACGTATACATATGTATAGCTTTGATATGCATTAATTTATATTTATTTGTAAAACCCGCATTAATTTATATTTATTTGTAAAACCCGCCCATGCTAATTAAATGCATGCAGGTAAATGCAGGAACTGGCAAGGAGGGATTGAAAAATAAGGCAGGATATCTTGACTTGGAATAGATGTAGGCGTAGCCTATAGAAATAATCATGATTATGCCTCTTCTCTAAATCATCATCGTATTCCTCAGCTCTTATTAGTCTAGATCAGAGGTGTTTTTGTTTTGCACAGTGTGTGAGAATACACATTGATAAACTTCTGGTGCACATTACAAATTACACAAACAAATTTTGCACTTTCCGTCAACTTGCGTTGCTTGCAAAAAAAAAACTCAGTTTTATTGCTTTGCTAATCCGAATGTATTTACATATGTATGTAAGTCAAGTCTTCACAGTAAAAAAAATATATTTGGAAAGGTCGTTTAAATTAAGTTTGAATGATGCAAAAATTTCCTTAACCCACTGAGAACCCATTGAAAATTTTGAGTATTTGTAAAGGTCTACTTTTTCAACTTTTTTCCTAAATTTTTTTTACAAAAAATATTGTGATGCAAAAAAGTTCTTGAAACAATTCTAAGAGTAACTGCCAAATTTTTAAAAAATATTTTTGCTAGTATTTTTTAAAAATTTTTGAAAGTTGCTAAAAAGCCTCTTTTTGTGTGAAAAGTAGGAAAAGGGGTTAAAATATTAATTTTTATCATTTTCAAAAAGTTTTAAAAAATACTAGCAAAAATATTTTCGAAAATTTTTTTTTGCAGTCACTCTTGACTTACATAGCTTTTAAAGCAAAAATAAGGGTGTACGCAGACATATGCGAGTGAGTGTAAGTGTTGTCTTTTCGTTTACTGTACACTGAAAAACGAAAAACTTCACTTCGTTGTAAAACGTGGGACGCGTGTATGATTTTTTCTTTTTTTTTTGATTGTTAAAGTATATCAAGATTCCAGAATAGCCCATCTCAAAATAGTTTGTCTAGAGTTTTCTCATCCACCTTGATATGTTTTTTATCAGGTCTTGAATTTTTCCATCTCAAAACTCCTATTTGTGAATACTGGAAAAGGTCACAAATATTCGTTGTGGGCTATTTAATCCCCATTGAATGTACAATTAGAGAAACACTGAGCAATAAGTTTATATTTTATACATGTATGGTAAATAAGATTCATCTGAAATAACGTAATACTCTTAATTCATTAATATTTTATTTAGTCTTTTTCCTTTTCTCATTTTCATTTTAATTTTTTGTTCAGTTTTCAAATATTAAGTGTTGTTGTTGCTTTAAATGTTAATGTGTTAGCTGTGTTCTTGTATTTCATTGTATATTTAATTTATAATTAATTAATAAATTTAATTATTAGTAATAGATTTGTTCAGTAAATACAAACATAAACATAGCGCACATCGTTTTTAGACATATTCATTCATGTAAATTCAATTGAAAGTTCTATTTTGAATTTTCGAAATTCAAAACTTCTTACATATTACATTTTATACATTGTACGTACATTATTTTGAAATACATATAGGTAAAAACATTGCAGTCGAGACTGACGCGACTGAGAGATACCCTGTACCCAGCTTGGAGATACCCTAAATGTGTTAGAAAATAATTTCGAAAATTACTGTAGCTTTTTTTAATTCGATCCCGATTCACAAATTTAAAGGTTAGGTCAAATTGGTCTTGAAATTCGTATTGTTTTTTGTTCTTTAAGGGAGGTAGTTTCGAGACAACAAATATCTCCGAAATCTTCAGACGGAAGGACTCGAATTAATTTGTTTTCCGTTTCATTTGTACAAAGCTTTAAACTTAGGGACCTTGCACCTACAATAAGTACAGGGTATAATAATTAGTAATTTGAGGAATTTCTTGTTAGTTTAAACAAATGTATCGTAATTTAAGCAGTTAATTGGTATAATTGTTGATTTCTCTCCCCGATTACATACATACATATATATATGAGTTTAATGTGAATGTGTGAGAGTGGGACGGGGTGTGTTTGTGTGTGTAAGTGAGATAGAGAGTGAGGGGATGTGTGTCATACATAAAAATACAAGATACATTATTTGTTTTTATTTTGATGTAATTCGTACAGCGAATGGACAACAACACAGTATAACATTTAGTTTGTAATATACTTATATATGTATATTTTACCAAACATAACTCAATTATACAGCCAAATGAAAAGTCGAGTCCAGGTAGTTTTAAATTTATGTTGCAGATGAAGAGAATACACCTACACACATATGTAAATATGTATGTCCCGGTTAGCAATCATTACTTTGAAGAATTTCAACATTTTCCGAAATGAAACTATGGCATAATTTAAAGGCATTTCGGTCTCAGATGATAGATGTTGTGTTTAAGACAAGGCTGCAAAATTCTAAAATATTAATAAAGATATGAATTGATGACTCGAACGCTAGATCAAGATTTCAGATCGGTTCGCTGACTGATTTGAAGAATCCTCCAGCCCAAAAGTTCAGTGTTATACAAAAATGAATTTGATTTTCTGAACTGCTTTCAACATTTCTTGGTCTTTAAAGCAGCTTAAAATGCCCATTTTTGAAAGAATTAAACTAAGAATAAGATTTAAGTCAACATTTTTACATTTTTTAAAAGGTTTGGTTCAGAACCGGTTTGCAGCCTTGACCTAAACAGATTTTAATCTGTCGAACACTTATCTATAGAGAATCAGCTAACTAACTACGTTTTCTTATATGTATATAGTGTATACATATTAGAGTGCATCGATTTTTTTCACAAAAAATGGTAACCCATTTTCGTAATCTGTGGTCAATTCTAAGATGTTTTCACGAAGAAACCATAGTTCTAAAATGAATTCCTGGTCCGCGCTTTTTGAGTTGAAAATTCATTTTTTTGAACATTTATATCTTGGGTGTTTATGGATCGATCCTGACAAACTTGGTGTCAATACTCTTGTTAGGACCAGGACTCTTAAAGCTCCACAAAACCAAAGGACGAAATGTCCTTTAAGCATAATTTTCATCCTTGGAACGATGATTTCCTGGTTCGATTATGTCAAGATATATCCTAAAAAATTAGTCATAATTTAATATAATTTTGGCCCAAAGGACATTTTTATCGACCTTGAACTTTAATTTTTATTAACAGAAAATTTACAAAATATTTTAATACAATTTTAATAAAATACGTTTTTAATTTTCTGTTAATAAAAATTAAAGTTCAAGGTCGATAAAAATGTCCTTTGGGCCAAAATTATATTAAATTATGACTAATTTTTTAGGATATATCTTGACATAATCGAACCAGGAAATCATCGTTCCAAGGATGAAAATTATGCTTAAAGGACATTTCGTCCTTTGGTTTTGTGGAGTTTTAAGAGTCCTGGTCCTAACAAGAGTATTGACACCAAGTTTGTCAGGATCGGTCCATAAACACCCAAGATATAAATGTTCAAAAAAATGAATTTTCAACTCAAAAAGCGCGGACCAGGAATTCATTTTAGAACTATGGTTTCTTCGTGAAAACATCTTAGAATTGACCACAGATTACGAAAATGGGTTACCATTTTTTCATTTTTTCGGGCTTATACAATTCGATGCACTCTAATACATACATATATCATCCAAAAACCCTAATAAACTCGACTGTTCTTATTCTCATTCTTGTCTCAACTTGTGAGTTTGAGTTTTCAAATTTTCATTATCAATTTCATTGCTTCTTATTTTGTCGCTCCTCAGATTTTCCTTTTTTCTTTTTTAACACAGCCAATCAACAGGATTTTCCTTCCATTCAGCGTTTCCCAATGCAAAAAAAATAATATACATAGGTTTCTGTGTGTGAGAGAGGTGCCATACTTTTCGACGAACTGTCTGCTTTATATGTACTTATGTATGTATGTTGTTTAATAACCTTTTGTATTGAATTATTAAGAATTTGTTTTTGTTTTTTGTTTGTTTTTTTTTTATACAAAATTGTGCTATTTTTTTTTTTGACTATTTTTTTATGGCTAATTATTTAGGCTGTTGTTTTAGAATTTTTGTCGTTTTCGTTATAACGTTATAAATGCTATTTAATTTACAATATATTTTGTTTTTGTATTTTGTATTTTGGGCACTACTTATTACGGTTCAGGGCATCTTTGTATTTATAATTATCGTGTAAGTAAATAGTATTTGTTTATATTTTTTAACCATTTGCCGGTTCTTTTGTAGGCTAATGCACGGGTACAGGGCGTTGCATTTTATTATAATAATTTTTTTGTTATTTTATGATCATTTATTTTGGTACAAATTTATGGTACTAGGTTTCATTACGAGTAAGAGAGACAGATAGCGAGAGAGAGAGAGAGAGAGATGTTACGAATATGTACAGTGGAAATACTTGGTATAAAACTAAATAGAATTTTAAAAAATTATGTTCAATTATATGTATTTACAATCAATAACTAACTCATTAACAAGTAGATGTGCCTGTAACTTATTGAAATATATTTATCAAAATGGAATCTGCACTTTAAATTTATGGTTTTTTTTTTAAATTTCGTTTCTGGTTACTATATAGTTCATAACTAGCTTTAATATTATATTATGTTGAATCAATTAACTCTTATTATGCATCTGAAAGTTTATGTTTGTTTCAATGGTTTTTTCCTTTTTTTTGTAAATATTTTTTTCGTTAAATATATAATATATGTATATGCGTGTATAACTATATAATCTTGTATGCTTATAAATTAATTAATTTCATTAAATGCTTAAATTCATTAATGCACTTTATATGTACTTTTTGTGTTGCTATGTGTGTGAAATTTACTATAACCTTTTGCCAAGTCACTTAACTACTCGTATATATACTTTTACTTGACAATCTTCGAATAACTTGAGATTATTCAAAACCTATATTCTAAATGCAGTATACTTGTGTATATCATTTATATTTCCATTTCTTTTCATCCGGTTGAGGTTTTATTCAGTATAAACAAATATTATCTATGTGGGAATCCCCAACAGTCCTTGCAGAATCTTGGTATAATATGGTCACAAATTGTGCAAAGTAGTGAGAGAACGAGGAGCTAATCGCATAATCAAGGCTCGTTGAATGTCACCCAGTAAACTGCTTGATCGTGAAATCTATCTTCTATCTGCAAGGGTATTTAATTGTCGGTTTTCTGTAGGTTTTTAATTTAATTGTATTAAATATAGCCTCTTAGAAACTGAAATTTAACTAGCGTCTAAAAAATGTTATCATCTTAATACTACTTGAAATATTTATATGAAACTTGCAACTAGCATTGATATATACACATCCATATGCATACATATTATGCATTTTATTCAATTTTTTTACTATGGTATCTAGTAATTATTCCTTTGGATTATATATTATATATAATTATATAAATTTGTATTTGCTTTTTTAATTATAGGTTGTTTTTGAACTTAACGAGAGGTATTTCTATTTTCCCAAGTGTTAATATCGCCTTTTGTCTTTACACACATTATTATATTATTTAATTTGTTTTAAGAATTTATCGTTGTTGTTGTTGTTGTCTTTACAGCATCATAATAAGTTAAACTATTAAAAAACAGAAATTAATAAAAATAAAACTGTATTTGTTATATATTGTATATCAATTTTTATTTAGGTTTTTCTCATATTAAAACATATTAAAATTAAAAAACTATATTTAAAATAGATATTTATATGTGTATTGTAATATTTGTATAGCAATTTTAAAATAATAATAATATTTATAACGATTAAACCCAACTACGTATTATAGTTTACATATGCGAAGCAAAAATCAATAATAATAATAATAAAAATAACTACACATAAATAAGATAAACATTTCCACATTTTTGACGCAAACAAATTGTGATTTCTTTTAATCGTATTCCAATTGTTCTTGTTGAATATTAATTGGGATATTCTAATATATGTATGTGTATATATATTAAGAAATATATAGAATTGTTATAGCTCAATAAAACTGTGTTACAAATTAGTTTAAACAAAAACCTGTAAAATAGCCTTCACATTAACACTGACACTGTGCAGTGTGTGCTTTTCATGTTGCTTGTTTAAGAATTATCAAATAATTATGTTCAAAGCATTAACTAAATTATCAAATACAATTTCGAAAACGGAAATAGAATAGTATATAGAATATGTGTGGTAATTGTGTAAGTGTATTTACAAATATAGTTACAGAGCATAACAAATATAACTTTCACATCCAAGCAAATAAAGTTGAACTAATTGTTGTTGCGAATGAGCAGATCAAGAAACTTGCAGATTTAATTTATTGCATTTAACATACAAATTTGAATCAATTGGAAATCATACAGCAATGTAATTTAGTTGTAATGACACGCTTTGAAGCAACAATGTAATGTATTATAAAATTTAACAAATTATCACACTGAAAAATTCAACACTAAACTTTAATTATTTATACATATATTTAATATACATATAGCAGTATTTATTAATGTGGTTGTTTGTGTGAGTTTGGGTTGTGTGTGTGTGTGTGTTATATAGTTCATTCAAATTGTATACATTTTTCTTTAATTAACACTAATGCCGTTAAATTTAAAGCCTTTCAAACTGCTGTCGCTTCTCATTTAATTTTCATTATATTTATTTAGTTAGTAGTTATACAAATATCAATATTAAACATCAGCTTGAAACGTTATGCATAAACATATGCCCAAAGATATACACTGCACATTTAAATATGTATATATGTTTGTCTGTGTGTTTGTGTTTTATTTGCATATATTTAGATATATACATATATATTTATATATATAGCATCTTAGCCTAAGCTTTATACGTAATAAATATGTTTGTTTTGTTTCTTGTATAACGTTTAGCAGTATTTCAAAATATTTAACTATAGCGTGTCTGATATTTAATATTTATCTCGTTTAAGTTTTATGCATTACAATTAATATTTGCTAGTGTTAATAATAAATATATTTTTGCATACATATATATTAATTTTATTAACGTTTTGGCTTATTGAAAAGTGCTGCTAGTTTTTTGTTTGTTCAAATTTTTCATTTATATTTTACACATTTCTAGACGTTCGTTTTTTCTGTTTTTATTAATTAATTTATGGTTTTTTTTTGTTGATTTTTTTACGCCTGGCTTTGTTTGTTTTATCGAAAATGCGGTATTGTTTCTAGTAAATTTTTCTTTTTCAAAAAAAGAAAAACTTCAGCGAGCCATAAATGCGTTTGAAAAAGATATTTATGTTGTTTTCTTTTAGCAGTTTGTCGTAATTCTTCCTGGATCGTTCGAGTACTCGTACTTGGTCACACCTTAGGGTCACCTCGTAGCGCTGCTGGTGAAGAAGTCCGCTGCAAGTATCATGAAATTTCGATTTAGCATTCCTGTACACACATTTTTTTAGAGGTCGCAAATATCAAATATCTCCATAAATACCAATTCCATGTTTTGTTTTCTGCTTTTATTGTTTAGTTCAACTTTTCGGGTTAACCAAAATATTGTATTAAAACTAATATTTTAGATTAACCACTGAGAAAAGCCAATACTTTGAACTAGCTTTTTAGGTCTAAAATTTTGCCATGCCCCTATTTTGAGTCAACTTTTTAGGTTAACAAAATATTGTATTGGAAAATACGCTTCAGATAAATCAATGAGAAATGTATATATTTCTAAAAAACTGCTCAGGTAAACCATTTTTCAAAACTTATGTATTAAACTAATCAATCAGGTTTTTAAAATATTGTATTGAAACAAATGCTTTAGATTAACCATTAAGAAATGCCTAAATTTTGACCCAAAGCATCAGGTTATCAACTTTTTCGGGTTAACAATTGTGAAATCGCAACATTTAGAATTAAACTATAAGGTAGATAATAGCTTCACGTTTAAGTTTCTGCAAAGCCTGTGCATTGAACTGACCTTTCTGGCATTCATAATATTGAGATATGTCCTTATTTTGAACTAGCAATTCAATGAGTTTTCTTTCAGGTTTGTAATTCTGTATGCAATAAATACAGGCAGTGCATTCAACATCTTTCAGGCTCGAATTTTATGGGTTTTAAGCTCCATCGATAACAAACTTAATGCATGATTTTAGGCACTTGTGTACATTGTTCTATTTGTCCGGAAATTTCAACATTTTACTTAAACTTATTATTCAAGCAATGGTCTTAAGAAAAAAACTTTCAATTTTAGCCTCTTAACGCAATTCATACATTGCGTTTCACTCAATACAAGTGTTTTGCTAAGATGTTACTGCTCAGTGTTCTTACACTCTTGTGTTCTTACAATTTTCCTGATAAAATGGTTCTGTCTTAGTTAAGTGGTATTTGCGACCTCTGGTTTATATATAATATATAAATATAAATTTATATACTCACGCGTCTCGAAGCTAAAGCCGAGCGTTGGATCTGGCGGTGTATTGAGCATTGGATTGCCGCTGCTTGAGAGCGTGGCGTTGCTTATTGCATTTGTACTATTGCCACCGCCAATCATTGGTCCCTGCTGACTCAACGGACTCTGTGGCGTCTGTCCACGTTGTGCCACATTTCCGCCGCCTACGCCTACGCCCACGCCAACACCGACACCGCCTCCTGTGGCCGCTGCCGCCGCCTGCTGGGCACGCACACTGACCACGGCGCGCAGTTCCTGCTTGACAAAGTCCGAGTTAGCATTGCCACCAGCACCACTGCCGCTATTTCCAGCTGCAACAATTGAAGAGAGTCACGAGATTAGCACATTGTCAACTATATTTACAGCACTTGCAATTCACCCACAAAAAAGGAATATCATTAAATGGATTTTAGTCACAATTATTGTTCATTTTAGCTAGACACATTTAACATAAATAAATACACAAAAGACAAATAAGAATACAACATACAAACAATAAACATAAACATAAATATTGAATTATTTAATATACACAGTACTTCAAGTAATTGTTTTGTCCAAATATAAAAAATCACACTTTTGTTTTATTTGATTTTTAAAATTAGTTAATCCCAATAGATTAAAATAAAATAAAAAAAATAAAAATTATAGAAATCTCAGAAAATCAAAATAGAATATGTGCAATTTAGGTTTTGACAAAATAATTAGTTGACCAACTGTTTATTGTAACTTTTGTGATAATTATATGCAGTTTGAGGTAGTCTTGGGATTTACTTTTTAAATGAAATATTTTTACTAAGTATATTTATAATTTTTAGGATATACTCAACACATACGCTTCCCCATTCAAAGTGCTCCCAATATGGTTTACAGAAACAGTTATCTCCCATCTTTACAGGGTTGAAAGAGCAAGGGGGCAGGGGACGGGGGTCAAAAGGTCAAAGGTAGGGTGCAGCACCTAAGAATAACTGTTTTTCGAGTATATTATATACAATGGGAGACCTAACTACATACTTAAGTTGTTGGTTATATACACAATGTCATATATTATGGAACACTTATACAATTATTATATATAACACGCAAATCTGGTTAGCCAACAGATGTCTGTGTGTGTGTGTGCTGTATGTGTGTTAGCCCAATGGGTTGCATGTGTAAGTGTGTGTTTGTGTGTGGATCGAAAGTTGTTCTTTGCTTATGGACACAATGATTAGCTTTAATTTTTTATTTATAAATATATATACAACGAATATGGTAATAGTATAATCACAGTTGCCGCGCACTCGTTGTTTTTAAGTTTTTATTTTTTAATTAATTATCGGTGACATTTACATTAACTGTTACCACAACACAGTTTATTTACTTTCTTCTGCGTTTTTATACAATATTCTCTATTGCCTTCAGAATTTCCAAGAAGTGTAACTTTTAAATGATGAAAATTGGTGCTAAACGCAGAAAAATTTAAGTTAAATTATTTGTGGAAATATTTTGTAGGCACTTGGTTTAAGTTGATGTACATTTTTCTCACTTTTTACAAACTTGTTTCCAGCATTACAAAATTCGACGAAAATTATTTTATATTTTTAAAGAAATATTTTTTCATTTTATTAAATATGTAAAAAAATGTTTTAAAAAAATGTGAAAGTCTCGGTAAGCTTTGTAATCAGAAGAGCAAAATGATCATATGCAGAATTAAGTACAGATTTTTGGATTGGAACAAGGCTTGTATACCATTTTTCTATATTGTATATGTAAATGTTTTCATAAATCTTTTTTTTTTTAGTGAGAAAAGTATACAAAAACTGTCTAGTGGAAAACAGCTATGAATAATAAAAATTTCTTTTGTTTCTTAATTTAATTGGCTCTTTCTTTAATACTTTTTGATGGCGCATTTCGATTTATTCAAGTAGCAACCGTGCGTTTATCGGATTTGAAATGTGATTACAACGAGCGCATAAGCGAGAACAGAGAAATGAAGATGGAGAGAGCGAGAGTGAGAAAGAGAGAGAGAGTTCAAGTGTGAGCACACTTCTTACCGGTCTGTGATCGACCATAGAAATCATTCGCCTGCTGCTGAGCTTGACCATATGCAGCCAAAGCCGCATAACCACCGCCAACTCCTCCGCCGCCACCGCCTCCGCCCAGCCCAATGATGCCATTGCCGCCGCCACTGCCCATCCCTCCCACCCCCATCATTGCTGGATGGGGGGACATGCTCATTCCGTTCATCAGCTGTTGTTGATGTGGCTGTTGTTGATGTTGCTGTTGTTGATTGGCGGTGGCGGCATTATCATTGTGGTTGCTGCTGTGACTGTTGCTGTTGCCATTGTTGCTGTTGCTGCTGCCCGGCGATAAACCGAAGCGAGTTGAGCCTGTTTCGGTTAAGCGTTTGATTTGTTTGTTTCTTGTTGTTGTTTTATTTTAATTTTTTGGCATTTGTTAAAAACTAGTCAAATATTAACAATGTCTGCGTGTATGTGTGTGTGTAGCTATGTGCGTGTGTGAGTGTGTGAATCCGCTGTGTGTGTGTGTGTGTGTTTATGCATTGAGATTGAACAGTAATTGAAGAAAACTGCATTGCAACTACTTTCAGATCTATCTCTATTGTTGTGGAACTGCAACTAGTTCATTTAGTTAACTGCAACTAGTCCATAAACTGAATTGGTCTGGCCAGCAAGCTAGATCCTTATAGAGATGGACGCGGGCGTCCTTTCAAAGGCTAGTTGAAGCTCTGCTCATCCTAAGAACTATTCGAAATCATTTTGGAACTAACTCAATACAGTATTTTTTTTGACTAGCTATAAAACTTGTAAAATCTAGTTCGGGAAGTAATTTCTTTGTTGAGCCAATTCCAACCACATTTTAACTAGTGTTGACATTGTATCTGTTGTATTATAATTTTAACTAGTCTCTTATATTTGTATTTACATTTGTAAAGTTCCGCTTTTTCTTTTGGAAAATCCTTTGATGAGTTCTCATTAATTTTGTCACTTTCGACTGTAACAATTATAAATTTGAAAGTGCAAATTTGTTTGCCGATTTTTGTTATAAATAAATTGACTTGTATTATAAAAATTAGATACACATTATTCATTTTTTAATTAAAATTGGAAATTGAATAACATAAAAAGTAATTTTTATAATACAAACTAAAATTAAAATAAAAATGCGTGAGATGTTTGCATTTAATAGGATCACATTTTTTAAACTCATAACTGTTGTTTGTGATGTCTGCTATAAACATCTGGTGAGACAAGTTCAACAGGGTAGTCTTTGATCTAGCTCCGCTCATATAGCATGTCTACAGCTAGTTTAGTTCGAAAACTTATGGATGAGCCTGGACAACCTCTCGGGAGACAGGCAGTTCCAAAGTGCATTGCTCACCTGGTAAATGCTGAGTTGCCTGTGGCACGCTTCCCTGTCGCTGCAGACGCTGCAGCTGCTGCTGCTGCTGGAACGCATTGGTTGGGGCTCCGCCATAGGGTGATTGAGGTCCGCCGCCGCCTCCTCCAAAGGGAACACCGGGCTCGGGTGTGCTAGGTCCACCTTGTGCTTGGAAGGAGTTCTGGCGCTGCAAGGCTGCCGGATTGTTGCCAACGCCAACGTTAACAGGTCCCACGGCACCCGGGGAGTTGAGACCACGTCGTTGGTTCTGCTGGTATTGCTGGCGGGCATTGTAGTTGCTGACGCTCTGCGATTGGTTGGTGATGTCATGGTAGGAGATTAGTTGCGGCTCATTGGGCAGTGTAAATTCTTTGCCACTCACCTGCAGCTGCGCAATGAGCAATGGATTATTGTGCTGCTGCAGTGAGCGTCCCGCATTGCCCGACGCCAGCGGTCCACCTGGTCCACCAACAGCACCACCCGGACCGACTCCCGGTCCTCCATTGCCTCCACCACCTGTGGGCCATTGCTGAGGACTGTTCTGCATGCCAGGCGATTGCAATCCCGATCCACTGGCAAACGGCGTGTTGGATCTTCCTCCATCTCCCGCCTGCTGCTGCTGCTGTTGTTGCTGCTGCTGTTGCTGTTGCAGGTACGCCAACTGTTGTTGCTGCTGCTGCGGATTATTCTGCTGTTGCTGCTGCGGCGACAAGCGCTGCGCACTTTGTGCAAATTGTGGAGCATAGCCTGAAAGGTGTTACACATAATCAATAAAAGTTATTGTCAAACATGTCTGTGTTCTGTTTTCCGCTGTCATTGCTCAAGCAGGACACATCTTTCGATAGCATAATAATTTAATTTTAGCCGGAAAAATAGCGCATAATCATCAAATTGGTTAGGTTAGATTAGGTTAAGGGCGGTGTCGATGAATCGACGAAATTGGGCCTTGAGTATTGTGATCCCGTAAATCTTGATCCTTACTGCAGGCGTGAAGATCTTAAAACTGAGTCAAAAGGGGGTCAAATTTGATGATTGGACAAAGTGGGCTGTCCTTCTTGGAGCCAGTGTGCCGAGTTTGCTTAGGCTGGTGAGAAAGGGTTTTCCTAAAGTCCGTAGTCTTCTGCTGCTTAGAGCCGGGCAGGAACAAAAGAAGTGCTCTGGAGATTAATTTTCTCTCCTGCAGAAGTCATTGGCGGGGGCGTCTAATCTTTGGGCGTGTATGCCTACCAACCAGTGGTCTTTTAAAGAACGGACGACGCGAAAGCAGTCGGTCCTGATCAGATTACACAAGGTTCTAGATCGAGTCCCATCTCTATGCGGTCTGGTCTGACATGCCCCTTGACAATTAGATGTGTTATGCACCACATCCAGAGTTTTTCTCTTTGGATAGGTTGTGGTGCATGAGTTTACAGGTCGCCAGGCATACTGACATCCTATTTTTCTGGAAGGAGGATTTCAGTCGTGCCCCGTCTGGCTAACTCGTCGGCTATGTTGATCATCAATTATTTGGCTGGCAATTTTAAATTTCACTTGCGCATTCCATACAAAAGTGTTATTCTTAGTGGTTACTGCTCAAACACTTTTGTGTTATTCTATTTACCTTGATTCGGCTGCGGACTGTAGGGTGCACTGCGTCCCGGACTGAGTTGCTGTTGCATTAGAGTTTGCGCAAAGTTCGGACTGAGTTGCGCGTCCGCTGGCAGATTGGTCCTGGAGAGCGACACGTTGGGTGCCACCGTCGTGTTCAGCAGGGAGCCAATGTTATTGATGCCCGCATTGATGCCAGCTGCAAGATGGATTAATAATGGAGATGGAGATGAGGAAAGTAGCAAGGATGTAGATTCTCGAATATACTCACTGGCATTTTCGGGCACGAGCAACTGTTGCTTCTGTTGCTGCTGCAGCAGCCGCTCCTTTTGTTGGGCTGCAAGTTGCTGCTGCTGTTGCTGCCGCATGTTGCGCATCTGCTGATTGGGCAACACAACGCCACCGCTGGGCGTGGCCACAGCATTCATGGGTCCACGTCCGCGCACCGGATACATGGGCGGTGGACGCTGGAAGCCCTGATTGCGCATCGCTTCCAGTATCTGTTGCTGACGCATTAATTGTTGTTGTTGCTGCTGCTGTTGGTTCTGTTGCTGCTGTTGTTGCTGCTGCTGTTGCTGCTGCTGATGTTGCTGCAGACCCAGCATGCCTGGATACGCTGGTGGCTGCAAGTGTTGTTGTCGTTGCTGCTGTTGCTGTTGTTGCTGCTGCTGCTGGACAAGCAACTGCTGCTGTTGCTGCTGCGACATAAGCAAATGCTGATTTATCACATGTCCAAAAGCAGCTGATTCAACATCCATTAACGACTTTTGTATATCGTTTATCGCCGAAGCCTCTGAGGGCGCTGCGTTCACAATGGGCGTGTCATCCGAGTAATAGTCCATCACGCTGTCCAGCAACTTGGACAACTCCGTGTCGGCAGCTGCTGCCGCTGCAGCTGCTGAGGTCGAGGCCGCTATGGTAATTGAGGTAGTTCCTGTGGTCGCCAGTTGATGTGGCTGCTGCTGCTGCTGTTGTTGCTGCTGCTGCTGTTGGTGTTGTTGTTGCTGGTATGCCAGCTGTTGCTGACTGAGGTAGACATCGTTTTGCTGCTGCTGTTGTTGCTGCTGTTGTTGTTGCTGCTGCTGTTGTTGCTGCTGCTGCTGTTGCTGCTGCTGCTGTTGTTGTTGCTGTTGTAGTTTGCGGGCCCGATTGGATGCTGCTGCTGCCGCTTTAGGACCTGTGCTGCCGGCGCTAATCAGATTACCCGGAGCTGATAGCGAGCTGCCCACATTGTTCACCGCGGAGCTGGTGATGTCTGGCAGCGTTTTCACCAGCGGCTGCTCCGGATTGGGCGCCTTTGGCAGCTTTGGCGGATTCTGCAAGAGCTTGGCCAGCATCTTGTTCTGGGAGCACAGCTTACTGGGCTTATCCTCCGAGCGCTTGGCCGAAATGTCATCATCCGGCTCGTTGAGCGAACGCTTGCGACTATTCGCCGGGTCGCTTTGTATTTTGAGCATGCGCTTGAGATCCTCGTTGCTCATGGGACCGACACCAGAGCCAGGGCCGCCGCTGCCTCCGAGCATGCCATGCCCCGGGCCATGACTGCCCCCATCATCCTTCTGCAGCTGACGCATTAGCTCGCTCTGTCGGGCATTGCTGGGCACACCAGATCCTCCCGTGGCATTACCGCCACTGCCATCCTCCTCCTCGCTCTTCTCGTTCAGCAGCTGTAAAGAGAGAGGGGCAAAAATCTAATGAGCTAAGTATTCACTGCAACTAAAATGTCTTCCGATGAAGGGACAATCAAACTCTTGATAGGTCCTGAACCCTTGCAGGGGGTCACACAATGGAAGTAATAAGGAACTGGGAGGAGAAACAGCTCAACAAAGTTCAGCGACAGGCCAGAGGTCAGCTGGTAGGCCTTAGGAATCGGGGTCTTTGAAGGTTATCCTAACGGACACTTTAGCCTAAGATACCACTTCGGGAAATTGAATCTCTCAAAGACTGATTCCGAGCATCGGAACATGTTCTGTGCAGGTTTCTACTAGTATTGGCGCAATAATACGACCATACAAGGAACGGAGTTACAAGCTCAAGATATTTAATTTTAAAATAAAAATTATGAAATTTAATACAAACAAGTGGGAAAGGCTATAGTCGAGCTCCCGACTATAGGATACCCGTTACTTATATTTAATATTTTTTATTGCATGCTTTTAGGCACTTATATTGCTTAAAAACTTAATTTCTTTTTGTCCGATCTAACTACGATTCAGTAGGATGATAATAACAGTTAACGTTAATATGTAAAAAAAATCCTAATATCTTGAAAACTGTGCGAATGGTGGATTTTCGCGATTTACGGAGGCGGAAAAGGGCGCTGAATAATTTTGAAACAAACTTGATCTGCGTGGGGTTTATACGCTGTGTGCCAAATTTGGTTGCTCTAGCTCTTATAGTCTCCGAGATCTAGGCCCTCACACGGACGGACAGACAGACGGACAGACGGACATGGCTATATCGACTCGGCTGTTTGTGCTGATCAAAAATATATGTACTTTATAGGGTCGGAGATGCTTTCTTATCCCTGTTACATAGATTGCAATGAATACAATATCCCCTTTTTCTTATTTTTTAAGTAACGAGTATAACAAGGGGACTTAGCTTTGAGGTGCGGCTACAGTCGAGTGTACTTTATTGTCCATTTTCAATAAGCAATAAACCTAATACCAATCGCAAATGACATCAGATGCAACTTGTTACTCACCTTAAGCAACATGGGATTATTTGAGTTGCCCGCCTTCTGCAGAAGCGTCGCATTCGCTCCGCCGCCGCGTCCCAGTTGCCCAAACATGCTCATCGGACCCGGTTGGCCGCCCATCTTAAAGCTACCCGCCGGAGCACCACCGCCGCCAACGGGACCCACATTCACTTTGTCATCCTCGCTGCATTCCTGCTTGAAGTACTGCACAGAAAGGGGAGAGCAACAATATTTTAGCCTACATTATTTTCGGACTTAACGGGGCATTCCTTACCTTTTCGTCATCTCCCAGTCCGCTGGCGCCCAACCCACTTGCCATGCTCTGGGATTTGGTCAGCAGATGACGCAGTCGCTCCGAGGATTCCTGCAGCGGCGGCGTCTGCTGTTGTTGTTGCTGCTGCTGGCTGAGTAGTAATCCTCCTCCGCCTACTCCGACACCGACGCCATTGGGTAATCCGCCTCCCATCAACGCACTGTTATTGTTACTGTTGGCATTGTTGTTGTTATTGCTGATCTGCTGCTGCGGCTGTTGTTGTTGCTGCTGCTGCTGCGGCTGTTGTTGTTGCTGCTGCTGCTGTAGTTGCTCCTTATCCGGCTTGCTGTCCGCCGGATCATACGATTGAAAATTGAAACCATAGTTGCCGCCAGCGCCGGCGCTGGCATTCGACTGTGGCGAGGGCAAACTGGCCGCCGAGTGTGAGGACAACTGATAGGGCGTCGCTGGGGAGGCGCAGACAGCCGGGCTGAAGCCATGACCCGAAGGCGGACGCGGCGTGCTGACCGGCGTGGCAACGGAGGCACGCGAGTTGGGCCGCGAATCTGTCCAGCCTCCAGGATCCATGTCGAACGAGGAATGTGCAATGTCGAACTCGAAGGCATCGCTGCCATAGAAATGCTCCACAAGAGCCGGCGATGAGGTGAACGCATTCACCAGCGTCGCCGCCGACGAATTCGATGTCGAGGAGGCGCCGCTGGCATTGCCCAGACGCTGTTGCATCCCGCCGCCGCCGCCGCCATTGATGATCGCCGAGCTCATCAGTGGACCTCCCACATTGGTTGTCTGCGTGCTGTTGCTCCCACCACCACCACTGTTGTTGTTGCTGCTGCTGTTGTGCGGACCTCCGCCGACGAGACCGCCTAGTAAATGGGTGGGCAGTAAACTAGCCGACGCTGAGGACATCGAGCTGTGTCCCAGCGATTCCATGGACAGCGTGTTGACCAGAGAACTGGCCAGAGAAGCACCCGGCGACATGGCGCACATTTGGCTTAGACCTAAGCCGCCCCGATCTGCCGAGCTGCCCGATCCCGTGTTGTTGCTGTTCATGTCGTTCTCCGAGTTAAGCAGCGTCTGCACGGACATGATGAAGTCACTTTCACCGGGCGTCTGGTTGAGGAACAGTCTCGAATTGGCCTTCACATGCACATAGACGTCGGGTGCACCCAGACGCAATCGAAATGGACGTGATATAACATTCGATATGGGAACATTGAGCACAGATCCTCCGCCAGAGCTGCCCGGAGAATTAACCGACGCCGACTCCTGTATATCCCGCAGATGTGACTTTAGCATGGACAAGTCGTGCGGATGACATAGGTCCTGCCACAGGCGCCCTATCCACGTCAGGATGTGCTGCTTGAAGGGTTCACGCAACGCCGTCGCATCCAGGCTGAGTATTTTGCCGTTCACGTCCAGCTTGAATGTCATCTGTTCGATTGGTTGCTGCTGCACATGCTGCTGCATGTTGATCTCCAGCGGCGACTCATCCTCCGGCCGAGTGATCAAGCACAGCACCGAGCTGCTCGCATCGGCATCATCTGCAAGAAACGACAACAGTTTTCGATTATCGATTGTGGTGTGATATTGTTTTGATAAGTCATTGGCCTCGGTAGGAAAATGAAACCATTTGAGCACAATTAATCATACGATCCTAATTAAAATAAACAAGGCCGCGCGTACACTGACGGCTGAAAGCAAAACTTACAGCTGAGCTTGTAAGAGAGCTCATCAGCTCGGAAAAACAAACGCACTGCTTGTTTGAAAGCGCGCAAACTGAGCTGAGCTGATTAGCTTTAAGTTCAACTTCGCTCTGTTTGATCGATGAACCATGTTTGATTTTGTCAGCAGATATTTGTCAGACAAGCTTGTTTGCTCGAGCTTAAGTTTAAGCTTTCTGTGAGCGCGGATTTAAAAGGTAAGCTCGCTGATAAGCTCTGAACTTATCAGATCGCCTACAAGCTCAGCTGTAAGTTCAGCTTTCAGCCGCTGCAGAATGTGGCTGCCCACCCGTGGATTACACTTCCTTAAAGTAGCTTATTCCCTTCCTAGGCCAATGACTTATCAGCTAATCATCGAAACCCTACTCACCCTTTACTGGAGCCGCTATTAGGACGACCTCCTCGTACTTGTCCTGCTGACCGGACTGCCTCAAGGGCTTTGGATCCATGGTATCGCAATTGGAGGAGGTTTGGGTCGCCGGCCGCGTACCTTGACTAGCATCCTCACCTTGGTCGAAATGCTGCGCTTTGATTTCGCCGCTCCGCCGCCGACAGCACTCGAGCTGGAGTTCGAGCCCGCCGATTGCTGCGATGCATTGCCATTGTTCAGCTCATCGAGATCTCCCCAATTGCCTCCAGACTGACCTGGACCCGGACCTGCACCGCCTCCACTACTACCACCACCTCCTCCAGCTGCCGATCCTCCTCCACCGCCGCCGGGGCTATACATGTTGTTTATGATCGGCTCCAATTTGGCGTGATCCCCCTTATACAGGTACATGTAGAGGGGCTGGTGGAACAGTTCCTGCTTCTCATAGCCGATCAGTTCGCGTATGTTCTGCGTGCAGGATTCAATGATGCCGTTCGCGTTCACCTGGAGAAGCACCCAGCCCACTGAGCTGATGTAATGCTCAAGGGCCTCGAAGTATGCGGATATTTCGGGCACTTGACCGTTCAGCAGCGATGGCTCTGGCAATGGTGGCTCGGTAGGAGACTTCGCCCTGTTGCACGGGGTGGATCGAGCAGTTGTCTGTGGCACAGCGTGTGCAGCGTGTTGAGGTTGCTTGTGGTTTATTGATGTTATTATTATTGTTATTATTATTGTTATTGTTGTTATTATTATTGTTGTTGTTGTTGGTCGTTGTCGTGGAGTTGTTGTTGGTATTGGTTGATGTTGAGGATATATCACGGCTTTGGCCTTTGTCACAAATATCACGATACTGAAAAGCAGAAAATAGACAAGTTTAATAAACTATTTCTCATTTGTTTATGAAATTCTTAAATTTATTATTAGTCAGCAATTTTCGTTTGTACACAGAAAAAAAAAAGTTGTTCTAAAATCAAGCCTAAAATACTTAATTTAAGCCTGCATTTTTAAAGTATTTTTTCAGGATTAAGCTGAACAATCAAGTCTATATCGGGATTAAAATTGAAAATAAGCCCAAATTACTTGATTCTCTCTCGGCCTCTCTCATTTCAACTGGTCTGGTGGCTCAGTGGTTAGAGTCGCCGACCTGTTTGAAAAAACTTGGGTTCGATTCCCCCAGTCAAACATTCCCTTCATTAAAACAAAATATGTTTAAAAAAATGTTTAAAAAAAAAATTTAAATAAAAAATGTTAAAAAAAAAATAAAAATAAAAAAATATTAAAAAAAATAAGTTTAAAAAAAGTTTACAAAAAAAAATTTAAAAATAAAAAAAAATCCTAAAAAAAAAATTACAAAAAAAAACTTTTTTTTTTTATTTGTTTTAAGAATTTTCAGGATTAAATTCGGGATTGAAAAAATCAAGTATTTCATACTTGGTTTAAGTAAATCCGAGATTACCCCACTTCTGACATCGTTTCGGATTGAATTCGGGCTAAATATCCCGGATTTTTTTTTCTGTGTATATTTCTGAAATTATATTCCCCAAACAACTTGAAAATGAATTTCAAACTTAACCTTATACCTTAAACATTTTCTTTTAATACTTGTCAATAATAACGCAAAGGAGTTAATAATAATTTTCTAAGGAAAGAAGCAGCAGATGGCGCCATCTAGCGTGCTTACTTTGTACTAAGTTATCACAGTCATACAGTCACAGCTCTACAGGATACTTTGTAGTCGATCACTCTTAGCCGCACCGTTCTCTTGTTAAGCATGACATTAAGATAAGTACTTTACTTATCTTCTGGCTTTTCAAATAAAACTTTAATTGCTTAAACATTCCATAGGCTTTAAAGCTGAAACTCTACAAGTTTGTAGGCAGTGTAGAATTGGCATTACTCTTTTTCTCTCCAACTGGATCAATATAGCGCACCTACACTCATACACACACATGCATACACATTTAAATGGCGTACACACATACGTGCATACATTTGGACGTTCACAATTTTGAGTGGAATACTTAGACAAACTGTTTGCCATGCGGAAGAACTCTCAAAACACAGACACGCACACAAATTCTTAATTCTCTCACACAAGAAGATGAAGAACGGAACAGAACGCTGCTCGAGTCATAATAATTATTATGATCGACATCATCGCATTTCAGATTGCCAATTTGTTGCTAAAAGCTTTTTGGCTAGCCAATTGACTAACTCCCGAGCGAGCGTACGAGTCGGAGAGCGCGTTATAGAGAGAAAAAAGCTTCGTCGGCGCTTCGATTCGCTCATTGTGTTTACACAATGAAGTGCAATAAACCGCATTTCATGTCAATTTTACTGTGTATGTTATATTTTTACATCGCAACGAAAAATTTGCGCGCGCGTTTGAGCTTTGAGTCATTGACACAGGCGAAGCACACACACATACACACTCAACCAACAAACCAACAAACATACATAAGCATAAGCATAATAAAACTAGACTGCAAGGCATTTTAATGAGAGCACAACTACAAATGTACGTATGCACATTCTCCAATATTATCAATACTATTGTTTGAAAAGTTTTGAGACGCAGTTCAGGCACAAAATAACACATTTTCCCCAACAATCTCAAGGTCAATCAACTTGAGGGCGCGTGTTCTGAGCGTGTCAATGGCTTTGGCACTCAATTCATTGTTGTTATTGTTGTTGACGCTTGTCCCGCTTTAATAAAATCATACGTGCAGTTTAGCTTAACGTATATGTGTGTGTGTACATACATACATACATATGAATATGTCAGTAAATTGTTTAGTTTTGAGTCGAGAATTAATCACGGTACAAATGCTTGTCAAAAATAAAGCAAAACAAATAAAAATCACAGAAACGTTGCGCACACTCAGCACTGTCGCAAAGTTGCCGAAATACTAAACATACATTTTGATGCAATTCTATTATTGTATTAAAAAAACCCGAAAACACGGCAAAAAAAAAAAAATACGTGAACAACAATAACCAAGAAGGCAGAAGCTCATGAAGCGTTGCTCTCTTTCTGGCGCTCTCACGCTGAGCGAATGCTCACTCTCCTGCCGCTTTGTTTACCGGCTCACGTGTGGGTATGGTGCGAGTATTTGGCATTTGTATTTGTATTTGTATACATGCATATGAGCAGACTGTGTGCTTGTTCTGTTATCACCATTGCCTTTGCCACCTTGTCTGTGCGTGTGTATGAAGAGGGTGGCGCTGCTGCTGCTGTTGTTGCTGCTGCTCTGCTATTCCTGTTGCACACAACACATAATAACATCGAAATATGAAATTAAGAAGTGCGACGTCATTGCCAAAATGCGAACGCAGTTCGTTGATCTGACAGTGCAAGAAAGAAAGCGAGAGCCCAGAGCGAGCTTTTACTTCATTTAATTGTTGTTTTTGCATTTTTTTAAGGAAGCTTCCATCTGTGTCAGTGAGTAAGTGAGTATTTGCGTGTGGATGAGTGTGTGCGTATGTGTATTTACGCTAGCCAACCAGGAAAAGTTGCTCAACCAACGGGCGTACAAATTTCTTGGGGTGAAGGCACTCCGAAAATATCAGTCAAATGATAAAATAAACAACGACAGCAACAACAACAACACGAACCAGAGCATGCAATGACGAATGTGAGCACAAATAAATACATACATATGCATTTAGTAAACACATACATATGAGTATGTCTAAAACGTGTCTGGTCTTTTTGTTCTTTATGCATTTGTATGTGTTTGCATTTTTGCGAGTTTCTTCTGTCTTCTGTGGGCTTCAATTGATCGCATCAGGTAATGTGTGAATTTCGAAAGCTTCCAAAAAACGCAGATGCAAAGCTATGAAGACAACAACAACAGCACGAAAACTGTCCATTAAAAAAGGGAAAAAAATATCTTCAAAGTAAACGCAGCTGAAAGAACAACAATGTTTGGCTGAAGTGACAGCAATACGAGGTGGTTGAAAGGCATACGTAAGAGCAATTAATCAGCAGAGTCCTTTGATTCAAATCAGATATGTATTTAAAAGTGTTTTATAGCAACTTAAATATATGTACATATTATTATAATCATGAGTTATTATCAGTTTCTCAGCGTACACCAAGGACTGAAAATAATTGTTATTGGTCAAAATTTCAACAAAAAAAATCACAAATAAGGACTAATTTTTTTCCTCACAAATAAAAGTATTTTGAGACTTTTATTCAAAATTGTCTTGAATAACTCTTAAAAAAAATGAAAAAAAAAATTGAATCAATCAAATTTACTCATTATTTTTTATGGATATAATAAAAATGAACATTAATAATTATTTATAATATTTATTTTTTTAATTAAAAGTGAATTTAAATAGTCGTCATACACCAATGCTTCGAAATGATGTATTAAATCTGTATCTCTTTTTGTAATGTACAGGGGTGATCAAAAGTATTTACACAACACTTAAAGTTAATTGTACTCGTAATTTGAGCTTACTTCATGTAAAGTTTGGTATCAATGGAAAGGTCTTTCGAATTCCTTTCAAATGATACCAAAATTTGTTTAATCCGTTAAGTACGCACTGATAATTTTTTTGACTTTTTTCCTGGGTCTCAAACAAAAAAATGTTTTGATGCAAAAAGTTTCATCAAACAATTTAAATAGTGACTGCAAAAAAAAATTTTAAAAAATCTCTTCGCTAGTATTTTTTTTAATTTTTTGAAAACTGCCAAAAAGGCACTTTTTGCACGAAAATGAGGAAGAGACCTTTCCATTGATACCAAACTTTAACTGAAGTAAGTTCAAATTACGAGTAGATTTAACGTTAAGTGTTGTGTAAATACTTTTGACCACCTCTGTATCTTATTTAATTAGAAAACTTTTGATGAATTTAATATAATCTTTATTACATATTGTATTGTGCGTAGGGATGGCAAAAAAAAATTGATTAATCGATTATTGAATCATATGATTAATTTAAGCTACGCGATTATTAATTGCAATTAATCGACGAAAAATAAAAATAATCGATTAATCAAATGATTAATTTTTGTTATAGTTTTTTAAAATATTGTGTAATGCAATGCCATTGTATAGCAAATAAAATTAACAACAATAATAAAATGCCCAAAAAATATAAATACAGTGGCTCACAGCTTAAAGTATGCAGGTCAAATTTTGACATTTAAGGCTTATTTGAGTCGTTATCGTTAACATATTTTCATCAATGGAAAGGTCATTTAAATTCCGTTTGAATGTCACAAAACTTTCTTTAACCCATTAAGTACCCTACGAAAATTTCAAATTTATGTAAAAGTCAACTTTTTCAACTTTTTTCCTCGATTTTTCACAAAAAAATATTTTGATGCAGAAAATTTTGTTAAACAATTCTAAGAGTAAAAATTCTAAAAATTTTCAAATATATTTTTGCTACTATTTTTTTGGAATAAAATCTCCATGTGTCTTTCCCTGAAAAATTGTTGGCAACGACGCGATTATTTGATCGAATAATCGATTAGTGTTTCAATTAATCGCAACACATTTTACGATACAATTAAATCGCCAATGGAAGCAAAATAATCGATTATTGTGTATCATATGATTAATCGTGCCATCCCTGATTGTGCGCTAAATTAGATGCCATAAAAATGATCGGTTAAGTAATTTAAAAACTTTTTTTTTTTCATATATACTCATTAATTGAAAAAAATTACTGATGCGGGCGTCGGTTGATTAATTAATAGATTTAGTAGGAAAACAAAATATTTTTGTTAAACTTTAATTTTGTTTGTTAGTGTAGTTACTCAACTGATAGGTGTTTAAGTAAAATAAGCTCTGAATGTGAATAACTCTGACAAATTTGGAAAAATTTGTATTTACGTTTCTGTTTTTGTAATTTTGCAATTTTTGTTTAGTAGAGTTTCGATAGTTTCTCTATCAAGTTACTGTAATCATAGTCTTAATGTTTTACATAGTTTGACCAAGTTTTGTTAAAACCAAATGAATTTAACTTAATGAAAGGTCTTTAACCCTCGATATAGCAAAGTTAGTCATTCTTTATTATTATTTAAAAATGTATAGAGACATTTAAGAGACATTTTAGAAATTCCTATAGTTTTAATAATTTAATAATCCTATAGTTTTAATTTAATTTATATTTGTCTAGTCTGTGACTAATCAAATACGAAAATATATGTTTTTTCTATGGTGAAAATTGGATTTCCCAGCCGTTAAATGGGGAAAAGCCACAGCATGAAGCATTTTCAATGGCCATAATTAAAGCATCGTCATCTGCATTTAATTAAATTTATTATGTATGTGACCAACGGGTTTAATTGCATTAACTAGTGTTTAGTTTAAATCAAATTGTGTTGTACTCTATTATGGACTTTGTTTATTTTTTCTGTCGACATTCTCTTTATTATTTTTTTGTTTGTTGTTCCTTTTGTTTAGTTTTGTTATTGTTGGCTTTGGAATTATGTTCTTGTTGTTGCTCCGGCATTCCATTTAAATTTGTTTTTTGAAGTTCGGCAAAGCGTGGCGCTTATAATTTGCATAATAAAGTGCTTAGGCTACCTGAAATCGATGGAACAAAAGATGCGAGCAGAGAACACGACTAGCAGTTACCCTTTTATCGTTTATTTATTCAAATATCCGCAATAGTTGCATTTACTTTCAAGAGACAAAGAGAATTATTATTGATAACTTCATTAATTGATACACAAGTCGATAATATCCTTTGGTGCTCGTGGTTACAGGGTATAGCACCCCGCAACCGAGCCTTGTGTCGGTGTGATTGAAACATAAATAAATTTATGTAAATTAAATAAAAATATTAATTAAGTTCTTAGGGCCGAAATGACGTCAACCAATGAAGAAATCTCCCCATTTTCCAGGTTCCGTTTTTTATTTTGAGCTTATTTCGATCTGAATTTAATTTGAGCATTATTGGTTTTTAATTAAAACGCGCCAAAGAGGAAAAAAGGAAAACTGCATGGAAATTACATTGGGGATTTGTCTCTTGATTAATCATTAGCTATTTCAGAAAATGCCCTCAGAGACGGTTGATTTCCCTTTGGGTGCTACGAAAACTTGTTTCATTTATTTTGTCTTATTTTGTGTGATGAGTTTTTGATTAAAACATTGTCAGCAGTAATATTTCTCCTTTGCTATTTTGGATTTCAGCTTTACTCACCGTTCGAACCACTTGATTTAATATTGCCGCCTTATCCGGTTTCGTTGAGGTCATATCTCCGCGTTTGTTGAGCTGCAGAAACTCCGAGAGCTGCTCAATATAATTGTTTTCCATTTCACGTCTTCGTTTCTCATTGTTGCATTTGTTTATTTGTGATTGCGGCTGCAAAACATATTTTAAAAACAATTTTAGTGGATATTTTTCATGTATAACATTACAAAAATATCTATTCTTAAAAATAGTTGATTCATATCAAAAATGGTCAAATTAATGTTTTAGGGGCAGTGATTTAATTTATTTTTGCTCCAATTAATACCGGTTTTTGGAGCTCATTTTATATTTATTTATGCTTATCATAGCATATTCGATGTATCGCCATTTTTATTTTCTAAAAAATAAGTTTATTTTCCGTTTCTCGGCAGATTGTGCGATGAGACTTTATTATTCAATGTAAAAGATCTTTAAGTGAGAGTCAGAAGAAATATCTTCATATATCTTTTAAAGGATAATTTTTATGTTTGAAAAAATTAGTTAACTGCTTATTGCCTGATCGACTTCCTTCCTTATAATATTATAACTTTCTTGGATAATATCACAGAATCGGAAGTCTTATGCGGGAATAATTTCGACTTTTCTAAAACGACCTCACAGTTTACAGTTCCTAGCTACGAGAGCATCTTTATTAATTTAGTTTTAAGAGTATGTTACAAAAGTTCTTCTTAAATTGGAAATATAGACAAGTATCTTTAATCTTCTTATTAAACTTGTGAGAATTTAAGTACTTGAAAGTACTTAAAGCTTTGAAGAACTATCTGTAGTTTTCTTAGATAACTTCTCAGTCTATAGATGGCTTTTTTTGTATTTTAACGATTCTTAATTTCTTTAAAAAAAACTTCTTTTTGAGGTAATATTCTAGTGGCGAAAAAATTTCTTTTAGAAACTATTTTTTTTTTTTAAATTTTAAAATTGCTTCAGAAAAAATAATTTTTGTTAGTCTCATAAATTTTACTTAATACCTATTTTGCAATTATTCACTGTTACTATTATTTTTCCTTCACTGTACTTTTTTAACGGTATATTACAAATTTTAGATTTTTCCTGTATAAATGTATTGCTAGTCGCCTTTCGCACTATTAGTGATGATTTCGTCACTAGCGTGGACTGCCGTCCACGGGGATATTTACTTTATTCACTTACCAAGTTAACTTTAGTGTCCGTCTTGCGGCGTACTTTGCGAGCGGAGGTCGCTGCGTTCGCTGGAATCGGCGATGCCACCGCATTCATAATGGCGGCCGAGCGTTGCAGCGCAGCTGCAATTTGTGCCGTTGCCTTGTTATGATGTGAGTTGATGTGATGGGGGTTGAGTTGTTGTTGTTGTTGCTGGCTCAGTTGTTGTTGTTGCTGATGCTGCTGTTGCTGGTAGAGAAGTTGTTGCTGCTGCTGTTGGAGCTGCTGGGTGAGCGAGGGTGTTGCTGCCGCCGGACGTTGCAGCGGCGTGCTGGGCGCTTGGCCCGGACCCGGACCCGGCACAGTTACCACGCCTCCGCCAGCGGCTGCGATTGTAACGGCTGCGGTCGCAGCAGCCGGCGATGAACGCGGCAGGTTGCAGACCGAGTTGTTGTTGTTGCTGTTGATGTTGCTGCTGTTGTTCTTGCTGCTGCTGCTGCTGTTGCTTGTGGCTGTTGATGCTCCGTTTGTTGCTGTTGTTGCTGTACCTGAAGCCCAATGATCTGGTAAGTCACCTGGGCTAAGCCTGCAAAAAATGAAAAGACAAAGACAAAAATTATTTTAGTGGAAAGTTTTAAAGCCCGTAATTTGTACAATACAAAAAAAACTATTAGATATTGTTAAAGTTAAGCAAACTCGAAACTGAGAAACTCTGTTCTTATTATGTAAAAATTGGAAATTTTATAATCAAATTAAAAATTTGGCATTTGCTCCAAAATTCTGCAATAACATAATAAACGGACTGCGTGCTCGAATAAAGCTCGCATTGATGGTGTCTTTTTTAGTTTATTTTATTGAAGATGTTGATGTAGGGCTAGCGAACTATTCGATAAAATTGATATTTTACAAAAATTATTCAATAGTAGCTAGGATTGTTGAATAATTTCAAATCTTTTTTATACGGTCATAAAAATCAAGAAACACCACCACCAAATCCACAATACTTTAGATACAACATTCTTTTGGCACTAAACATTTCTTTTTTATCAGCTTCAATCGTCTACATTAATAGCAACAAGATTGGATATATATACATAGCACAAGCTATGGGTGTTTTAAGTTCTTGCGTCTAACTGTATGCACTAATTTTTTGCAGCTAGAACGTAAAATCTGAGTTACTGGTCGCTTGTAGTTGGGAAATTGGCTATAGTGTTCATACTTGTTTTTATTTGCTTTCGATTGAGTTTTGATGCCTTCACATTTCTCCAAGTCTTGGCCTTGGTCTTTTAAGTTAACCCCACGCGACCCATACCAAATGCAAATGCCAAAATGTTTTGCAAATAGGCCTTCGCATTATCTGCTCTCTCCGAGCTAATGTGCTGCCTCGATTACAGCCATTACCTAATCCATTTGCATTTGCTAATCGCATTTAAAAACTTCTGTACGGCATCGAAAAAACTTATTACACATTATTATTCATTAACTTTCAAAAAGATTCATATGCAATTCGAAAATTAAATTTACTTATTTGTTAAACGATCACAATTAAAGAGTTTAGCACACACAATTAAATTGGTCAATTTATGCGAGTTTTAGCGCTTTTTCGCTAAAATAGCGGTGTTTAAAAAGAGACCTAGAACAAAAGTTAATCAGTATTTGACAATCCGATATCTTGAAGATGCGTAACAAACAAACAAACAAGATTTCACTATCTATTTTTCAATAGTATTTGCTTTAATTAAACTTTCTGATTTTATTAAAAGATATTAGAATAAATACTTTAGTATGGAATTAAAAAGTACAAAATTAACAAAAAATAAAAAAAAAATTCAAATTCGAGTTCAAAGTTTCAGATAAAGTATTAATATTTAATGATTCTAAAATTAATTTATGTAAGTGAAGATTACTTAAGGTTGCATCAAATATTAAAGGGGAAAATTGTGCGAGTATATGTAAATTTGCATATTTTATTCATGAGTAATTACATCATGATTCATGTAATATTCAATGCGCTTCTCTGTCTCTCAGCAACATCGACAACAAACAAAAAACAAGGCGCCGTAAATGATTCCCATTGTCAGCACATGTCAAATTAGTGTCGTTGTTCCGGTAAGGCGAAAGTTGTTAATCAAAAGAGAGATAAAGAGAGAGAGAGAGAAAGAAAATTATTTTCTTGGAATGGCTATGAATATGTACATACATTGTATTGCAGCCCTGGTTTAACCTCAATGATTGATAAGTTGTGAAATTAGCCTTGTGAGCGAATGCGATAACTGCAGATTATACGACTTTAATCGAGTATAAATAAATATACATACTTATGTACATACATACATATATACAAAGTGCAAATGTTGATAAGCTCTGCAAAAGCAACAACAACAATAACAAAAGGTAACTGCACAATTTACTATTTAATTAATTAAGGCTGCAAGTCAATTGTCAATCATATGCCCCGTGTGCCCAAGCTAACTGTAAACGAGCATATCCCACAACTTGATAATGATCAGCGGCATCATCATCATCTTCATCAGCTGGCACATTAACGTGTCGAAAAAAAGCCAGAAGTCAGCTAAAGAATCTGCACAATTATTGCGCCTGTCAGGGGAACTACAACTCCGCCCAGAGAGGAGAGCAGGCCAGGAGAAGGGGGTAAAGAGAAGGGGGGGACTGCCCCCTTGTGATTATACGTCACTCATTTTAGCGCTCATAGGTCGGTCTTTTTTATTTCATTTTTTTTGGTCAGCTGCCCATCACCTCTACCTTTAGTTTGAGTTGATTTTTAAATTTTAGCTATACCCTATTTTCGAGATATTAAATCGGGTAGTCTGATCTGTTGTATATAATCAAGACATTTTAATTAAAGCAATCTTGTATTATCTGTTTTGGGTTATGTGTTGAGCAATAACACAAAAGTGTCTGAGCTGTAACAACTTCGAACAAATCAAAATAAGGGGAATGCGTGAGTGTTCAATGTAGAAAGTTGAAAAAGATACTTAATCGCAACAATATCGGACAAGCAGAACGCTGGTAATGCCTGTTTTAAGTTTTGAAGAGATGTAAGGGCCTAAAAGTATGCAATAACAAATATTTTTTGAATATTTAAATAAGTAAGGGCTATACAATATTCAGGAATTTGAATATAGCCCTTTCTGCTTGTTATTTTAATTATTAAAAATTCAAAAGACTTATTTTTAGACCCCGTACTTTAAAAAAGTAAAGGGGTCTATTAACTTTGTTTGTTTATAGATTTGTGCTCTTCGCTTAAAATAAAGTTAAAAGCCGAGTATATAAATAAGGAAATAAAGTGTTGAATACATTTTTTCGACATTTGCTCATTGAGATATATGTGGGAAAAATAATCGAAAATGGAATTTTGTTTGAACAAAGACAGCAGAAAGCACAAAACAGAATTGAAAGTGATAATTCTATTATTTGACAGTGAATTTGTATATCTTAAATTCAAAAAGTCACTGACTTTGATTTATCTGGAAAAACATTATCAATTCCCCTTTTACAGGGTATTTTCAGCGTTTTCTACAAAGAAATACTTGATTCATTTCCTTTTCAGCTTTGTTTATATTCTGTCTCGTTTTCTCTCGTTTCTGTTCTGCGTTCTGTGTTCTGTTTTATGCTGATTACATCGTTGACTCGAGGAGTCCAGTGTCTGTAATTATTTTTGCCTGCATTCGCATTCGTATTTCCATTCACATTCCCATTCCCATTCGCATTCGGATTCTCTTTGGGACCCTGCCCAGGCCTTCATTATGCATATAATGTAATTAAAAATAAGTATAAGTCCACAGTCAGTTTGCTGTTTGCTGATGAACACTGGACACGGGCACGGACACGGGAGTGCTCCTCAGTTGAGTTATTGTGTGGTCCCAGGTAAACTACATCAATCTCTGTAAATAAAACCCTATATGCTTGACTGACTGACTGATTGATTGACTGACTGAATGACTGGCATTCTTTTGTACAATATAAACCCGAGATTAAAGCCGCAACAGAAACCGTAAACGTTAACCGGTATTAGCCGATTCAAATTTGAAGCCGTCTCTAAAACGGTAACCGAAATCTGAGAGCCCGATATTATTTGATCCGAAATATCCCTTTGGTGACCAATTTGTTTTATAACAGTTTGTTTGGGCTTTATCAAGTATTGAATCATATTTTCTTAATAAACTCATTGAAAGCCAAGAAATTTTTCTCTTTTAACTACAGTTAGTCAAGAAACTTGACAAATTAAGAAATACGCAGAGTTTTTTTTATATTCCAAGCAGTTAATTAGTTTTGAGCACCATAAGACCCTGACAAATATTTGACTATAGCAGATATTGTGATAACACTTTGAGAAGATCGACAGATCGGTACAGATTTCAGGAGAGAAATACTCTTACGTGTAAGAAGATCAGTTTTGTGTAAACGGTAAAGATCCCTTTAATTGGACAATGCAAAATATAATACATATAATCAAGTCATTTCCGGTTTTTACATTCGGCAAGATTTTTTTTCCATGAACATACACTTAAATCCACTTATTTTGAAAAACTTTACCTAAATTAAATGTAAATAAATACCTTTTACTAAATGTTTTTAATTCAAAAGGGAACACTTGAACAGACCTGAATGTGTCCATATACTATTTTTTAATTTTGTTTTGTAATTAGAAAAATACAAAACAATAGGTTGCAATAATAAGATGTTAATTATATCTATAAAATTACGTTCATTTTGATACGATTTAGATAAATGTTTTGTTCTAAAGCTTAAATGTGTTGCTTCGCAATTTATTTCAAACACTTGGCTTTTGTCTAATTCATGATTATGTAATGTTGATTGTACTGATGCTTGCCGGCAATTTATAAACGAATAAACAACTGAGGCCTCGGTTTTTTCGTGTTTAAGATATTGTTTTCTGACTTTGACTTGTGGCCTACGTGATGCTGGACATTTAGGCTGCCGCTGGAAGCTGACTTAACTTGGAAGCTGGAATCTATGTAATTCATATAATAATAATCTCAACTTTAATACGAGATACAGAATTTTTATCTTTTACCTTTTTTAGGTACAATTCAAATGCAATTTGTCAGAAATTTCAGACCTTTCAGAAAGTGGATGGAAATATCAAGTATTCTATTTTTTAGAAACTGCTCAGAAAAAATTTGGCAACTGTTTTTCTAAAGCAAAGAGAGGAAGGGCATTTTACCATTGAAGCTTAAACAGAATTATTTAAGGCCCTTTTCTCTTTCAGCAAACATTTTTTTTCGACTTTCTTTTTTTTTTGCATTTTTTTATAGCTTTGACATTTAAGAATATAACCCTAAAAGGGTGAAATTCGAAATACTTTAGAAGATATGGCCATTTTTGTGGGATCATGTCTTCGCTAAAATGAGTAGTTTTTAATAAACTTCAAACTTTGAACGCGTTTATCTCGAAACCACGTTTTTCGAGCTGGCGGCCACGATTCCGCCAGTTCTACTGAACCGATTTGGATGAAACAAAGTTAAATCGACGTAGAATTGTCACCATTCTGGCCCGTAGTAATTTTTTTTACTATTTTTTTTTTACACTAAACTACAAAAAAATGGGTCCAAATTCGATTTGTCAATTTCAAGTAGCCGCCATTTTGTCAAAAAAAATCGCAAAATTTTATTTTACTACGGGCCAGAATGGTGACAATTCTACGTCGATTAAACTTTGTTTCATCCAAATCGGTTCAGTAGAACTGGCGGAATCGTGGCCGCCAGCACCATGCCTTTTTTTTGAGGGCCAACTTTGACGGTGCCATCATCTATGGACAGCCCCTATATCGCGGCGAAAAAAAATTTTTTATTTTCTTTCATTCATTACTAATTCAATAAATAATTCAAATGAGAATTTTTTTTTAAAAAAGGTCCAAAAACAGCAAGCTGAAGGAGAATAGGGCCTTAATTTTATTTTATTTACTATTTAAGGCCGGATCAGACGAGCAGTTTTTCACCGACACTTTTTGTCAAAAAGCTGTCCGTGTCGTGTAACCACACAAAATTTCAAAGCGTCGGTGAAAAACCGACGCTCACCGATGGAAATAGAACACGTTCTATTCCATCGGTGAGCGATAGTGAGCGACACGGACACGAAAAAATCTCTTTTTGACAAAAAGTGTCGGTGAAAAAGTGCTCGTCTGAAGCGCCTTTTAACATAAAAAAAAATTACCAAAAAATAATCAATCAATTCGAACACCTTTTTTTGTAAATTTTTTAATTTTTTAAAAAATATTTTAATCGATATCTTAAAGTTTAATCTTTTTTTGTCGACCTTTATTTAATGGTAAGTTATAAGAAAAATAAGACTAATTGATATTGTTTAGCTAATTAAAGGAAATTTTACATTTCAAATCGAATGTGGCTTGACAAAATTTCAATTTAAGCCAAATAAGAAGATTGGCAACGATTCACTTTGAGGCTGGAGATGCATCAGACGGCAACCAATTTGCCACACGAAAAACAAACATGTTGTCAATGTTGTCAGTTACAATTAATTGCTAACGAGTGAGAGTAAACAACAGCAACAACGGTAACAACAACAGCAACAACAAGAACAGCGATGTCAACAACAAACATTTTTCGCATACTGTTAATGGCAGCCAAAAGTCGACGGCAAAGTGACAACAACGTCGAATGAGAAAGGTGGCAAAATGCAATGAAAGAAAAGTGCAACAACATTTGCAACATTACGAAACAACAACGAAAATGACAACATTTACAGCAACAGCGACAACTGTAATGACCACAATGTCAGCGTTGGCTAAGTGACAACAGCGACAACAGTCACAACAACAACAATACCAACAACAAAGGCAGAAAGAACAACAACAACAAAAACACGATGCAACACATCAATGAGTGAAGTTTCAATTTGTCTGTTGTAATACCCTAAAATAATCGATAAATAACAAGGGGGAGTGCTCGACTAAAAGATACTCTACCCTTAGTTTAAACAGACAACACGTATACGTAATATTTTACATTCCCAAATTTTAGAAGATTGTTACTTGAATAATTTTTTTTGTACGATTTTAGTGAATATTTCAGAAAAGCTTAAGGTTGCAGAAAAATAAATACAAGTTTACTAATGTTTTATGTGGTACCTTCCACATTGGTTAACATATAATAATTAATAATATTTTTATTAGGGGGAAAAGAAAAAAAAAGTGAGATTTAAAATGAACTAAAGTCTCCTTGACACATTTGGTAACCCTAACTCTTTTAGTTACTAAGCTCTCATAGTTGACCACATACCCTACTAAATATTAAGTATACATGTGTGTAAAAGGTTTAAGGCCCTATTCTCTTTCAGCAAAAATTTTTTTTCGACTTTTTTTTTTTTGCATTTTTTTATAGCTTGGACATTTAAGAATATAACCCTAAAGGGTTTTTTGAAATTCGAAATACTTTAGAAGATATGGCCATTTTTGTGGGGTCATGTCTTCGCTAAAATGAGTAGTTTTTAATAAACTTCAAACTTTGAACGCGTTTATCTCGAAACCACGTTTTTCGAGCTGGCGGCCACGATTCCGCCAGTTCTACTGAACCGATTTGGATGAAACTAAGTTTAATCGACGTAGAATTGTCACCATTCTGGCCCGTAGTAATTTTTTTTACTATTTTTTTTTACACTAAACTACAAAAAATGGGTCCAAATCGCAAAATTTTTATTTTACTACGGGCCAGAATGGTGACAATTCTACGTCGATTGGCGGAATCGTGGCCGCCAGCACCATGCCTTTTTTTTGAGGGCCAACTTTGACGGTGCCATCATCTATGGACAGCCCCTATATCGCGGCGAAAAAAATTTTTTTATTTTCTTTCATTCATTACTAATTCAATAAAAAAAAACAAAATTCAAATATCTTTTTGCGTTTTCAAATGAGAATTTTTTCAAAAAAGGTCCAAAAACAGCAAGCTGAAGGAGAATAGGGCCTTAATTTAAATTATATTTTATAATACCCATTTTTGATTAAATTGCAAAGGGCATATGCTCTTAAATGTATTAATATAGATTCTATGTAAGTTCTTTCATTTTTTAAAACTGAATTAATTATGTAATTAATCAAATTTATGAGGAATAATTTTAAGATCCGAAAGATCTTAGCATTGCAATACAGTCGAACTTCCCAAACTCAAATCACTATTATCCATAGAAAAAGTTCGAATTATGGAGACTTTGAATTATGAAATGCTTTTTTAAGTTAAGTATACGCTATTCCCACTCGACTTAGTTCGATTTAGAGAAAATTCGTTATAGACGTTCGAGTTATGGATGTTCGACTGTATTAGATTCTTTAGTTCTTTAGTTTACCAAATGTTGAGTCACATTTGTAATACATAAAATGCCGATAATTGATAATACTATCAATAGTTATTTTTTTGTGAAATTGGATGAGTAATTAAGTAGAGTGATTTGAGTAATGGCAAATAGTCCCAACAGTTGTAAAGATTCCACGGGGTATTGCGAATTTTCGCATTTTTGAGTACTCCCATCTACGAGTATTAATAACTAATATAAGTATTGCTCTCAAATGCTCTCTTAACCTCCAGCTCAAATCATTTTGCAGTTATAATGCACACACACACTCTTAATTTAGTTGTTTTGCGGTTTTTCGAGTGTTTTCAGTTTGTTTGTCTGTCTGTCAGTTTCACTGTCTCTCAGATTGACTGACATTCATAAACACACTTGAAGCACGCACACACACACAACCACATACACTTGACGGTGGCCCCTAACTAAAAAAAAGCTAAGCCGCCGTTTTCCGCCTGTCGTCTGCCACTTGCAGTTTGCCTCTCTCAAACTTTGCTGTGCTCTCTCTTTGGCTCTCTTTCGAGCCACAGCCGCCCACCTACATACATAGGCATGACTGTGTCTGTGTGTGTGTGTGTGTGTGTCTCAGCTCATTTGCTCAGCTGTGCCGCTAGTTGTCGATGTAGTGGTAATAGTTGTTGTTGTTGTTGTTGTTGCGAACCTGCATTTTAGCAACTAATTGTCTGAATATAAAACATATGCTTAAAACTGTTTGCTCTCTTTGTCTCTCTCTCTCGCTCAATCATTGCTACAAATAATAAAGTGGGTCATGGATGAAAGAAAAAGCGTTTTATAAAGTGGGTCATGAATTTTGTTTCACTCACGTTCAAGTGTATTTCGATTGCTGCTCGTTGTTATTGTTATTGTTGTTGTTGCTGTTGCTTGTGTTGTTATTATTGTTAGCTGTAAGTATTTTTATTTTTATACACTTTTTTGCAGATAAAAAAAATCATAAAATATTTATACATATTTATATGTATGATATGTCGCATGATTCATATATTTGTGTTTATTTTCATAATTTTTTTTTGGCTTATGTTTATTTTTATTTTTGACAACATCATTGAGGGGCGGAGTATATATTTGCAGAGGGTGAAGTAGATGCGATCAGTACGAGAAACTGTCTCTTTCTATCTCTTAACTCGATTCTCAGGTGGAAGGCTAGATATATGAATCATGCTTAGATGCTATATGTTCAAATAAGCCAGATCGGATCACTTTGCTGTTTCAGAACCATCGATAATAATAGAGCTATTATATTCTTGTACCAAAAAAATCTTTTTTTAATTTAAACAATTTATCTTTATTTAAGAAAAAAATGGGAAATTTTTTGCACTATATTTGTAAGTGTCATAAAAAAGTTAAATGAGTGCGGACTTTTTAAAACTCAAAGAATTATTCCCTATCATAAATCTAGAAACTTTTGTCCTACCTAAAAAGAAACCGCTAGCTTAGCGGGAAATCGCTAGCATCCGCTAAAATTGACACCCCCACAATTTCGAAACGGCAAAACTGAAAAGGTTGTTTTAAGATAATAAAGTTTGGCACACAGCACTAAAAAGTCCCGACTCGTCTTACCTAATAAAAATAACTCTTTTGCGCAGTGACGAGTGTCAAACTTTAATTATAAGTTAAATGTTCGTCACAAAATTGAATATCCGAAATTTTGGGGCATGGAAATATTTTTGCCACTTGACTTTTACCTCGTAAAGAGGTTTTCTTTAAGAAGTTAATAAGCTATAAACCCGCTATAACATACAGCTTTCATAGGAAAGCAAGACTTTTTAAAATCCTGATTAAAAATTCATAGAAACGACCTGTTAAAATACATTTTTTATGAACATTTTTGTACATATTTTTTTTGTTGATATCCCAATTAATATTTTATTTTTATGCAATTGACTATTATAATTCATATTTATATCCTTCTAAATTTCAATAAAATTCCTAGGAACAATTACTTTTTTGTTTGATAGTTCTCACTGATACCAAAATCAAGAATAAAATTCCATCAATAGGATCATTTCATTTCAACAATCGCTTAATAATGATAACATTATTTTAGTAGAAGCAACTTTCTATGATTTTTTATGCTTTTATTTATCGAAAATGAGCTTAGGTCAGAAAAATAGTCGAATTCTGAGCAGAAAATTGCAGGCAAGTCGACTAGAACAATGTAACATAATGGACAACAAACAGGGTCGTTCTCTTTCCGGCATCTCTAACTCAGTGTCTCATGCTCTCTCTCTTTCTATCTCTTTTTATATATGTATGTATACTCGAGTATATTCAGTGTGACATTGTATAACCGGCCTCAGAAATCCACCTGCTGATAAACTGCACTTTGTTTGGATGTTGTTGCTGTTAATGTTGTTGTTGTTGTTGTTTTCGTCATCGTCGCTATAGCGAACTAATGTCAGTGGGTCAGAGTCGCTTTTGCATTTTGCGGCATTTTGTTATTGCTGTAGTTGTTGTTGCTGTTGCTGCTTTTGCTAGACACTCTATCTAAGGTTAGACGCGAGTAAAAAAAAAACAGCTGTTTAGTGTGCTCAACTACGACTACTAAATACGGTTCAAACTTTAGCAAGCTGAGCAAACACTTTGAAGTTACAATACCTATGTTATATTGATTCTAAATGTTACTTAAAAACTTTTGATAAAATATAAATATCACGAGCAGTGACTGTTTTAAGTTTTGAAATAAAGGTTATTTACCAATGTTTATTGTATTTCTTAAAAGAATATTTATTTTTGATTTTTTTTTTTAAATAAATATTTTTTGAAACCTCTCAATAAAAACTAAAATTACTGTACTTTTATAAATATGAATTTAAGATATAAATAATTTTATCAACTATAAATAGAAACTTTAGCGGTCTTCGAAAAATACAAAGAAAGCCGAAATTGGGGAAAAAAAGTTTGTTACCAAAATTAAGGCTTTTGATTAGGATATAAAAATTAGAAAACCAAATTAGGTAAAATGACTTTAAGGAAAAATTTAGAAAGCTGATTCAGAAAATCAGACATAAAAGGAATCGTGGATTTAAGAAGCTCAAAGGTATATTTTATTAATATCAAACTCATTTTTGTATATCTACTAAACTTCATTATTTCTCTTGTTTCATTTAATTATTACCTTAATTTTATTGTCTTGGAGTTTTTAATTATTACATTATTAATAATGATAAAAGGGCGAATAATTTTTAATTTGTCAAAATTATTACTTGACTAACTTTCAAGCAGACATTTGTAAGCTGGTAAATTTTTTGCATTACTTTTGATAAAAAAACTTAATTAAGTTGCTATTTTTCTTGTTGGAACTTGTTGAGGAGTTTTTAACAATTAATTTGATGTTTCTTTCAAGTATGTGTTTCTCAGTCTTTGTGACTGTGATTCAAGGAAAACGCAAGCTGCAAAACTTTTAATTGATAAACAAATAAAAATAATAAGCTAACCTTCAAAATGCCGTTGTTGTTTTTGAGTATTTGCATTTTTTTTTTTGTTTACATACATACATACATATCATAAAGCTGACGACGACATTTTTTATGAATTTTCTTTCATTTCGTATCCCTCGCAATTTCAAGTTTTCTTTTGTACATTTTATTGCCAAACTCACCTGCAAAGTAAGAACAGAGAAGAAACATGATTAATAAAATGGCATATAAAGACAATATTTATGAGATATTATGTAAATACTAAAGAGCCCGAAAAACACAATCAAATGTTAAAAGTAGATTTCTAAGATATTTAAAAGTATTTTAATTGTAATGCGCTTGTCAAAAATATACGGCGATATCATTATTTTGTTAAATGCAGGTCATTAACATTGCCTACATTTTGATTTAACAGCTTCGCAGCTAAAGCTTAGTACGCAAGCTAACTAAATTTTACGCGGCGTAAAGTGCTCAATTTTTAGCTGTCGACGAGCGTAAGCCCAGTGTTGCCAATACAACACGGAAAAATAACCAAAAGTTGAGTGGTAACTCTATGCGTCAGCGGCGGTTTATTTTAAATTTGAAGATGCTGAACTGATTTGGATGAAAGAGGAGAGAATAGGCAGTGAAAAATGCAAATTAAAGTTTATAGAGAAATAATATGCGATGCCCCGCAACCACAGCGCGTGTTGGGTGCACCCATCGATTTTGAACTTCTAATGAGGATTCACCATTTGTGTTAATGAAAAAAATACCAAAATATCTATAAAAAACCATTTTAGCTTACGTTCTTGCCTATAATCTACCAATATTGTCATCGTTATTGACCAAATTTAATTAGTCTTCATAGTTTTCACTTGTGTGCCAGTCATTTATCTCCAGTATACCCAGCGAAACTCTAAACAGTTTGATGTTTCGCTTGGCCTGTCAGCAGTGCTGCCCATTCTGTTACTTTACTTAACAGCTCTGTTATTTTATTTAGTCTGCGGACACCCGAGCGTAATAAATGTCAAGTTCTTCTTCTTGATTTTACGCCAGTGTTTTTTTTATATGGAGTTTGGGCTTACGCCAGCCCTTTTTTTGAGTTTGCGTACTATGCTTAAGCAGCTAACATCTTATAATATGTTAAGCAGCTCTGCAATTCGACGGTTAGATTTGTAAGCAGATGGCGGCTTAAATTTAAAGTTGATTCTTTGTAATACCTTAGGAAATTATAAGTAAGTATTATACATTTGTTATGATATTGTTATTCTTATGAATGTAAAAATCTAATCTATATAGTGCTAAAATTTGATTATCATATCGTTTATTCTCTTGAGGCGAGATTTGAAAGAATTCTTGATTTAAAATAACACTAGTTTACAGCCAAAATGCAAAGTGAATCAAAGTATATTTTTCTTATGGACCTTGGCCACCTAAACACGAAAATGGCATTTAAAATTTTTTGTTTTGGAACCTTTTATGACATATTCAAATTTTTTGATTTTGTACAAAAAATATTTTGATGTAATAAAATTCTTCAAATAGTTCTAAGAGTGACTGCCAAAAATTTTCAAAAATATTTTTTCTAGTATTTTTGATGATTTTTCGAAAATTGCCTAAAAGTCACTTTTGGGGTGAAAAGTTGGAAAAAGGGGTTAAAAAATAGGATTTTCAAAAAATTATAAAAAAATACTAGTAAAAATATTTTTGAACAATTTTTTTTGTAGTCTTTCTTAGAATTGTTTCAAAAATTTTTTTACTGTGAAGACTTGACTTATCTAGCTGTTAAAGTAAAAAAAAAAAGGGTGTACGAATTAATAGTTTCTTGGGCTCGTATATTCCATAAAATAACTGAAAAGTGAATTCTAAACTGATTTGAAACTGAATTCTACCGAATTCCCAAAAAATACTAACTACTATCGACAATTAAAGAAAAAAGTACTGACAAATGAAATGTTAATGAAAAAGTATATGAACAATTCAAGAATTTAATTCCAAACTCCTTAAAAATAATATATTATTTTCTATTCAAAAAGTCTTCTAGGGTATTTGCTATTCGAAGCTATTTTTATTCTGCTCTGCCATATCGAATTACAAGCTAAGCCTCGGGTAGCTCCGTTTAGTAGGCCTTGTTTTGCTCCTCTCTTCTCATCGCCTCATCTCCTCTGTTCTTTTCCGTTATGTGAGGTTCTGTTCGCTTCGTTTCTGTCTCTTTTTTTTTGTTGCTGTTGTTAGGTTAGGTTCGCTTCGCTTTTTGTGATTTTTTTCCTTCATTCCGTGATTTTTCTACCGGATTACAATTGTTTACATACACGACTGCACATTGTGACAGTTTCCACAGTTGTCTAGTGTCTCTTTTTTCTTCTTCTTCTTCAATCTGCCGCTCTACACTGCCAGTTAAATCCTTTCAAGCCACACACACATGCAGATGTAATTGTGCGAGTTCTATTGACTGCCTTCATTTTTTCTCTCTCTCTCTTTTGTTTGCCAAAGGTATAAGTTTACAACAAGCGCTTTTTTGCATGTGTATATGTGTGTGTGTGTGTGCGTATATATCTGGCAGCCACTGTGTCTAACATTTCACTTGCTGCTCGCATTTCCATCTGCTGTTGCTGCCCCAATTTTTCTACCCTCTTCATCCTCATTTTTATTCCATTTTATATTTGCCAGTCACAGTTTAACTTTTTATTTTCTCATGTATTTTTCCACAGTTTTTACAATTTTCCGCTCAATGAGTTTTCTGTAGATGTGGATGGAAGCTGAGGGATTTCCCCATTATCAGTTGGACCGCAATAACTGTTTTATTGGTTTTCCCAGAATTTTCGACAGTTGAACGGCAGGTGCAATGAACAATCCCATGGCTAAATCAATAAGACCCAGATGCAGATACAAATCCAGATGCAGAAAAAGATACATATACACCTTCAGATAAAAATTTATTTACATTGGTGAAGCATTGAAAATTCCTTCTAGCAATTTCAAACTCCAAATTGTTTGCTGAGAAAGTAGGGAAAACTGATAAAGCATTAATAATTTTAATTTTAGTTGCATTTAAATAACGTATTTATTCTACAGTTGTCGGATAAAGTATTTTGACAAAACTAAAGCTAAATCTATTAATAATTTGAACTTTCTTTCTGTAAAGTTTGGCATCAATTTAGTTTCCGTTTGAATGATACAAAATTGTCCTCAACCCATTAAGTACCCATCGAAAATTTCGAATTTTCGTAAAAGTCTACTATTTTGACTTTTTCTTCGGTCCCAAACAAAAAATGTTTTGATGCAAAAAGTTTCTCTAACCAATTCTAATAGTGACTGTACAATTGTTTAAAAATCTCTTTGCTAGTATTTTTTTTATGATTTTTTGTAAATTGCTAAATATGTCTATTTTAGTCACATTTTCCTTCTTTTCATACAAAAATGTCCTGAGATCATCCCATACAAAAAAATGTTTTTGTGTGTTATGTGGTTTGGAAACTGTGGGAATGCCAATTTTAGCGGGTCTTAGCGTTTTTCCGCTAAACTATCGGTTTTTTAAAAAGTCGTAGAACATAAGCTTGCAACAATTGGACAATTAACAAAATCCGATATCAACGAACAAACAAACAAAAAATCAAGATTTTAATCTCAGCTCACTGACGTTATCAGAGTCTCTCAAATCCCTCTATATTTAAAAGGAAAAGTCAGATTTTGGTGCATTGAAACTTCCAACATTCCGTTTTTTTTTTAAATCGCTAAAATGTAAAATAAAGTAGCTTAATTTCACTTTTATCACTTTTCCTAAGTTCGTTAGAAAAATTCGTCAAAAAGAAGCCATTAAGCTTTAAATTAACTTTCAAACGATATGTAGAAAATGTCTGTTGTTTTCGTGGTTTGAAAACTGGGGGGTGTCAGTTGTAGCGGGATTTAGCGTATTCCCACTAAGCTGGCGGGTTTTAAAAATGACATAAAACAAATATTGATTAGAAATTGACAATTAACAATATCCAATAAAATTCATTCCGATATCTTGAAGATGAGTAACAAACAAACAAACACGATTTCTCTCTCAAGCCGATAATGCCATCAAAATTCTATAATTCTTCTATCTTTGGAATTGATAGTCCGGTTTTGGTGAATGAAGTACCGTTGGACGTGTATTCGATGGAAGAGGCTTGAATACAGGGTATCTCGTTGTCGATCAGACTCAACAGCAGTGAGAAACTTCAACTTGTGAATAAGAATAGTTTGCATTTGTACGTTAGTTTAAGAACCATTTCGAAGCACTCAATCTCTCTCTCTCTCTTTCTTTCTCTCTCTCGCTTTGGCTCTCTTCTCATTTCAATTTGCAGCTGTTGTTGTTGGTTTATTTGCATACAAATTTATTTAAATGGAAGTATATTTGCCGTTACCGCTGTTTTGTTTGTAAGACGAGCTGTTGCTCTGGCTAAAAGAAAGAGAGAGAGAGAGAGAGAGAAACTGGGAGCTGTGGCAAGTTAATTAAGTTGAGCCAAAGCAGAATGTAAACCTTACGCTTAAGTAAATGGTTGGCTAAGGGTTGAGGGCGGCTGGTGTCAAAAAGAGGGCAAAAGGCAAAAAAGGGTAACCCAAATGAACTTAAAATTCCAAAGCTTTGAACTAAATTGAATTATGATTGTTGCTGCTCAACACGGCACTTCAACATAAAATACCCTGCTTATTTGTGAACTATACCTGTCTCATTCTCTTTCTCTCTGATGCAATGGCCCCTTTAAACTGTAATGTGCATGTAAAAGTAAAGAGATAACTGAAGCCTGTTATTTTACATAACATAGTAGTCATTCCAGCACTGTTAGTCTAACATACTTTTATGCTAAGCGGCTATGCAGTTTAACAGTCAATGCGCTTTTAAATATTTTACGAAAGCAGACCCATTAAATTTGATACTAAGCGCAGGGGACTGAAACACCCTGTACATTTATAGCCTTTTTCTATCTCTGCCTCTGTCTGTCAATGGTAGCGTAATTCGATATGATGCCGCTTTAAATATTCTCTTTGCTTTGCGTTGTAGCTGCCAAATTAATTACAGAGCGCGGCACAAACGGATGAACGGATTGCCGAAGCTACCAAAAGGGACGGCAACAAGGCGGGAAGGAAGAGTCGAAAAGCAGGGAATGAAGGAAGGAAAGACAAACCAGCAAACGCAATAATTGTGAGCTCTGAGCTCTCTGAGAGGCGTCAACCAGCCACGCCCAATTGCCGGATTTCCAATACAAGCCTAAATATATAATGCTCGACTGGCAGATGACCTGTAAACACCTCAGGAAAAGAGCCAACTGTATTTTTCTTAAGCGGTAACTAAATAATATTTATAAAAATAAAATTAAAATTAAAAAATGGGTACACTTAGGGATAGCGTCTAATAATTTCATGGACAGTAGGTACAAATGCGGAAACTGGTTGGGCTTCCATTTTAAAACTTGATTTTGGCAAACCAGCACCTCAAACTCTTCTACATGTTTGTAAGGGTTGAAGATCCTTCTTCGACTTCATCTCCTTCCTGCCGGATCAACATACAGCTGCTATGCTCTTTGTCTCATTGAGTCCTTTGTCTACGTTTTACTTTCAAATCGTTGTCGATCATCGGACTTTGACAACCAAAGGAATGGAAAAGAAACTGACAATGGGAAAGTTTATTTATTTACTCAGGTAATTTCATTCATTTATAATAAAGACTTAACTTAAAGAAAAAGTTTATTTTTTATTTAATTTAACTTTTTGTGTCTATTATTTTATATCCCCTCATTAAAACGATCTTAACCTGTTTTCTTATGGCTTATTGCAGTCGTGTCAAGCAGTGCTACATTGTCTTCATCGTTAACATACCTAAGTTATAACATACCAATAGTATGTTACACACCTCTGTTATGTGGCGTTAGGTTAACGTCAGTGCACAACACTGTGTTGAAGTGTTGAACATTATGGTAACATTAGCTTACAATTAATTTATGGTTTCTGGGCTACAAACACATCTCTGTTAAAAATAAAAAATGTATTGTAATTTACTAAGTTAAAACAAGATATGATGGGATCCATTGGGTTTAACTATTTTTTAATAGTTTACAGAATTTGAATGATGATAGATTATGTCAATTTAAATACTTGACTAACTGCTAATTAACATACAAGTATTTTGGTTAAATTATTTTAGGCGCTTTTAACTATTACACTGTTAACCAATATGACTTACAACCACGCGATCCATAAGAATTATTCCCATTATTTCAACATTAACCGCCATTAACTTCTTTGCGCTCACACCCTTCAAACTGCGCTCATTACAATAGTCGGCCGCCATCGTGAGGTAATATGCACGAGTGTGTGTACATATGTATGTATTTGTGTTTATTTCGTGTATTTCTGAGTCAGCTTTATGAGCAAGCGTATTGAAAGCTTCGTCAAAAAGCTAAGCTCAGTTATTTGAGCTTGTTGTTTGCCGGTTTCACTCGTTTCACGTTTTCGTATTTGATACGTTTCATTCTTTTGCGAACGCAACTTGAAATTAAATGCGCAGTAAATTACGCAATTTTATGCTTCGTTAAACTTGCTTGCTTTTTCTGTTATTTTTCCCTCATTTGCCATGGCAATCATAACGAACCAAAAGCAAGAAAAGAAAAATATACAGAGCTGCAAGAGAAAGAAAGCACAAACAACAATGACATTTTTGACAGGAGCTGCATTAATTACACATAGAGCTGCTCAATCATGCTCATAATACGAATCTGCTGCATTTTTACTCCATCAACAATAAGAACTTCAAAGCTCTCTCGCTCCCGCTCTTACTACTTGGTCCTACCCCAACATTAGAACAGTCGCCGCATAATGCAACGGTTAATATTGCCGCAGGGTAGTTGCTGTTGTTGTTGCTCTTGCTGCTGCTGCATTTGCACCCGAAGACCAAAAGACTTGCATAACAAATTCTTAATTGTGCAACAGCAGCATACTCTTTCTCGTTCTCGCTCTCTGCACTCTTACACTCTTACTCAATTTCGTTCACATTGAAAACTTGTCCGTTCACTGCTTTGTGCTGTTGCTTCGCCCTGCAGCTTTATTGCGGAAATATGTCAACGCTGTTGCTGTTGTCGTTGTCGTTGTTGTTCTTTGTACTGCTTCTGTTGTTTTGAAGTTGAAGTTTGCCTCTGCTTCTGGCTGCGGTTGTTGGGTTAGGTGAGGTTCTCTACACGCACACACACACATATGTAGAGACATAAAAGCATGTTATGCATAGTGTAATTTCATGTGACGTAAATACGTAAATGCAAAAATATGTTAAAACTAACGCAGATTAAAAACCAACAACAACAACTGTTACAGTTGCTATTTCACTCGCTATAAAATATAGGCGAATGAAGTTTTTCTCTTTGGAAAGCAGAAGAGCAGAGACATTTGAAAATAAACGTTACAGTGCAGTAGAAATGCTAAGCAGTGCAAAGCAGTGCAAAATTGTCACTCATTTTTAATTTACTAGAAACTAAGCGATTTTATGTGAACTATAAAATTAAAGTCACAAATGAAGACCAGCATAAGGAGACAAAACACAAAATAACTTACCAAAATTAGGTTTACATAGTGTAAAAAGTAAGGCACCATCCGCTATGCAGATTGACAACATACGAGTCAACTAAATTACATGTAGTACTTATCGTTGTTGTCATTTACAGAATATTAAACTGGAGTAGCGACCATAATAATAACAACAGCGAAAGAAACAACAACTACAACAACAATTGAAACAAAGCCTGAGAATCTGCCCAGTTTACCAAGCAGCGGGCATTGAGCAAGAGACTCGCCAAACGCTCGTAAACGGGCTTACAAACTGACAAAGTTGTGGTCAAACAACGTGCGACGACCGAACTTTCGCTAAACATGCGCTTTCGATGAACGATAACCGATAACGGATCGTAAGCGAGAGAACGCAGAAGATTTGCTGAGCATCCGCCAATAGCTTGTAAGCGCGCAAAAAGCGGACACGAACAATGTCATGTTATGAAAAACGAGTTAGATCATGTTAAGTTCATTTTTATTTTTTAAATTTACTCTGTCCAAAATTGTAAATAATGCAACATAATTTTTAAAAAACAAAAATAATAAAATATTTATTTTTAATATTATCAGTGATATAGCACAAAATATCAAAAAAGTATTGCAAGAAATACTTTTACGAGCTATCGCGCTCGTGACTTTTGCTGACTAAATTAAGCGACAGAATATTCATTCGCTTATCGTTTTCCGATCTAGAAAGGAACGTTTTGTCCCTCTGAAATCCGCAAAAGTATCGTTTATGATATCGTTAAAAAAAGTTTAGTTCATTGGGAAGCTATAACAAGCAGTGCCTAAGTCGTAGTGCACTATTTTCTTCTCGCTGGGAACTGCGAATGGGAGTCGTAAGCTTGCAGAACGGTAAACTTTAATAATATTACTGCTTTGCTTGCGAGCACTTTGTAAGTAATCACATTTTTAATATCCATGCAAAGTTGTCAACAAATTGCAGCGTGCCTTCTTCCTCTCTCTCTTTGTCCCTTTCTCAGATAAACAAGTACAGTTATCATAATGATGGAAAACAAGGCAGTAAGCAAAGAAGCAAAACAAAAGAAAACCAATTGAAACTGATGGCATAATATGTGAAATGTCTAATTGCATGAAACTCAACGGCAATTTCTAAATTATTGCTGAGTTGTAAGGTAAACAGTTAAAAGCAATAAGTTGTTAAATTCAGTTAAATTGCGGTGGGTAAAATAGAAAAAAGATAAAGCGAGAGATTAAGCTTAAGATAAAGGCGAGAGAGATAAAGTAAAAGAGAAAGAGAGACATATGTAGATACAATGACAACGCAGTGACAACACTGGAAATATGACAGCGAACAAGAAATACGATAATACGAAAGTATATGTGTAAAAGTGAGACAACTAATACGTCTGCTTACATACTGAATAACTTGATGTTTGGTTCCTTTTTTGATATATCCGATCAGTGATATGGGAATATTAGGATGGAGAACGCGACATTCGTACGTCTTAAAATGAAAATATATGTAAATGGCACAAATTAACATTTTTAAAAATCTTTTTAAGCGTGCTTAATGCACTTTAGTAACACTATTTAGTTTTAAGGACTTGTATTCGAATTATTTTTAGAAAACAAGTCAAAACGGAAAATGGAAGTCATTTTTGACTTCATCTTGAAAAATGAGAAAGTCAGCGAAATGTGGCGAGCAATTTGAAACTAAATTCTCTTAAACAATAATAAAATCATGTAGTTTTTCATTTATACGAATTATTTTGATATATAACTATTTTGTTTTTTTATTTTACAAATTTTATTAGTGATTTGTAACGCGACATCGCGAAAGTGACTAGATTTCAAATTTTATCATCAAATTTTATTCGATATATAGAAAACAGCTTGAAAAACTTGTTCTTAATGAAAAATGCAATACATTTTTATGTATTAAAATGTTAATCGTTAGATTCATTTTAGGAACCAATTTATTAAGAAAACAAGGCAAAAGTAAGCATATAAAACGTGAGTTTATTCCAATGTAGAGTCCGTATTAAGTCCAATTAAGGTTCTTTGTAAGTATATTATTTTTATTTTGTTAAAAAAATTGTTCACTATATTAAAATTCAAATTAATATATCAAAAACAATTAGTTAATTAGGTAAATAAATAAGTTTAACTCGAAGGTTGACAAATTAGATAAAAGGTAATTTGGATAAAGATAAAGTCGATCAAATTTGAATTGAGTTATTACATGTGATTGATTTATTTATCTGTTTATTTATTTTAAACACCGCAATCTAAATTTTTGTTTTAAGTACGAATCGCATAAGGTGTAACTCGTGTTCGTAGAATCGCATTTAGAGAGCGATGCGATGCGATGGGGAGGGAAACCTTATCAAAGAAACACGGGCCAACAAGTCGAAGTCAAGCAAAGGTCTGAGCTATTTTTAAAACGTTGTTAAAACAACAAAAATACAAATAAAAGTAAATAAATAAATGGAGCAGGCAAATATTGAAAGAACAAAACTGTACATGTTTTGGAAATATATATCAAATATGAATACTTGTAGTATTTCCATAGGATGCGTCACTTTTATTTATGGGGTCATTGAACCCGAGACGGACTTTTACTCGCCTTTCGTAGTTGACTCTATGAGTAATAAACGGGGCCACAAACACGACTATAAACCGCCTCATTGCCAAATATTTGCATTCACTTCGAGGAGGCGCACGCCGCTCAACATAAATAACAAAATAACAAAACAACAAGAACAACAATACAATTTACATGTATGAAAGTATAAAAAATTTAAACAAAAAGCAATAAGGAAATGCGCCTCGAGTTCGTCATGTGAAAATATGTTTCTGGAGGAGCTCTTAAACTAACCGATTACTTTGTGTCAATTATGCAGAAAATCATACAAAATATATATAGATATAATGCCCATTCTTAATTTCAGCATAACAAGTTAATAACCTGCAGGCGAGTGTAGACGACTACGAGATACCCTCCAAGTAGGCATGTTAGTCTAAACTGTAGATTGCGATTTAAGTGGTCAAAACAAAATTTGAGTTATCAATATATTCGAAAATAATACCAATATATACCAATGCAGTAAAACTAACTAGACGGATGAGCATATAAAAATTTTAAATATAAATATGTATTTAACAAATCGAGTAAATAATAAAGATGTTTTAATATTTAATCTTATTTAAGTGAATTCGTTTTTTCTCACTTCACTTTTCGATAAGTCCTTGAATTTCAGAGTAGTAGTAATTTAAATTAAGGTTCGATTGTAGATAATTTAGTTGGTAGATCTGTTAAATTTTGAAAATGAACTACGATGGAAAAAGTTCAATAAGTTGTCAATTTTTCATGAAAATTAATTTAATTACCTCGATATAGAGTCAAAAAATGAACGAGTTAAAGAACTTCACTTACGAAAAAACGAGTTACCGATTTTTGAATGTATTTTAACATAACTATCTGTAAGCAAATCAGGTTTATCTAAATTATAGTAATGTAAAAAAACATCGAAAAGTATGTCAATATATCAACACAAATTCTTGTAATTTCAAATCAGAAGATCTTTTTAATGCGATCAATATTCAAATTGAAAATAAAAATAAAAAAAAATTTGTTTAAAAACGATGAAAATCGTTTAACAAGAAATGGACATTTAATGCTTGAATGAACCAAAACTTAGCTTTATACTTGAATAGGTTACTAAGCGGTTAATTCGGTTTTAAAAACTTTGGATTTTGGGTTTTGCTACAATTTAAAAGTTTTATTTCGGCTGTGGCTACCAATTTTAAACGGTTAATACCGGTTAACGGTTACGGTTTCGGTAAAAGTTTTAATCTCTGCTGAGAACTATGAACTTTTAGGGGCAGATATTAATTGATAAATCTCGACAAATTCAGACAATTTATACCTTATTTTATTAGTTAACAACAATTAAAAACAATAATTTTAAAAACATATTTGAAAGTATGACTTTGATATTATTAATTTAATTAAATTATATAAAACTCAAGCTTAGGAATCAATGTAAACAAAACTTATGAATTTCGAAATTGGGAAAACCGTAGATAAATCAAATCCATTCAGACCAATAAGATACAATTAGTTGATGCCTACTTTTCTGATTTTCTTAAAAATGATAGTAAAATGTACCACTAAAATTGAAGTCTTTGAGGAAAATGCTTTTCTTTTGTTGTTGCTCTTAATGTTGGTGTCTTCGGGGAAAAAAGGGTAATTACATTTTTGTAGCTCGTAAAAAAAACGTATGTTAGAATTTAATTTTTGAGACAACCATTTCAAGTGCTCGAACTGCCCGTCCTTAAAAATGGACGACTATAAAAATGGCAGATAGCGAAAGAGGGAAAGAAATTAGAGAGTGAGAGATATGGGGAGGAGGAAGGAGAAAAAACAGCGAAAATACCTCTATAAAAATGAAATGTGGTTGATGAAAGTGCTTGGAAATTCAATGAAATGGCATTAGGTGATTAAATGCGATTAACTGCAGACTCTGTTAAATGCACATTCGAAAAGCTACTCAAAAATTGCACCCAGTTGGAATGAAAGTGAAGAGAAAGTAAAGGATTAATCAAGTTGAGGGAGATAAGTAAAATATGTTAACTAACTAAATATGTTAAATAACTGTTAACTTTAAGTAATGCATCTGCATTGCGATTCTTTTCTAATTGTAAATTAGTTATTTTAAAATACAAGCATTTTAGAATAATTCAGCCTGGCGGATGGTTTGATTTTATCTTTTCTTAATTTTATACTGTCATGTTATATTTTAAATTCAATGTAATTTTTTTTTGATTGTATTGTGTAATGTTGTGCAGTTATGTTTGTTTTTCAGATCATGCTAACACTTTTATTTCAAGATTTTGCAAGCTAAAAATGTAATTTTTGTATGTAATAATTGGCATAATAATTTTGATATTCTGTCTACAAGTTTCCTATTTTTTTTAATCAGATGAATAAAATAAGATGAATAAATAGAGAAATGCATGGATAAATCATGAATTTTCTTGTTGACATTAGCTCTGCCCAAAAGCGTAAATAAGTAGTATTTAACTCTGGTCATTCTCAGCTGCCCACATAAAATAAAAGAGATTAATCTGCTGTGTAAATATGCTGCACGTATTTCACCCACGACAGTATTTGAAGATTGACCCCAAAACCACCCCAAACCCGACCCCTCGATCGTGACCCAAAGTCAGCTTGCAGAACAAGAAATTGTTAATGCTTTGACCGCAATTAATTTTCATTACAAGGCAATAAGCAAAATTAAACACGAATCAAGTAGCTCGAGAAATAAAAAAAGCGAGACTCAGAGGGATGAGGAATGGAATTACAGAAGAAACTGTCAGATGACTGCAACGTGTTGACATTAACAATTTATAAGAGTTCATTTCTCTGATTCGGCCAAGTTTGTCCAAGTTAATAAACGAAGACATCACGGGAAAGTCTTGAGGCTATCGTATTGAATAGTTGAAGTTAAGATTGCTTACCGTAATAAAAGAAATGTGATATAAATTAGTAAAAATTCTAGTTCATTTTTATTACAACTACGATTTATTAATAAACTGACAATAAAAAAACGAATTTTTATAAGAACTTTAATATTAATTGTAGCTGTTATTTTTTTTTTATGTTTCTTTTATTTGTACTACGAGTAGAGCTCGAATTTAAATACCTTATTTCTCTTAAATTGATTAGGTAAATTCTAAGCACTCTTACAAATTATTTTAAGTATCAACAATGAGCAATTTAGAATTGTCTATTAAAAAGACTTTACTGCATAAATCATGAGCATATCAGTAAATGAATAAATTAGCAAATAATCTAAGCATAAGGGAACTAATTAACATTATTGTGAATACGTACAAACACACACACCAACACACAGACACACTATAAGCACTTAACCCTGAAAATCAAACAAAAATAAATACTGCAAACACTCAAAACATTCACAAACCAAGAAAACAAAAAAAAACATAGGTTTTGTCTATTTTTAAACTGTTTGAAATTAAATTGAATGATTTGAATGCCTCACATATTTATAGTCGTATCCGTGAAATTAGTCATACTCGTTTGCAGCTGAATTGAGTGTGTGGTGAGATATATTCATGAATGTGCAGTGAGCTTTTCTCAATATATTCCCAAACTTGTTGATTGCCAAATATAAATTATTAAATATCAATTTGAAGAAATCTCCGTTCACTTTAGGCTTACAATGATTTGGTTTCTTCACGGCGATTGATCAATTTACACAATTGATAAATCAAATTAAAATAAACTTTCTGAATGAATGAACAAATTCTAGATATTCTTGTTTGATAAATAGATATTCAGGCCTAATTAAATAATAATAAAGTTTCTGGTCGAATGAGAAAATTCCAGATATTCTTGTTTAAGATGGGAGACACTGGAAAAAGATTCTGAATTTAATTCTTATTTCTAATTTCTAATTGATCAGTCAACACAATTGATTGTAAATATTCAGGCTAAATCAAATTAAAGTAAAGTTTCTGGATCTTAAAATAATAAGATAATAATAAGAATTAATAATAAGAATTAAATGTATTCTATAATTCTATATTCTATAATTCATACAGATAATTTAGTCGGATTGCGTTTTGTTTGGTCCCTGACTTAAAGTGAATGAACTGTGATTGACCGATTGACTTCCCTGTTCTGTTCTCAGTCAACAATATCGGCCATTGCTGTGAACTGATTGATTGATAAAGATACATTTAATGTCACTGGTTGATAAGACTAACAAGTAAGTTAGTAAGAGTATTCAGAGTTAATGTCCTGACTGTTAAGCGGTTCAACGAACCCAACACAAAAACAAAAAAAAGCTCAATTCGTTCTAAAAGCTACTTAAACAACAATATTTTGTATTTTGACATTGGCCAAGCAATTTGGCCAAGTCCAAAGCATGCTTCACTTGTTCCTTCTATTTCATGTTTCTTTGCCTTCGGAAATAGTTATATTTACGCGTTGACGTCATCTCTTCAGCGGGAGAGAGAGAGAGAGAGACAGTAAGAGGGAGAGAGAGGGAAGCAGAATACGAATGGGTAACACAAGTACACAACAAAGCTAAAACTGAAACCGAAAAGACCTTCTGTCGTTCTTGGACTGGTTTACTTTACTTTACTTTACTTCACTTCGTTTTCTGCCTACATTGAGTTGTTGCTGTTTCTTCGTTTTTTTCAACCTCTTTTTTATTATTATTCTTTTTTGATGGTCCCACGTCAATGGATTATTGCTGTGGCAGCAATTTCTTGAGTTCCTGTTCGATTGCTTTAATTATGGCCACGTCATTTTTGGTTAACACTTGTGTTGCCAAGTGTAAGATCAATAGTATAAGCTGGTTTACAAAATCGAGGGGAGAACAGAGAGAGGGTAAGGTCCGCAAACAAAATTCAGATAAAAGATAATGCTGGTTAGTTAAAGAAATATTGTGCAACTGAAAGAACATTTGATCATTTTATAGTTAATATGATATTTCTGCATTTTATCCCACTTCTTCTCACTGTACAAAAAAGAATATTTATAAAAAGAAGAAATGTCTAATAATGCAGAAAAACAGTATTGATAACTATAATAAAATTTTATATTTATTTTATTATTTTATTATACTTTCTAATTTTTATTGCAAAAGCCAAAAACATGACATAGACAATAATTTGTGCATTAAAAATCAAAAATCTAAAAAATTTTAAAAATTAATTGAAAAAATATTATTAGTAATTTTAGGGTATTTTTAGTGTATAAAACCGAAACGATTATCAGTTTGAATTACGGTTTTGGCTTGGTTCTCATCTAGGTTTACAGTTATCGGTTTCGAAAAGTTGTATATCGGTTAAGTAACGATTATCGATTCAAAATAAAAATATATTAGAAATATTAAAGATATGTAAATTTTAAAACAAATATTCAAAAACTAAGATCTTTTTAATAAGATCAATATACTTGATTTTGAAAACCAGGATTACACCTTATTAACATACATAATTCAATATAATGCTTAATCGAACCGAAATTAACCATTATCGGTTTCTTAACGGTTATTTCCGTTGGAATAAAGTCGGTTTATCGGAATCGGTACAATAAAAAAGTTTTGTTTCGGTTACGGTTATCAATTTTAATCGGTTAATACTTGTTAACGGTCACGATAATTCACCTAGTCACCTGACAATTTTTGTTAAAAAAATGTTAGTAAAGTATAAGGTTAATTTTTCTATATTTTTCCTGAATACTGATTTTATATCATTATTTCGTGCTTGTTTTCTTACAAAGTCAATTCCTAAGTCAACTCCCTAATAAAAGGAAGTTTTAAGAGAGTTCTTAGAAAATACTAAAACTGGTCACTTTTTATGCCATTGAAATCAATCTGATTTAAATAACGATTCCAGAAATGGGAAAAATATGTTCGTTTCCGCTGTTATTTGAAATTGGAAATGTTAGCTTCTTTAAGAATCAGAAATATTGATTTTCCTTCTCTAGAGGTTATTTTTTTTTATTTTGTCCACAAAGAATAATTTCCCCCGCGTGAGGTCTGAGTCATGAGGCACTTGCCTCAATTATCCGAAGCAACTTTGTGGCACGTGCAACTGTTTTCCGCTATTAAAACTACACGATACGCAAACAGCGAGTACAGAAAGAAGCTTTAAGTAAACAAAAATATGAAATTAATTGCAGAAAATGAACACAAAAATGGGAGCAATCACAGAACATTTGGACTCAGACAGGATAAAAGACTGACTAAAAGAAAGAGATAGAGTTGGGAGAGCACGGCAAGGACATGCTCTAATAAAACGCTCTCATGTCAGTGACAAATGGACAATTTATTAAATTACCTCATCAAAGTAGGAAAGAGCTAACACCCCTCATGTGTGGAGGAGAGAGAGGGGGGAGTACAATTGTGTGTCTAGCGTTGATTTATTGTCAAGGAAAGTGCTATAAATGCAGACAAATGCGTTTATCTAACATACAGCTGCCTCCCCCGACTAAAAATCTTCAGCTGTAGTTAATGATGCGACAATCCTCACAAATATGCAGAAACATTTTGGGGAAAATAATGCAATAACTATTACCAAATGAACAGACTTTGAAACAGCATATGAATTTTAAAAAATTGTTAGCAGAAATTATAATTTAACTCAAATCTTATGGTTTTAAAAAAGTTTAAAACCTTGAGCACAAAGCAAATTGATAATTTTTCCTAGAATTTTCGAAGCATGGGAGTTTCTATCAAAAAAACGTTGGAGAATTTTTAATGTATGACTTTAAAAATGATTCCAACGCATTAAACATCTACCAATTTTTAATTAATTAGTTGAATGTACTAATTCTGTGAAAGAAGTTTCGTTTAAGTTGTGGCAAAGAATTATTTAAATGGAAAAAAAAAATTAGTTTTGTTCAATAAATCTCTAAGGACCCAAATTTGTACAAAAACAAGCAATTGTCCGTGTTTCTGAAAAAGAGGGTATGTATTTTGAAATACGTAAACATTTATTATTATTTATTAGAGCACGCTGCATGCTAATTACAGCACTTGCAATAGTTTCTTTTATAACATAGCAGGGTGGGAATCGAATTATTTTCAAAATTAAAAGTTCTAAATTGTGGCAGGTCGGCGACTCTAACCAGAAAGCCGAGGGGCCATCAAAATAAAGCGATACAAATTATTGAATGTCAAAATATTTAATGAAATATTTGATAAAATTGTTAACTTATTTAATTAAAATAAATTTATCGAGGGTGCCACAGAAATCGCTTTCGCTTTAATTTATCTTAAATTTCATACAAAATTAATTTCAAAAATGCAGCTACTGCTTCTAAGCCAGATCTCTTAGGCGCGTCATTTAAGAGTCCTGGAGCAAAATACCTTTAAGCAGTAAGTTTTCTGAGCTTCTTGTTAATTACCTTAAATATATTTAAAACGTTTTTTCCTTTTTTCATAAGAATAATAAAGTCGAACTTCTATAACTTGAATTTTCTCTGTAGAGAAACTGACAAATGTGTGAAATTTTTTAAGTTCTCATCTCTGGTTATGCCATGTTAAATTGTCTATTTAACATATTTATATTTATGATTTGTTCGTTGATAAATCTAATTGATAAATTTAGGGTTGTCGAATCTCCTGAATTGCTGTCCCTTCCATTATTCATCATCAATGCATTTTGAGTTGAATACCATTTCGTATAAGTGGCAACGCCTACGAATTGTCCTTTTACACACACCCACACACTCACTCACACTTACAAACCCACGCACACACACATACACATATAGACAGGCGGCAGACAAAACGCTAAACCAAGCTAAACTCCTAGATAAAAGCACAAAAAATACCCAAAAGAATATTGCGAGATAAAAAGTTGACCAGTGCTTGTCGTTTTATGTATGCATGTGTGTGTGTATTTGTGGTATGCCCTTAGGCTCTATGCTAGACTGCGCCTAAATGTAGGATATATACATACATACATACAGTGCTCCACAAATGTCTTCATACAGCATAAACTTGTAAAATTTGCGTATAATAAAGATGTTTTGATGCGGTTTTCTTATATTAATCTTTTATTTACTTAAATCCCGTTCTAATGATACCAAAATATCTTTAACCCATTAAGTACCCATCGAAAATTTTGAATTTGAAAAAAAGTAAATTTTTCAAAATTTTTCCTCGATTTTTTCCAAAAAATTTTTTGATGCAGAAAAATTCTTCAAACAATTCTAAGAGTGACTGCAAAAAAAATTTTTAAAAACTATTTTTGCTAGTATTTTTTATAATTTTTTGAAAACTGCAAAAAAGCCACTTTTTGTGAGAAAAGTATGAAAAAGGGGTTAAAATCGTCATTTTTAGGATTTTTAAAAAATTATAAAAAATACTAGCAAAAATATTTTTTAAAAATTTTTTTGCAGTCACTCTTAGAATTGTTTAAAGAATTTTTCTGCATCAAAAAATTTTTTGGAAAAAATCGAGGAAAAATTTTGAAAAATTGACTTTTTTTCAAATTCAAATGTTTCGATGGGTACTTAATGGGTTAAAGAAATTTTGGTATCATTAGAACGGGATTTAAGTAAATAAAAGATTAGTATAAGAAAACCGCATCAAAACATCTTTATTATACGCAAATTTTACAAGTTTATGCTGTATGAAGACATTTGTGGAGCACTGTATGTATATGTGCTTATATGGGAATCTCCATAAATTTTTAGCACTATTGAGAGCTGTAAATGCTGCGACCAGCATCGGTCAACGCTCTCTTGTCCTTCGATGTCTTCCTTTTCGAGTGTTTTGCCCCGTTGTTCAGTTCAGTTGCTTTTGCTGTTGTTACTGTTCTTCTTGTTGTTGTATTCATATTAACCCACTTCAGCCTCGCATACGCATTTTATTTGCATACATTTCACACCAACACACACTCGCAAACAGCTGGAGCGAGCGAGAGAGCGTTCTTATATTTTAACTCCCTCTTAAGCTTAGTGTTTCTCGGTCATGCTCTCCTGCAGTTCCCTTGCGTTCTTCCCTACACTCTCGCTCTCTGTCTCTCTCACTGGGCTCAGCTCGCCCACCTCGTCGAAAGTGCGTTAAAAGCTTTGAGGCGCGCGTATTGTTAAAGTTTTATTTTTCCATTTGTTTCATTTGTTCTTACAAAATCATGTTGTTGTTGCTGTACTCGTCTTTTTTTTTTGCTTTGCGTCGCTTTATTGTCGCTGTTTGTCGCTGTCGTCGTCGTTGCTGTCGTCTTACGTATGCATAGCCCCTAGCGTTGACGCCGACGTTGGCGTTGACGTTGATATTACGCGCTGGCATCGCTGTTTTGTATCTTGATTTTGGTTTCAACGGTGAATGAACTCAGGACCTGCGTACGTTCAACCGTCAAAAAGTGCTTCATATTCTTCTTCTCTCTTTCGATTTGTTGCCTGTTCTTTTTGCTACTGTCGCATTTGTTATTGTTGTATCATTGTTGTTTTTATTGCTACTGTTCTTAACATTCTTTGTATTTGTTGAATAGTGTAGTTTGCACGACATGCGTTACACATTTGTTGTTGCTTTCGCAAACTCTTCCAACTGTTCTCTGCGCTTTGCTCTTTTGTGATTTCTTTTGGTGTTGTTGTGATTGTTGTTGTCGCTTTTACTGCTGCTGTTTTTGAGCTGCGGCTGCGACTGCGACAGCGGCTGAGACTGTCTAACAATAATAATTTCATATTTATTATTGTTCTTTTATGATTTCTTTTAAATTGGAAATTGTGGTTGGCTTTTAAGCATCTACTTAAATAACGTCTTTTCATTTTGTTAGCATTTTATAGGGATTTATTTCACCAGTATTTTTAAGCAATAATTAAACATATTTCAAGAAACGCGCTGCTAGGTGGCGCTAGTAAGTCTATTTCCCTGCTCTACACTGTGGATAATAATTTATGAAATTAATTTCTGTCTTCCATAGGATCTGAATGAAATTTTCAGTTTTGCTTTGGATAAAGTAAAATTAATGTGCATGAGCAAAATTCCAAATTCAAGTTTGTTTGAATTTCTTAAAAAATTTTCTTATGCATCGATAATTTTAACATTTTTATTTCATTAAAAATATGTAATTATTGGTAATTTAATAAAATTTCTTCAAAAGGTTTTTTAAAAAAATTTAAAATTTTATAAAATTTCTTAACAAATATAACATTCTGACATTTAATATCATTAAAAAATCGAGATTTGCTATTGTATAGATTTAAGATCTTCATATGGATAATACATATGGGCATTTCCAAACTCGCGCACGGGACATTCGTACACATTCAAAGTAAAAAAACGGTAAAAAGGAAACGGTTTTTTTTTCTGATGAAGGGCTTAACATATAGCATTTGATTAGCTCTTTCATTGGTGCAAAGAGTGATTTTGGGTAATTTTTCATTTTAAAAATAATAGAAAAATTCAAGTGATTCGCACGGGACACAAAACGGAAGTGACTTGTGAGGTCAACCAATTCAAACGCCAATTTCAGCGAATCCAAAAGCAATATTTTAATGCAACTTATTTTAAACTCTTGTGCATTGATGCCTCTTAAAAATGGTTATGATTTTTTTCAAAGATGACTTGCACTTTTTTTTAAATTCAATTTGACGTAAATTCGCACGGGACATCGCGCACGGGACATTTTTTACCATCACTTTTTAATGTTCTTTCTGTCTCTCTATTTAAAAATTATATGTCCAAAACAGCCCGAAAAACTTATTTAAATTAAATTTTCAATATATTTCTTTGAATTAAAATGGTTCATGTTACAATTTTACTGTCCTACTAAGTGTAATCGTTAAAATACAAACGGTCCATTTTGGAAGTCAATTTTTAAGAAAATTGACATAAATATGAAAAAGTGAATTTATTCCAATGTAGAATCTATATGTTCACCCTATTGAATTTTTTCCAGTGTATATTGCTTAAATAAATAACTTAAATACATTTCTGGAAGAAAATTTCAAAAGATGTGAATTTTTGATCAATTTTACGTTTTTGGCCGCGGTGGACCTTTCTGTGGAAATGCCCATATGTTAATTAATTAAATTGTATACGAATATGTTTGGTCTCATCTGAGATACACTCCAATATAACACCCATACACGAACATGACAATTACAATTCGGGTAAAAGAAACTTGCCAGCAATAAAAAACTCAAGTTCAACGAATTCTACGCGCTGGGTAAATAACCTGAACTCGGGCATCATAGCCGTCGACGTCGCAGTCACAGTAGACGTCGCGTCGCAGTCAGCGTCGGCGGCAACACCCCAAAAATGACTGTGACAAGAAAACCAAGAACATGAAAAGGCTTCATGGTATCCTCGAAAAGCATTAAGCGAACATATTCACGCCCGAAAAGTGAGCAAAATGTGAGAGAGCGCAGCAAGAGAGAGTGCAGCTGAGAGAGAGAGCGAGAGCAAGGCAGCAAAGATAACCTTGAACTTGATGCTGCGACGGCATTGCCAAAAAGGAAAGGCGACTAAAAATTTGTAAAGATTTTTTTTCTATGTCGCAAGCTCTCTTCTTTCTAAGCTCGCAAAAGAATTTAATAACATGACGCGAGCTATAGAGAGAGTGGAAAATGTGAGAGTGCGTCCACTTTAAATAGTTTAGCAATGGCGCTTGTAACGAGTACATCTCAATTGCACTAAAGTTAAGGGACTTTTTACAAGAGTTACCCCCTTACAGTGTGTACTTTGATATTCTGTATATTCATGTATAACGCATCAAATTATTTATTTTTGATTTTTTAAGTAAGAAAAAGAAGACACAAATATATTTTAAATCTATTTTATTATTGAACCAATAATTTAAATTGGAAAATTAAAATTCAAAAGTAATTGTCACCTAAATCTCTAGATATTTGCGGAACACACTTGAAATTAGGACATACTCATCCATATCAATTGCCTCATATTTCGATAAAACTTTTTCATTTTCACTATAGAAAAGAAAGTGTGTATTTTCTAAGATATGTTAAAACAGATTTTGTTTAAACAGCTTGAATTTTAATATAAAATAATAATTAATAAATTTTCAAGAACTATCTAAGAATTGTATTCTCAAAACTATTGTTATTTATTTTCCGATTCTTTAAATACCTTTTAAATGTTCTTCTAGGATCTATATGAAGGATCCTTCCCATACACCCCTTTTAATTTCTAGAAGAGTTAATAGATTTCTTAATAGCTTCATTATAACGCTATGAATATATTTTAACGAAATGACAGCTTATAGTTCTCAACAAGTTCTTCCTACAGTTTAATGAACTCAAGTTAATATTTTAAATGAAGTAATGAAACTAAAACCAAATGAAAGTGTTTAAAAACGATGGAGCCTTAATGTATGTAATGCAATGTAATGAATTTAGAATAATATTAATGTATCTGTATATTAAGACATTTACTCGTTATGACAAGTATCTATCTACAACTCATTTCCGGGCGTCGCAAAGCTGTTTTAGAATTAATACCACAAACTGGCAGCATACTGTAGTAGCAGTAGTAGAAGAAGAAGACAGCTTAACGGTGCCCAACGGCAAAGCAACACCTTCATCGTTGCTAATTTCAGATAGTGGCAGATACATGCGACTTGTTGTAGATACACGCTCGCAGATACAAAGATGCAAACTCACAGATACATAGCACACATTTTAGCAGCATTAATTAGTTTTGCTAATTATGAAGCTAGTCTCTGAGCAGAACATGCCAACAGCCAGCGGATACAGCTAGCTGACAGATACATACACCCATAGATACAGATACAACTTGGTTCTGTGTATCTTGTGCTATTAGTTGAGTTATTAAAGCCACAAACTGTTGTTTCTCTATTGTCACCAACTTGATTATGACAATTATGACGATGATGAGACTAGATTGCGGCTTACAGTTGGTCACAAAAGAATTTTCATACTTGCTTCTTGTTTCGTTGGACTTAAGCTACAAAATAAAGAAAATTCAAATGAATTTGGAAATAAATATTTTGTTTGTGTGTATTTTATATTTACAATTATTTTTTCTTTAAAAAATTTGATGGGAAAATCTTGATAAATCAAATTATTTGCAGTTCTTTCGACAACTCGATTTTGTCTTACACTTCGGTTTAAGACTCGATCCATAATTTGAAATTGCAACTCTATTTTTGACTGAGGAAATGGAAATTTTTTTAGATGTCTTAATTTTTATAAGTGTTAATTATTCATTATATTTTATACAAAAATTTGTTTTTTTTTTTTTAATATTTACGAAACTTAAATTGTTTTAATGACTGTTTATAGTTGACTAAGAATTAATTAACTGGAATAGGAATTTTTTATAGCTAAACATTTTTTAACTTAAATTTTTACAATGGGTTCTACTTAAGACCTCTTAAATATTAAAATTACAAATTGTAAGGAATTCTAAGGATTTCAGGATTACAGGGTAACCTAAAATCTAGCGATTTATACTATTTTTTTTTTAAATAAACATTTTCCCAATTGAGATACTCTGCAATTATTTAAGCAAATACAAATGTTAATAACAAATTATGCTTGTTAGAAAAAGCAAGCAAATTGAAACAAAATGTTAATTTAGTTTTATAGCATGAAAGCATAGTGTTGAATGCTTGGTCGGCCAATGTAAGAACGTTCAGGCTTATGACCAGAACGAGCAAATAACTTGGTCAACATTACGGGCTTCTAACGGTACGTGCAAATGCTTATGAGAAATGAAAAAATACCGTATGACAAGCAATAACAACAACAACAACCGCAACAGCCACACTAACAAACATGGAAAAGTTGCAGTTGCTAAGTGGGCGCGTCTTGTGTGCAGCAACAAAAACAACAAAAGCAGCAAGAGCAACAACTTTTGTTGCATTCCTGACCTACTCTGCAAAAGTCAGCGAGACAAGAGCATGGCATGGCCAAAAGGAGAGAGAGGGAGAGGGGGTACAGCAGGTGGGGACCAAACTGGGCGTCATTGGCCAAAGGATATGGCAAAGGCAACAAACAACAACACCCAACAACAACAACAACAGCGCCATAATAAAAAAACTTTAGCTCGTTGCTAGCCTCCAAAAGTAGTTAAACTTCAAAAGCCGACAGAGCAACAACAACACCAGCGACAACAACTCCCAAAAGAGGCATGCAAAAAACGAGTTTTCACTACTTTTGCCTATTTCACTTCAACACAAAAACAAAACAAAGCCACAATAAAAAGGCTGCCAAGGCAGACGAATCCAAAAACGAACGGATCAAATATAAAGAAACAACAACAACAAAAACAAGAGCACTGACGATGCCGACTTATTGCCGACACATTTGTTGTTGTTGTTGTTATTGTTGTTGTTGCTTCGGCTTCGACTTCGATTTGTGGTCGCGATGACGTAGGCACCGTGGGACTAAAGAACTTAATTATGGCAACTGCATAGTTTAAAGAATTTTTACTTATTTCTCATCAGGGGCTGTAATAAAGATTTTTTTGTACAAGGTGGGCCAAGGGGAAGAAGTCATCCGATGTTGTTTGGCTCTCATTTTCTTTTTGTTTCTAAATGAAAAACTTCGATTCTGTTTTTTGATAATGTTTATTTGAACCATTAGAATTTTATTGGTCAAGACGAGAAAATAATATCGGCCAAGTGTTCGCTGCCAGAGTTGATAGCCATACGCCCGTTTTATGGCATTTCCCATCACTTTTGCCAGAACTTCGAGCGACAGGTTCTCGCATTCCTGACCAATATTCTCTTAAAGGGCTTCAAGAGTTTGAGGCTTGTTTACATAAGCCCGCGACTTCAAAAAACCCCATAAAAAGAAGTCTTGAACGGTTTAATCGGGTGATCTGGCCGGCCAGTGCAAATCTCAAAAACGAGAGATTAAGCAGTTATTATTATAACATTATTACAATTATTCCGCGTTCTTGGGGAGTGTATCGATCCATGGCTTGTTCACTTGTATTCCACAAATGTCAAAACAGATTCCAATAGGGAGACTTCTTTTGGCCCACCTTGTATATTCATGATATGTTAAGAGTAGAGACTTGAATTCAACAAATTAATTTAGCTTATAATTGAATTTAAAAAAACCCCAATAAAACCACCGATACATTTATTTGCTCAATACCAATTTTGAGTCTTTGAAAAGGAAGAATGTGCATCTATAGCAGCGGTGGGCACGAAATCTGAATTCGGGAGTACTACAATAACATCAACAACAACAACCTTATTGGAGGCTACCTAAGTTGGGAGCAGCCGCTGCTACCGGAGCCAATACGTGCCCACCACTGATCTATAGTTTTGGATTTCTGTATGGAAACGATTTATATGCAATTTTTTTTTTGCCATGCTTTTTTTTGTGTTGGAAAAAGTTTCTACAAATTTTGATGAACATCAATTAATGTCATTCAATTTGACACAAAAAAATTATCGAGTTAAAGTTGTTTATGATAGTTAAATTAAAAGAAGCGGTAAATAATTGTTTTGATGAATTTTTAAAATACTAGTTTAAAAAGAACACCTCAGTGGGACATCACTTGTAACGATAACGACTCAAAGGGAATATAAATAATTGAGAACTTACAAATTATACTACTAGTTAAACTAGCTACTTAATTTTACAACAAACTAAAGTCTTCTTGATTAAAAAAAAGAAATATGAATACCAATATTAAAAAAAATAAAAATATTTCATTTTGCTTGTTGTTATTGAATTGCTATATTATTATTTTAGTTAAATCTCTTGACAATAATTTCAAATTCAATAATTAAATTCTTTTTTTATTTTTAAAGTTTATTTTCGTTAGTTGCGATTTGGTACTTGTTATAATAGTTGTTGTTCCACTGTAATTGGTGGCAAGCTTCTTTTTGTTGTTACTGTTTTTTTTTTTTTTGACATAGCGCACAGGTCTAAAATCCAGTTTTTGTTTATTTCTTATTCATTCTCTTTCTAGCTATCTACCTATTGCTCTGTCTGTCTGCGGACTCGCGAAGCTGCAAGCTACTTGAATGAGAGCAACAACAACAACAACAAAAGAGGAATAACAACAACAACAGCCAAAGAGGAACAACAACAGCAACATTGAAACATGTTACAAGTGCAGGCAACGCGATGGTCACATTGCAATGTTAGACATTTTTCCTCACTCCCACTCCCTCCCCTTTCTCGCTTCCTCCTGCTCACTCCAATTCTCTCTCGGCTAGAGACCCATAATTTGTTTCACAAAGCTATTTTTGTTTCAACTATTACCGCACGTTTTCGTCCCACTGTAACGCTCTCTTGCATTGCTGCATTGCCGTTAGACCGCAACAACAACAACGGCAGCGACGAAAGCTGCTCTTGCTTCTCTGTATGTGTGTGTGTGTGTGTGTTTCTCTCTCTTTGTATGTCTGTGTGCCAATGTCGTTTATAATGAAGTTTCCTGTCGATAAAGTTGTACTTTAAATGCTTCAGGCCTGTTGTTATGGATGCATGTGCGTGCATTGGCCAAAGTTGAAGGTGGGCTTTAATGGCTCTTTGGGCCAGTTACTGTTGTTACTTGTTTCTTGTTGTACAAGTTGGTTATTTTTATTTTTTGCACTTGCCCAAGTTACTGTAGTTACTGCAACTGCCATTACTCGCATTTAGGCAGGAAATTATACAAATACATACATACATACATCACACATACAAACATATGTTTATGTTACGTCGCTTTGAATAGAGTTGTGAAAGTTGTTGCATGAATTTATTACATCTGCTATTGGGTTTTGGGTCAGTAACATTTTTTTCTACATATGAATGCGTCTTCAAGAGAATCAAACTGCAAAGTTTGAAGCAAATTATTTATTTTTTTAATTTTTTTAAATTAATTACATGTGTCTATTCCTTATCGCCTAACCCATTAGTCTTCGAAAAAGTAGAACAAAATTTCACTTTCAATTTCTATTTACTACTTTTATTGCTCGATTTGGGTAGCTTTTTAGTTTTACATATTTATTAATTGTTAATAGAAATAAATAAACACACTAGTCACAAGTTTTGCTAGTTTAGCTTAATGTCAGATCTTGAAAACATTGAAAGGTTTTTTAAATTTAGAAAAACTTTATAGTTACAAATTGCCACATTTACTTATTGCTTTTGAGTGGATTGAAGCTTACATATTACAGTGGCGGCAGAAATAATAGGGACAAAAAAACTTGGTTGCTTCTTTTCAATATTATTCTCATCCTTGCAAGATTTAATGCATATAAACTCTTAGACTTAATACATAATCGCTATTTCTATTTAAATTTAACAAAAATTTTGTCCATATTTTCATACAAGAAGAAAAAAACAGAAATAAACAAAAATTTCCGAAATTCATACTGGCAGAAAAAATAGGGACAAGGAACATTAAGCATAAAATTTTTGTTTTTTACATATTGGTTTTAAAATTTTGTGGTAGCATTTATCATTTTTAATATTCTAGAGCATCTTGGATGCATGGAGTCCACAAGTTTGGCACTGGTTTCCTCAGGAATGCCATACCAAGCCTATTGCACCTGTTCAGAGAGCACCTGCTGATTTTTGGGCATGTCAGACCCTAATGCCTAAACTTAATGCCGGCTTTTGATCTTCCCAGAGGTCCTCTATGGGAATTAAGCCCGTGGAATGTGCAGAAGGTTCCATGTCGCCAATATTTTCGAGGCCAATCCATTCCCTGACCAAATTCGAAGGGTGCTTTGAGTCGTAATCTTCCTGTAAAGTGGGAGTAAAGACATTTCCTCTTCAGCAAATGGCTGAATCGTAGTCCGGAGGATCTCTAGATAATATATTGCAATAGATTTGGTCGACAGCAGGTTCTGGTAAGCATTTATCAGACCATACCAGACCATAATCGAACCTCCGCCATGCTTCACAGTCTTAATTGAGTACTTGGGGTCAAAAGCTTTTCCTTTTCGTCGTCTAACATGTCTTTTTCCATCTGATACAATGAAGTTGATCTTCGTTACGTCCAACTAGAGCATATTTTTCCAATTTTCGAGTAGCAGGTGCGTATTAGCAAGTTTAAGCCTATGCTGAATATTTCGGTTACTTAAAAACGGTCGATTATGGTCTGGTATGGTCTGATAAATGCTTACCAGAACCTGCTGTCGACCAAATCTATTGCAATATATTATCTAGAGATCCTCCGGACTACGATTCAGCCATTTGCGAAGAGGAAATGTCTTTACTCCCACTTTACAGGAAGATTACGACTCAAAGCACCCTTCGAATTTGGTCAGGGAATGGATTGGCCTCGAAAATATTGGCGACATGGAACCTTCTGCACATTCCACGGGCTTAATTCCCATAGAGGACCTCTGGGAAGATCAAAAGCCGGCATTAAGTTTAGGCATTAGGGTCTGACATGCCCAAAAATCAGCAGGTGCTCTCTGAACAGGTGCAATAGGCTTGGTATGGCATTCCTGAGGAAACCTGTGCCAAACTTGTGGACTCCATGCATCCAAGATGCTCTAGAATATTAAAAATGATAAATGCTACCACAAAATTTTAAAACCAATATGTAAAAAACAAAAATTTTATGCTTAATGTTCCTTGTCCCTATTTTTTCTGCCAGTATGAATTTCGGAAAATTTTGTTTATTTCTGTTTTTTTCTTGTATGATAATATGGACCAAATTTTTGTTAAATTTAAATAGAAATAGCGATTATGTATTAAGTCTAAGAGTTTATATGCATTAAATCTTGCAAGGATGAGAATAATATTGAAAAGAAGCAACCAAGTTTTTTTGTCCCTATTATTTCTGCCGCCACTGTATATATCTTTTCATAAACATGTTTTTTAAACAATGGCCGTGCTCACCAGAACAAATCGACAACAGAAAATCGATTAAATTTGTATGATTATTCTGGTGAACGGCAGTGATGAGCAATCATGATTTAAAATATTGTGATAATGATGACTGAAAATTCATCACCACAATAGTACGCTGAAATTCTCTGATTGTGATGTTTTGTTATCGATACAACAAATCGTAATCAACAAAACACAAAATTTGAAAATAAATAGCACAAAATTAATAAGGAAACCACTTTTATAGCATTAATATGGCTTTTTTTTAAGAAAAGAAGACGTTGGAATCTAATATTTTAAAGGAATATGGTTAGGAAAAGTGCTTTAAACATTCATTTACAAAATATTATATTCGCATACAAAATTGACTGGATTATTTATTAATGCAACATATCGTCTATTATTTTAAATCTGGCCTTTTGCTGTGTTCAATCCATTACATTTTGCGCCAAAATGTTTTGAATTGTTTTAATAAATATTAAAAGCTTGGACATAAAAAGAAATGACAACTTTGATTAAGCCTTAAAATTTGATTAAAGCGTTCACCAGACGCCTATCAAAAATTTTTATATTTGTGATACATGATTACTGATTGGATAGTTCTGGAGAACACGGCCATTGTCATTCTAAATTCTTAATGCATCTTCGCTGGTATGGAAATCCTAGAATAAAAATTTTAAATTTTTATTTCAAATTTCGCGCACAAATTGGAAATCAGCTGCTACAGTTTGTGGAGCCGACTGGTATGGAAATCCTAGAATCCTGTTACTTGCAACCTCTTTAAGTTAACATTGTCATACTTTGTTATAGTGCTGGGACCGATTTTAAATCGATTTTTTCTTTGGTCTTCGATTTTTTTTTAAAAAGGAAAATGCTACTTGTAACTGGGAACGTAAAGGCGCGTATGTTTGAGTACACAAAATGTAGTAAAGAATAGCTGTTTTTCCATTTCTCATATGAATTAAATGAAGTTAATTTTAGTCATTTGAATCTGAATTTATTTTAATTTTGAATTTATTTTTATTATTTTTCATTTTTTTTATTAATGATGAACTGTTAAATAACATAAAAAAATTGTGATAAATAAAATAAATACTACAAAAAGAAAAGCAAATCAATTAAATTTAAATAACAAAACAAGCTAAAAAATTTTTGTTTTATTAAAAAAATAGATTTTTTATCGATTTTTTCTTCTTAAAAAATCGAACTGAATCGATTTTTAAAAAAATTTTAAAGTCCCAGCTCTACTTTGTTACGTCTTTGTGATACGTAAAGTTTGATGTCTCTATATTACACCCTTCGCGCTGCTTTCGTCACTAGCGCGGACTGCCGTCCGCAGTGATGTTACTTGTATTTCTGTTATGTTAACATTTGTTAATGCCTATCTATTAAATTATACAGATCGATGTAATTATACAGATCGAATTATGTTACGTTTATTAGAATTCTGCTTAGAATTCCAGTAAAACAATAAACATAATTTACTTACAGCTCTCTCCATATGAGATTTCATAAGGTTCGCCTCCCTCCCTTTACTATAAAACTGACAGAGCATACTAAAAGCAAAGCAATCTCCAACGAAGAAGGAGTTCATATACCAGAACAGCGGTGGGCACGAAGTGGCTCCGGGAGCAGCGACTGCTCCCAACTATTTATTCTGCCTATTCGGCGCAGTGATGTTGTTGTAGTTGTTATTTTTGTGGTCCCAAATTCGGATTTTGTGCCCACCTCTGTACCAGAACAATGCACACACGATATTAAAGAGCAAACCCAAAAGCTCGCGACAACAACAATTAGCGAAAAAACAAAAACAATAGCAGCTACAAACAACAGACAACACGTGACGTAATAGGCAGGCAGCAAACAAGCGCACAACCAACAAACGAGAAACAACAACAAACACACAGCAGCCAAAAAGACAAAATCAAATGCAAAGCAAAACAACAAAAAAACGACTCACGTCTGCGTCACCCAAACAAATTACACACATTTTTAAATTGTAACAAGATCATAGCGGTCAGATAAGCAGAGAGCGAGAAAGAGAGGGATATGGTCACATAACAAAGGCGACACTAAACGAAGAGCATCATAAAATCCTGACACATTACATTTACAGTTGTGTAAGGACACAGAAACAGCAGCAGCAGCCCAGCATAAAAGAGTCGCCAAAGCTCTCTGCGTCCCCCTACGCGAGCGACCTACCTAACAACACAGCAAATAAGACCAAGCAGAGCAGCGTCGGCAGCACGCGTTAGCTGCACTACAACTACATACTTCAACAAATGAGTCGAGATACGAATGTGAAACACTGTGGCATTGGAACACAATGTCGACCCATTGCCATTTGTTTGTGTTTGCTTTTTGCTCCAATTAGCAAGGCAGCTGCTCAGAGAGCAACTCCACAACTCGCTCCCGTGCTCTCTCTCATTTGTGCGTTCTCAAAACGCGTTGTAGCGCTGTCGCTGCGGCATTTTGTGTTTGCAAATACAAAATAAGAAAAGCACAAAGAAATTGTTAAGCATGGCAAACGTTTGCTTTTGACTTGGGTAAGGGCAGCGGCGAAAGCTTTCTTCACTGCTTGGGAACCCAAACAGCTGCTCGGTACTTTGCCATGCCGCCGTGTCGTTCCTTTTGTCGCTGTACGCGTGCGTTCATTGTCAGTCGCCTCATTCATGACAGCGAAGCTGCTGCCGAAAACGTTAACGCCGCTGCTCTGCTCTGAAAACGCCGGTTGGGATAGGGTTTCCAAACACCTATCCATTAGAAAACACGCTTGATGCGACCTGTAAACTCATTCTTTTCTATTATTTTATTCAGCTCCAGCTATTGTTTCACCATTGCTAGCATTTATTTGGTAATTTTTTCCTCTTTTTTTTCGTTTGCTCTTTCACTCTCATTGTGAATAATTTCCTAGGGATTTTAGCGGTATTCGTAATCGTAAAAACTTGATGGTTTTTTTTCTTCTATTTTTTAGGTGTGATACAACAAAAGTAAAAGGAATTGACAAATTCTTTTTTTGGAAAAGCAAAAGGAAAAGGCGTGTGACCGTCAAAATAGTTTCAAGGAAATATTCTGTCAACTTCACAAAACGTATTTTGAACACGGAACGACATGCAAGCTTAAAGTGACTGACGGAACCCTGTGGGTCGACTGGTGTTGAGGTACCAGCCAGTTCTAGCTCCGGTATGCATCACTGGTAGCTAGGACGAGAGTTAGATTCAAGTAATGCAGAGAACGCTAGGGAAATAATAAGAAGTCCTAACTCCACGATGCATCACCCATCGCTAGCACAGTCGTTATCTTTAGGTAATGCTGAGGACGCTGACGAGTAAACGAAAAACAGAATAATTGCGAAAGCAAGAGAAGCGACAAAGGCAACGAAGATACACGAAGAGGGATTTACACTCAGACCAACATTTATTCGTACACCCTTTTTTTTACTTTAACAGCTATATTAGTCAAGTCTTCACATTGAAAAAAATATATTTGGAAAGGTCGTTCGAATTCCGTTTGAATGATGCAAAACTTTCCTTAACCCATTAAGTACCCATTGATTATTTTGAGTTCAAAAAAACGTAAATTTTTCAACTTTTTTCCTCGATTTTTTCCAAAAAATGTTGGGATGCAAAAAAATTCTTGAATCAATTCTAGGAGTGATTGCAAAAAAAAATTTTCAAAAATATTTTTGCTTGTATTTTTTAAAAATTTTTGAAAATTGCGAAAAATTCACTTTTTGTGGGAAAAGTGGGAAAAAGTGGAAAAAATGGGTTAAAATTGTCATTTTTAGGATTTTCAAAAATTTTTAAAAAATACAAGCAAAAATATTTTTGAAAATTTTTTTTTGCAATCACTCCTAGAATTGATTCAAGAATTTTTTTGCATCCCAACATTTTTTGGAAAAAATCGAGGAAAAAAGTTGAAAAATTTACGTTTTTTTGAACTCAAAATATTCAATGGGTACTTAATGGGTTAAGGAAAGTTTTGCATCATTCAAACGGAATTCGAACGACCTTTCCAAATATATTTTTTTCAATGTGAAGACTTGACTAATATAGCTGTTAAAGTAAAAAAAAGGGTGTACGAATAAATGTTGGTCTGAGTGTATGTTCGGTATTTTTTCTTTGCCTTGACAGCTTGCTTGTGCACGTTTTATTTCAGTTTTTCGGTGAAGTGCGAAAATCAAAAGACGTGGCGCTTGTAAATTTAAACAAAACCATGTAAGTATTGTTTTATAAAACATAATTATGTACAAATAAGGTGATTCTAATATTTTTTCTATTATATTTTTATGTGGAAGAAATGGCCGTAATATGTTAAAATGTAAGTATACAGAATAATACAATTTATCTATAATTTATACGCAACTAAATCATAATTTTTTCATTACAGACGCTACTTCTAACTATGAGTTTGGGCCATGAACGAGACTGAAACATAAAGGAATACAAAAAAAATTAAGCCAAAAATATATATGCACGTATGTTGATGTTTAAAAGGGCAAATAAAAGAATAAAAAATATTTTAATTTTAAACCTAACGATGCATCGATTCCCTTGGAGCTAGGTCAGGGTTAGCTAAGGGTAATGCTACGGCGTTCCGCTCGGTACATTAGGCGGACATGTAGTGCAAAAATTCGTTAGAAAAATTGCACTGCTGGTGTTCTAGGCATCGCTAGCACTAATCACCAGTTCCTTAGTCGATTCCCTAGGCTAGCGCTAGTCACCTCGACCTAACGACGCCTCGCTTCCCTTGGAGCTAGGCCTTCGTTAGCTAAGGGTAATGCTACGGCGTACCGCTCGGTACATTAGGCGGACATGTAGAGCAAAAATTCGTTAGAAAAATACATGGGCCGGTGTTCCAAGTGAGACTAGTCCTCCTTACCAGTTCCTTAGTCAATTCTCTAGGCTTGCGCTAACCACCCGAACCACAGGGAAGTCTATGTATGTACATATGTATGTATGTACATACAAACGTGTGACCTCCGACACTAAGGACATGAAAGAAAATTAATCATGATTCTTGGCTAAAATTTAAAGTTTGTAAAACTTGGCTCGACTTCTTGCGGACACTGAAGATGTGTCGTTATTTATTAAAAATAAATAAAAAATATTTATTGAAATTTTTGACGAAGGCTTTACCCTGTAATTGTGTTGATAAGTATTGAAACATTAGTGTTTATTAAAGTAAATAATAAAAAAAAATAAATTGACAAAGTACAAATTTCCCATATTCGTTTTATTTTATTTTATTTAAAAATTTAATTTAATTTAAATTTTAAAAACTTCAGCCCAACAAATCTTTTTGTATACCCTGTACAATCCACTTCAAAACTAAACTTTTCAACGTGATCGAACCCAATAAATGTGAAATAAAATAAACTTATGATGTGTCCTGAAGCATAGAAGAGGCAGTTGCGACACTATAATCAGAATTGGAGATTTAGAGTCACTCCAATTGCCTGCACAAAATAAGCTGACACATGAAAAAAGTCAAAAATCTAAGTTTTACTTAGTTTTAAAGGCTTAGCACTACATAACATATTTGGAACATATTTTATGAAGAGATTATCACGAGATATATAATCGAAAGTGAATGAAAAATGAGCTAATGAAACTTTTTGCTAAGTGCAAAACTGTATCATCAAAATGCAAATATATGATCAAAATAGTAAAGAGTATTTAGGATTTCAAAGCATAATTTTTATGGAGTTTTCAAGAATCATGAGCAAAAACATGAGAAAAAATTGTTTTTAATAAAGATTCAAGCAATTAATAAAATTTAAATAAACTCAGAACTATTGAGTTACTAGAAATTGTTCAAAAATTTGTTACTTTAATCCAGTGATGGGCACCAAAACAGTCATATATTTGCATTGCGTTAGAGTGCATATTTCTTCATGTAACAGCGTAATAACAGCGTCGTAACAGAAACAATTCGTAGCAGCGACGCAGTTTATACTGTACGTGTGCGGCAGCGCAGCAACAGCGCACATTTCCCTTGCATAAAAGACAGGGCCGTGCCGTCTCCTGCTTTAATCAGAATTAGAAGCAATTAATTTTATGGCCATAAGACATAATACAGATTTGGTCACATGCTCTGCAGATTTGAACAAATCCCAGTTTTATGGTCGGGATTAGGTGCAACCGCCAAATGTTGTTTAAAAGTGTCAAGATTCTTTGAGTGAGAACATGAGGGAACCGTTCCTCACGCAATATCACAATTTTAATGAGCTCCACCAGCGAATCGTTAGGAACATAAAAACAACAACAAGAGTCTAAGTAAACACTACGTACATACATACATATGCATGTGTTTGCATGTGTGTGTAGGAAGAAGCAGTGGCTAAAAGTTGTTTCTTTTCAACACGTTGTATAAAGTTCTACTGTTTGTTGGCGGCTCTCTTGACTGGCTGTGCGAAACGAGCAAGCGAGCGAGCGAGCGAATGAGCGAACGAACGAAAAATGCTAACGAAACGAAAACGCAAAATGTCAATGTCCTCCACTATACAGTTCAGCGCCACAATTGCGTCGCAGTTTTCGTAGCAGCTCCAAAAGCGCCAAGAAACGTTCTCGCGGAACGATATGGCAATTGGAACAGACTGTGTTCGCTCTGTTCGCAAACTTAACGTAAGCTAAGCGTCGAGTCGATTCAAGTGGCATTGGAGTAACGTAGTATGTATCAATTTGGTATGTGTGTGTGTGTGTGAGCTGAGCTGAGAGCAATTGCTTTTAAAAGAGAGTGGGGCGATGGACAATATGCTTGTGTGTGTGTAGTAGTAGTATTAAACTTACGTGTAGTTTAAAAACGTTACTTGAGACTCCACAATCCCCAACTACTCCTCCCCTTGCCAACTGTCATAAATCCACAGCAAATACAAATAATGTCGTTCGACATTTTCTATTTGTCTTTTTTTGTTCTTGTTGTTCTTGTTCACTTATTGGTTTTGCATTGAACGAGCTAGTTTTTTAATAAACGCCGTTATGGCTTACAGCAATAAAAGTATGAAAAGAAAAACTGACTTCTTGTTGACTACAATTTAATGAAAAACGGAAATGCCATAATAGATTTATAGCCTGATAACAAACCAAACCAACCGAATGGCCAAACGAAGCAGTTAAGAAGTTTCTAACTTGTGTAAATGACAGGTAATAACAGGAAATTTTTTAACTTAATTCAAAAAATACATTTTTATATTAATGGTTTAATATCGCTGTAATTGCAAACAGATCGATCGTCTTTTTATGCTATGTTAATTAACAGCATTGCACTTTAAGGCTGTGGTATTTAAAAGTTCCTTAAAGGATATCTTTCGTTGCTGTACAAAAATTTAAAATGTTTGAAAATACATACATAAATTGAAATTGAAAATACGTTCCACGTGTTTTTATTGGAAACCAACCTTATGTACAATATCTATTTATATGCTCTTTAACTTAAATATCAGTTGATGTAACAATTTATTTAATTATGTTCAAAAATGTAAAACAAATATAATTTGTAGATTATTTTTTATAAGCATTTATTATACAAATTATTTTTCACAATAAATTTACAAATTTATCCTTTTTTTAGTATACCCTTGTCCAAAAAAATTATATCCGGGACATTCATTCAATATTATGTTATCTATTTATTTTTGAAGGCAACTTACGCCATTCTTGGAATAAACTTTAACATTTGCATAGAATTCGTACATACCTGTAATGAAAAAAATTAAAAAGTATTTCATTAGTTGAGATAATAAAATTTTAATTTAAGAATTTTATTTTTAAATCGTAATCTTGTATTTTGTAGGATTAAGTAAATTTGCTTATTAATATAATAAAAAATGACCACTTTTCCAGAAATGATCCGACTTTTAGTGTAAATACTCAATTATATAGTGCATATATTTTTAAATTTATTATTGTGAAATTTCATTTCGAATATAAATTTAGCTTTTAAATATAAAGCATTTAGAAAAAGTTTCCAGGAATATTAATTTTAAAGATAAATAATAAACCCCTGAACATATACATATGTACAAATGAAATCATTATGTTCAACTAGAAGATACCCTGTAAAGCAAATAAATTTGCTTATATTTGAATAAGTTGTCAACAATTTTATCGTTTCTAAGATTTGAGGTGACTTCTCCTATCCCACAAAAAAAACCTCTTTACGAGGTAAAAGTCTAGTGACGAAAACATTTTCATGCCCCAAAATTTCTGATATCCAATTTTGTGACAAATAATATTAAGTTTTACATATAAATTATTTTAAGCAAAATTTTGGCACTCGGCACATTGCGCTAAAATGTATCAATTCTTCATACCAAATAAAACTCATTCACTGTTTTGCGCAGTGCCGAATGCAAAAATTTTGCTTCCCACTTACACCTGTTTATCTCACGAACCAGGTGAGTTTTCAAAAGTCTTAGTATGCACATTTGTAAGTTAGGTTGATACCTTTCGATCGGTATATAACTCGACCTGATCGGACAGTCATAGCAAATCTTCCATTCTTCCTGTGTATATATGCTAGTCGCCTTCGCACCCTTCGTGCTGCTTTCGTCACTAGCGCGGACTGCCGTCCGCAGTGATAAGAGGCAATTATAATACCCTGCAATTTCAATATATTCCATAATTACTGGGTATTAAAAAAGACCTTTTGATATGGAAGCCCAGCATTAAAAATAAATATAAACGAAACTCTCAGAAGAAACAGAAAAGAAGCCCACAAATGACGAGACCAATTGTTTATTGTTGTTGTGGTCTTTGTTGTTGTTGTTGATGTTGTGGTATCAACACGTGTAATCAAACACAATAAGCCATAAAAATTATCATAAAGCGAGACATTGCATAAAAATGTGGGTGGAAAACTAAATAAAAGTGACAATAAGTAAAAATGGCAAATAGCTACAACAGCCAAACAACAACAATAACAGCAGAGGCGTCTATTGAAGCAATAACAACAACAAAAAGGCAAAAGGTGAAGCCCAAAAATCCGTTGCCACACACAGACGAGAACGACAACTGGCGACATAGACGTCAGGGATGTCAGGAAGGAGAATGGGGATGGGGATGAGGATGGTGACGAGGACGAGGACGAGGACGAAAGGCGTCGTCGAGTGGCATAAATTAAGGTTCAGGCTCAACATGTTGTATACCAAACCAATACATACCCACAGACACACACACACACAGCCGCTCACAGCGAAAGCAAAATCTACAAGTGTCGACACACAGTGCACAGTGAGCTGGGTGTCCAAGGAAATGGAGTGAATTTATTAAACAAATTCAATGGCCGCGTTCACCAAAAACCACAAATCGACAACAGAAAATCGTTGAAATTTGATGGTTTCAAAATCTTGTGATTATGATGACTGAAAATTCAGTACGGTGAAACTACCTGATTGTGGAGCTTTGATACCGATTAATAAAATTGTAATCAAAAGAACACAAGATTTGAAATTGAAAGCAACGAAATTAATAAGGAAACCACTTTATTCATATCATTTTGGTTTGCATAAAAAAAATACAAAATAGACGTTGGACACTGCGTTTTTTAAAGGAAAATTACACACACATCATCTATTATTTTAAATCCGGCCTTTTACCCATTTCCCATTTCATTAAACAAAAGAAATGGCAACTTTGATTTTGTCTTAAAATTTCATCAAAGCGTTTACCAGAAGCCCATCAAAACTTGTTTGATTTGTGATACATGATTACTGATTAATTAGTTCAGGTGAATGCGGCAAATAACTGTATATTTATTTATGGAATAATTATTACACTATTTCGCTTTTCCTGTCTCAGTGCACTTTGGCCCAATAAACACGAAAATCGCACTCAACATTTTTTTCATGGAAGTGTTTTCGAAATATACTCATTTTTTTTCGACTTTTTAGAGTTATTAGATTTTTAAACCATTTTAAACCATCCATCTTTTGCATATACGAGTTTTTTTTTATAGCTGTTTACTTTAAAGTTTAAACTATTGTATTTTTATTTATATTTCTTAAAGTTGCATTCTTCTCATGAGATTTTCTTAATTATATAATAAAATATTTAGCTAAATTAATATAATTTTTTAACTCTATCAATTTCAACTCACAACATTCTCAATATTTTCGTTTCATCTTCTAAATAATATACTTTCTTATTCATCACTTTCTTTTTTTTAAAGTTTTTTATTGCCCTGCTCCACTGTGCCATCCACTTGGGCTCCGTCATTGTGTCAATCTGACGATGTCCTTGCTTGGTTTATTATTCCTTCCTCCCGTCTGATTGGTTTGTCCTTCACTGTTGCCAGGAGATCATACCGCTTCTTCCCCTCGCTCTGTTTCTATCTCGCTCTCTCTCTCTCTTTTTGCCACCTTCTTTCTGCCGCCTCCTCGTCGTGTCAATAGCAAAAATGAGAGACTCGAGGGAGTCTCCTCCTAAGGGCCTCGTCACTTCAAATCCGGACGCAAAGTTAGCAAGTTTTTGAAAACCATTTTTATTTATTTTCGGAAATTGAGTATGCATGATTGTTATTAAACATTGTACACTGACTTTTGGAAAGTTTCAATAAAATTTAAGCAATTTTGGCAGAATGGTAAACAATGGAAAAGGCGTAACGTGAAAAAAATCTGCACACTTTCTTAAAAAATCGCAATTGGTCACTTTCAAAGAATGCAAAGGCTTTGTAAATTGCTAAGTCAACCGTTGGTTATGTTTTTTAACGTTTTAAGGAGACTCACACTATAAATAGAGCCAAGCACCAAGCCCCGAAACGTGGTTGTAAAAGCCGTTAGCTAAGACCAAAGGTAATATGGTCATTGCGAGCAAATCTTGAGTTGAATTACGGTGATAGGGCGAAAAGACTGAAAACCAGCGCATCCACTATTTGACGAATACGACTTTTCGAATGTATAAAGGCCTACGTATGTGCAAAATGACTTAACGGGTCGGTTAAACAAAACTTAAACGCAAAAACACGTGCTCGTTTGCTCTACAAGCAAGTTCTAACCAAATTTCAAGGGTGCATAATAATGGATGATAAAACATACATCAAAATAAATTTTAAGCATCTTCCAGGTCGAAAATTGTACTTTGCCTATAAACGTGGATGTGTTGTCCTAAATTTAAAAATATAACGATGGACAAATTTGGAAGAAAACTTTAATCTGGCAAGCTATCTGTAGATGTGGTCTAAAGCCGCGCGCTTTTGTAACGACATCCTCAATGACGTCAGAGGTGTACGTGAAAGAGTGCATTCAAAACGCCTTTTGCCATTAATACGCAAGCATCGATCCCCAGTTAAGTACTGGCCAGATTTAGGGACGTGCCACTATTCAAAAACGACGAGTCTGTGATATGAAGTAAACAAGGTCGATGTGCTACCGAAGTGACTTAACCCACCTAATTACCCCGAGCTCCGTCCTATCAAAAGATATTGGGCAATTGTTAAAGTAAAATCGAAAAGGACTAGTAGATTCGTGAAAAATTAGAAATCAATGCTGTTTGCTTTTAATAAATATGCTGCGAAAGTAGCCAGAAAATGTGTGCAGAAATTATTCCCAAGCATTAAACGGAAAATTCGCCACTTTATTCGCTGTAAGCAAAATTAAATTTTTCCTTCTAATAAATATCAGTGAAAATCATACACTTTAAATTAAGCCGTCTATTATTAAAATCCAACAACAGTTAAAAAAGTTATAACCTGATTTAAGCGTCCGGATTTGAAGTGACGAGGCCCTTAGTTAACATACTTTACAGTGCGTGCCATTTCCAGTGAAACATGATGTTTTGCTAATGCCTCAGATTTACACGCCGCTTTCCATTTAATTTGCTTTATTTTCAGATACATATCTCATTCCCACTATTCTGTCCTCCAGGCTGCTTGAAATTGGTTATGTTCTTGAAATTATTTTCATCGCTTGATGGAATCATTAAACTATAAATAATATATCTAACCCTGGTAGAGCATAGCTGTATAGATCAGACAAAATCTTTAGGTAAGGTAGGATTCTGAATATTGCTTTAAGAAAAAAGAATAAAATATATAATTCAAATGGTTGATCTTGAAGTTTTCTTTATACTCAAACATTGTCCGTAAAATAACGATTAATGTTTCTGTCATATGCTGCTGTGTACTTTAGAAAAAAAAAGTAAAGGTATGCCTAAGAGCCCTTAATAATAACTTTCTATCGATATGTAGGACATATCTGTAGCTTCTGTAGTTTGGGAACTGTGTGGATGTCGATTTTAGCGGGTTTTAGCGATTTCCCGCTAAACTAAACCAAGTAATATTTTATAATTCGAATACATTTTCTAATACGTTCTGTTTCTTTTATAAATTTGGCATTTATTTGTGTACTTTACATTCCAATATTTAATTTAGCTACTGACTTGGGAAAAAACATAAAATCTCTGCTGATTTCGAGCCGGTGAATAAATGGATTTACTATAATTAAAAGCGTTTAGTATTGTTCTAAATATGTTTTTCAATTCGGTTAACACAGCACAGATTTCTTGGCTGACAGCATTTTTTGATGAAATGGCTTTGATATGGCTTCGTGGCTTTTTTTCTCGCTGCTTTTTCTGTTGCTGTTGCTGTTTCAGCTGATGACGACAACAGCTGCAATTTAGAAATTAAATTTGCCATGCAACATTAAAAGCAGCAACAAATGAATGAGGGGGACACACAGAATTTTGCTATGATTCAGATACGAGAACTTTAGACTGCTCTGCAACTTGCTCAGAAATTTGAAATTAAATCCAAAGTGCGAGTCTCCGTGACGCGACACATGTTGTCACGTTGCTTCCCTTTCTCTCTCTTTCTCTCTCTCTCTCTTACACCTTCATTCTTTTTGTTTTTCTGACTACTTCTGCCCTCGCTAATAATTCGTTATCTGTCGAAATTTATCTTTCTTTTATATGCAAGTATCTTTTAAAAGCTGGAAGGTGTTGCCAACCGCACAGATTGCCTGCATTTTGTATCCCACATCTGTAAATGCATCTGCATCTGTCGAATGCAAGCAAAATTCGCTTTTATTTATTTATTTATTTTGCAAATGGTGTTTTTATTTTTTTACTAATTGAGTGCAAACTGAAGAGCACAGAAATTGTTTATTTTAATTTGATATATTCCAGTTTCATGTACCCAGTAAGACTAGACAACAAAATTAAGTTTGTTGTAGTGTGTAACCAAACCAATGAAAATTCGTTGAGTCTTGTTGGAACTTTTTATTGAACCTTAATCTACATATTCTTGAAGAGTTGTACTATCAATTTATGCAATCAAAAAAACCATCTAAAAGGGGGTTTAGAGGATTTTTAAATCCTATAGTTGCGACTGTTAAAGATTTCGTCATATTGCCTAATAAAAAGCATAAAATTCTCATTTTATTTTTATATGTTTAATACGTCTTATATCTTTAGAATAAGTATCAAGTCTGCAACTGAATTTAGAGTCTGAATAGAGTTGAATATGAGCATGAATAAGAAAAAAGAGTGATTAATTTGTATTACGATAAACAGGACAAAGACGGATCTTCAGGACAAAGAAACTCAAATTGGCTGAGTCACATATATGTGTGTGTGCGCGCGTGTGTGTGTGTATCTACTAATTACACATTAACTGGACTGCATCCTATATTTTATGGCAATAAAAGCTAGCTAAAAGTGCCACGCCCACACGAGGAAAAGACAAAAGGCAAACAAAATTTTCTTCTTCGAAACCGAAAGACACAAAACAGCTGCAAACCGAATGCAACAAGGAAAATTCTGATGAAATTCGCAGTGGGAAAACAAATAAACATATGAATAAAGTTGGCTAATTGGATTGAAAGAGTGGAGAAGAAGAAGATTAAATACTTGGAAATATAAGAGAGAAATTTGGCAACGTTGGCCACGCCCCGAAAGACTAAAAACATAAACCACGCCCCTTATATAATATATGTAAGTGTATACGACTATAGCCGTTATTTTCTTTGTCAAATTGTCTAACTCAAAAACAAATTAGTAGCTTCTTAAGGAAGTGTGTTCGACTAGCAGATACCCGGGGCAAACAGTCCAGAAATACGCAAATTTATGTATTTAATTTGTTAGAGTATTGAAATTTTCATTTAAAGAATAAAGTGATAGGTTTTTTTTTTTTAAATTAATCTATCTTTAAAATTTTATTTCAAGGGGGAGAATTTGAATTAAATTATTGATAATGTTAATTAATGTTTATATTCAATCTAAAAATTACCTATTTATTACAGGGTTTAAAGTATGGCAACATTATGATACAAACATTATGAAAAGAACAAGTGACAAGTTAAAGGCCAATCAATAATCCGTCAACTTTAATGCAATTTTAATTAGTCATAGCACTTGAAAAAGGCCAAGCAAAAACAAATTACTATTTTACTCAACTGAACAGTTTGCGGTCAAAATTTATTTATTTCCAAAAACGTAACTCAAATAGCCTTTTTTTGTGTTTATTAATTTGAAGTAACCACAGCTATATTCTAATGAAATGGGCCTCGAAACATCAATTAACTGACTTTAAAAAAGGTCTAATAAAAGGTCACCGTGAAATCTCTAATAAATAAGGAATCGGAGGAATCAGAATGTTTTTTAATTATCTTTTATATACCTCGATTAGGTTCTGATTCATTTCTTCTTTCAAGTCTAAAAAATAAAATCGATTTCAGCTTCAAATTAAACAGTGTAAGTTTGGGACCGTCTCAAATCTGTATGCATTTATTGAACTAAAACATCTTACATGACGTAATTATTAGGAAATTTATCGTTTAATTGCTGAACTATAATATTTTTCCTTCAATTTTGCAAAAACTGATGAAAGATATTAAAAAACTGCTAATAAAATGGTTTGTTACCGATTGAAAAATATATATCAAATAAGGATCAATAGTAAAATAAAATTGGTTTCGTCATTTTTTTTCAGTCATTTTTTTATAAATTTTCAAATGAAGAATACAAATTTTTGGAAAATACACCACCAAGGAGGAAATTACGTTTTCAAAGTTGACGTTTTTATTTTTTTTGAAATTAATATTTATCTTTTAGTGATTTTGACAAATCTATTTTCAATTAGGCAAAACAGAATCGAACTGCTCAAAATTTCTTCCCAAATTTAACTCTCTTCTATTATTAATTAAATTAAACAAACAACAAATGAAATGAGAATATATAAAAAAAATATCGCACATTTTATTTGGCACTTTGAAACTTTGTGGAAATTTATTTGATTGTGTCAACATTTTTAACGACTTCCAAATACATATTATTTATTCAATAATAATTTATGCAGCAGTTAAAACTAAATGTTGCAATAATTCATACAGATTGTCGATGATTGTCACTTTTATGTTGGCAAGCTGAGATGAAAAATCCATTTTCAAAATGGTCAAGCAATGAGACAAAAATCAATTCATGGAGGAATTAATTATATGAAAGCTAAAAATAATTATAAATAAGTTTAATAATAAAATCAAAAGTTAGTTACATATTTATAAAGGCACTCTATTGGTGTGTGTTGGAAATAAAATAAGGCACAAAAGCTGATTTAATGAATTAGACATTTAGGGTGTTCACTTTGCCCTAGCAGCGTTGCAGATTGAAATCGTTGCAAGCTATATACGAGAACAGCGCTTTATGTAGAAAGCATTGCACATAACTAAAGTGGGCTGGTTTTTGTTTACATATTGTTGAATATGTTCAACGCGTTGCACGTAAAGCGCTGTTCTTGCAGCAAGCTTGCAACGATTTCAATCTGCAACGCTGCTAGGGCAAAGTGAACACCCTAATAGCGTTAGATATATACAGAAAAGACATGTTTTTCCACTTTTCTTTAAATACTAGTCCGCCTTTATATTTGGCTATAAAAGTGAGCATTAAACTGATTGAATGATATCATTTTCAACCTTGCGGGTTGCCATTTAACCAAATACCATTAAAAAGAGCAACTTGTTAGTTCCAAAAGATTGTCAGTCAGTCAGAGTTGTATGTTCCATTGTACTTATCAGATATTCTTTAGCTTTCATTACGATTGGCCCTCGACGAGGGCGAACAAAGACCAAAGAGAAAGAGAACTGTGGGAATGTACAGCATTCTCTTTACTTTCACATGACCTACCCGAAGGCGATACTTATTATTGTTGTTACTTATATCTTTTTTTATTTTCGTGCATACGGTTTTTATTATTTTCATTTATTTTTTTTATTATTATTGTCAGTCGCTGATTGGAGAGGAAAACAGGGGCATATTTGGCTTTAGTATTATTGCACATTCACACACACACACACATCTTAATGAGTCAGTATAAATGTATCTCGTCTTTCTTCTCATCGCACTTTCCTTCTCAATAAATGAGGTAAACGACTTTAAAAAATATCAAGGCTGCAAGATGAAAAAAATATTGCAATATTCATTGAGAATTGAAATTAAATATTGTCAAACTGTTATTTTACATAGCAGTTATTTTAACCATAGCTTAATGCTGTTAAGTTAACAGCTGTTAAAACAGTTTAAAATGTAAAAACTTATTTTTGATTTGGTTTTTGAAGATAAAAGCAAAGCTACGTATATAATTTTAAGTGGAAATTAATAGCTGTAAGACTACAAATAACAATATTTTAATAAATAATACTAAATAAAAGCAAGCAAACCAAAATTAGAAAATCTGGAAAATGATATAAAATGAAAAAATATAATGAGAAATGCTGATATCCAAAATTTTTATCATTTTATTCGCCTTATCATGATTTTAGAAATTTTAAAGCTACGTTTCTCAATATTTATAAATTGGATTTTTGCAAGCTTTTTTTTATTGAATGTTATTTTTATTTGCAAAGTTATCATAATTTTGGTTTCCTTAAAGCTTATTCCGTTTTTTTTTTACTTTTTAGCGATTCATACTTCTGCTTTCTAACAAAATTTTCCAAATTGCCTAAGTATTTATCTCAGATAAAATCGTATCGAAATGCATTTGAAACGCAGTTGAGCATTGTCGTATAGTACGTCACGATTAGTTTAATGCCGTCATATACGAATATCTCTGAATTTATCAGATAATCAGACCGTGTCTAATACCCAGCAATGATACTGAAAATGAACAACAACTTGCAGTAAACTTGGCTGCATTACATTACAGCTAAAACAACAACTAGTTAGACCAGGCTAAAAACAACCAACTATGGATTCGACTATGTGTGTATTTATGTATGTTTGTGTTTGGCCCAAACTTGATTTCAAAGTTAAGCCAACCTTAACCAACATTTATAGACATCAAACGTGGCTAAAACTGAAACTATGCAGCGCCAAGAAGCGAAACGAAAATTATTACCCGAAAAAAAATCATCGAAAATTACACATTTTTTCCTCTTTTTTTCTGTGGCAGTTGCGAGTATTTAAGTTTTTTTTTTCTGTTTTTTATGTCTTTTCTTGGGCTTTTGGTGTTAAACTTGATTTGCAAACATTTGCTTTGAAGGTGAAGTCTTGTTATTGAGGTAGGCAGGCAGTAATAAAGATTGTGTACCTCAAGGCAAATACAAAAAGATAAAATCTAAAATTATAGGCAACTTTTTTGGCAAAAAAGATTTTTTAATTATTTTTTTTTTATTTGCCTTCAAAGTCAAGATTGAAAGACGGACTTTGTAAGTGTTGAAATATGGGTTAATTTGAGAAGATCGTGTTCTCTATATCCCCAAATGGCAATATCTTAGGTTTTACAAAATTCCAACTGTTTGAAATCAAAAAAAATTAAAATATAAAAAACAATTTTGCAGTACATATTGGCTAAGCAATGATTGGTAAATCTAAGTATAGGAAAAGCTTTCATTATTAAGAAATATATAAATTTTATTCTTATTGTTTGAGAAATTATCAATTATATCATTTATCCGCTCAAGACATGTACACTCACTCGCATATCTCTGCGTACACCCTTATTTTTGCTTTAACTGCTATGTTAGTCAAGTTATCACAGAAAAAAAAATATATTTGGAAAGGTCGTTTAAATTCCGATTGAATGATGCAAAAATTTCCTTAACCCATTAAGTACCCTTCGAATATTTCGAACTTATGTAAAAGTCACTTTTCAAAACTTTTTTCCTCGATTTTTTACAAAAAATGTTTGGATGCAAAAAAATTCTTGAAACAATTCTAAGAGTAACTGCAAAAAAAAATTTTAAAAAATAATTTTGCTAGTATTTATTAAAATTTTTTGAAAAATGGGTTAAAATGGTCATTTTTAGGAATTTCAAGAAATTTTAATAAATACTTTTTTGTAAAAAACATCCAAACATCCAAACATTTTTTGTAAAAAATCGAGGAAAAAAGTTTTGAAAAGTGACTTTTACATAAGTTCGAAATATTCGAAGGGTACTTAATGGGTTAAGGGAATTTTTGCATCATTCAATCGGAATTTAAACGACCTTTCCAAATATATTTTTTTTTCTGTGATAACTTGACTAACATAGCAGTTAAAGCAAAAATAAGGGTGTACGCAGAGATATGCGAGTGAGTGTATATCTTTTTAAAACATTTTTAGGTAATCATTGGAAATACAATTAAAGTAAAAAAAGCAGAGCTTGCAAATAACAGTCGACCGTTTGTTTTTGTTCAAAAATAACTGTTATTTACGGACTCTTTGCTTAAAGTGTCATAAATGAACCGTTCACACAGTTTTTAAACAAATCGGTCATTCTCACACCACAATCAATTTTTAAAAAGCAAAGGGCTCGGGTTGTAAACTGTCAATTTAAAATTGAGCGAATTAAATAAAAGTCTTTTCATTTATTTTAGTTTGTGACTTGCTTTCAATAATCAAACATATCTTAACAATTAAACTATTTTGTGAAAAATGGGCCGTGAGCAAAATAAAAAAGTCCAACAATTTTTTAAATTCGACGCACAACAAAAAAAATCCCAGTGTACCGTATGCGGCGTAAAACCTGCAGGATCGCACTCAACAAATTTAAAACGGCATTTACCATTGACCGATAATATTTTGCATTTTTATAGAGACAAGAAGCTACAGTCACCACACCTGAGTGCGCTCGCACAAGTTGTGCTGGCTACACCGGCGACGCAAGTATCGGTTGAAAGGGCATTTTCAGCGCTTCATTTTATTTTGTCGGAGAAACGCAACTCATTAAACGGCGAAAATTTAAACTCTTTATTGGTGGTGAAGCTTAACACAGAATAAATAATTATAATATATGTATGTGAATTTATTATGTTTACAGGGAGTAAATAGGGTATTCATACTATTCTTGGGGGCAAGATGCCACTAATTATGGGTAAACTTTTTAAAATTTTAAGAAGTATAACATAAAATAACGTGGAACATAAGAAAAAAATGAATGAACGTTTGAACTGAGCTTTTCATTTTTTGTTCACCTAGTGACTGTTATATTTTGAGTACTCAATCGGTTTTTCTCAATAATTTGTTATTGAAAGAAAGTTACTAGATTAGTTCAACTGAGAAAATTCAACCGAAAAGGAAAAAAGAAAAACCGAATTGATCTGCTCAGACAAAGAGCAAGCGTGTGTGTTTTTTTTCGGTTATTTTCGTGAGTAGATCGCAAAAAAAAAAACGGTCGACTGTTATTTGCAAGCTCTGAAAAAAAGTAATAGAAATTAAAAGAAATTTACCTAAATTCGATGTAAGAATTGAAAAGTTCAGTTTAATTTAAATTCAGTCTCCGTTCGCTTGAGTTCCTAAATTTAGTTCATTTCAGGCAGCTTATTATAGTGATGTAAATTTAAGTGGAAACATCGATGTCGATGCTCATCGATTTTTCCAAAATGAAAAAAACGTATGCTTTTATATCAGTTTTAAAGTTTCAAACAGTTTATATCTTAAAAGATTAAACACAAACTACAAGAAGGCTTTTTGATGAGAACTTTGAAAAGACATATGTAAGCCTTCTTGTAGCCATAGTATCTCTGACCAATTTTAATAAATTTACTCACTAAGGCATTGCAAACACTGCTCAAATTACTATAAACTGACAGTTAGAGCGGCGAGAAGAGCGTATTGAAAGTGCGGCAGCCGATGTTTTGCAAAACATCGAGAAATATCGCTGACGAAACATACATCGAGCATCGATGTTTTTTAACATCACTAGCTTATCATTCGCTTCGTTCATTTGAGTCGCAATCTTTTTTATTTACATCATTTGAATCACAAACTCGTTCGAATTAATCAATTGATTTAACAGTTCTAGTTTCTTAAAATAGATGAATACAAAAAAATAGCCTTGATTTAGTTCAAATAGTTCCTCAAATTAAATTAGAATTAATTCAATTTGATTTTAATTTCGTACATTTGAATCCTTGGCTTAGTTTCTTTAATTTCTATTCTATGTTTAGTTCATTTGATTCCTCAATTCTACTTCATTCGTTCACTTAAATTCTTCTACGCTTAGTTCATTTAAACTGCTGTGCAAGATTTAAAGCAGTCTGTTATATAACATAAGCAAAAGTATGTTTAGATTTGTCCAGGTTGCCAGACTGTCTGATGCTTTTCGGGGTAATTAGCGGTCGTCTGCTTCATGTCTGCGTGTATAACAGCTGGACAGGTTCACATTACACATTTGAAGAGAGCATGAGCCATATAGAGAGAGAGAGAAAAACTGCTTAAGTAACCAGCAGGTAATTAATATATTTTTTGACAGGGACAACATCTCAATGAGCTCCTTTCGATATACCGCCACACGAAAAAAATAATAATAAAATAAAAAGCATAACAGTTTGGACGGATCATAATCGTATATCAAATTTTGTTTGTGATAAACAACATGCGCGAGTTCAAGTAAGTATTTATTGCTCTTGTTGTTGTATTTATTGTATTTGTATTTCTTTCTTGTTCTAAGTTATAGGTGATTGACATGCTGAAACATGTGTTGGCAAAAGTTGTAGGCGCGATTAAGATAAGACACACACACATACATACAAGCACACATACAGGCTTCACAAGCTTCGTGTACGGGCGTTCAGACAGCTGGCAGACCATAAACTACTTGCTGTACAACTTGCTAAATTTTAACAGAATGTTACACTGCGTTAAATGCGAGATAAAATAAAAAAATAAATGAAAATCATCTATTCGATAAATTGAAATACTATTTTCCCTTCTTTGTGTATTATTCTGAATATATGGTCTATATTCGATTTCAATGATGATTAAGTGCATTGAAATGTTAAGAATCGCCTCATTAACACAAAAGCATTTGTATTGTCAGAGTAATGAAGAGATCAATCTAAAAGTGTCACATTGCGCATGCCTGTTTGTCAGACGTTGAAACGAAAGAGCGTGAATATCAAGAGAGAGAGAGAGAGAGTCAAAACGTCACGTCACATTTCAGGTGTTTTGTGTGTGCTCTCTCTGCTAATCGTGGCGCAGAGCCGGCAGAACATTAGCGCACTACTTGCGTGAGTGTGTGTGAATACCATAAAAAAACCTCTACAAGGTAAAAGTCTAGTGACGAAAACATTTTCATGCCCCAAAATTTCTGATATCCAATTTTGAGACGAATAATATTAAGTTTTACACATAAATTATTTTAAACAAAATTTTGAAAAGCTCAAACATATTGAAAATTAAAAAAAATCGTTAGCGGCGTTTTCTCGAAAACCGCCAAAATGTGGAAAAAATTACCTTATTTCACGTGTAGCTTTTTACCTGTGTACTTTAGAAAAAAAGTTCGAAGGTATGCTTAAGAGCTCTTCAAAGTACCTTTCCAACGACATATATCATATCTGTAGCTATTATGGTTTGGACACTATGGGGGTTTTTAAGCGGGTTTTAGCGATTTCCCGCTAAACTAGCAATTTTCGAAAAAGTCGTAGAACAAACGTTTCTAGATTTTTGATCGGGAAAAAGTTCTCATTCAAACTTTTGAGCTAAATCAACGATTTGATACTAACAAACAGACAAACAAACAGACAAACAAACAGACAAACAAACAGACTGACTTTTCATCTCGTTTTGAGAAGGGCACCAAAAATTTCAAAATTAATTATCTTTTGAACCAGTGATCGGAAAAAATCAAAAAGGCTCCAACGGCCCCATTTGCTCCAATCATTTATATTTTGCCCCTCCCACTTACACCTGTTTTTCTCACGAACTAGGTGAGTTTAATAAAGTCTTAGTATGCACATTTGTAAGTTAAATTGATACCTTTCGATCGATATATAACTCGACCCGATCGGACAGTCATAGCAAATTTTCCATTCTTCCTGTGTATATATGCTAGTCGCCTTCGCACCCTTCGTGCTGCTTTCGTCACTAGCGCGGACTGCCGTCCGCAGTGATGCTTAGGCATGTGAGAACCAAAGCTATCAATGGCGCTAACAGTGATCCTGTGGAGCGCAGTTAATTAACAGGAAGCTGGTTTTGAGCACGCAGTTGTGTAACTATCAAGACGTTAGAGGATGTTTACATTCGCTGTTAAGAAAACTTTAGAATAATAATGAAATATTTAAATGAAATATGCACAGTAAAAATTGTGTATTTTACTCTTGTGACAGCTGAAACTATTCTTAAAGAAAACTGAACTTTTTAAAATCATATTCCGAGCAATTGGCAATGCATATACAGAACTTTAACAAATTAAACGAATGAATAAATGAAGTGTGTAATAACAGAACTGAAAATGCAACACTGCAAATGCGCTGTCTGCATATAAATTATAATGACGTTCGCTCTCTCTCTCTCTCTCTCTCTCTCTCTCTCTGCCATAACTTGTTGTTCCCTCATATTCTTATATTATATTTTTTTTCTGCTTTGCAAATGCGTGCAAATTACAATGCTTGTGCATTCAATTCGTCTAAGCTGGAAAATGGAAAATGGGGAAAATTCGTTGGCAAGGGCTTTTTCGTCATTTTTCGCGCAACAAAGAAAAGTCATAAAAACAGAACGCAGTTATTCTCTTCAATGTGGGCGTCGACGCGACGGTCACATTGGTATTTTCATCAAAGTTCTTCTTCACATTCTATTTTTTTCCGCACTTCCACAAAGAAAGTGGAGTATACTAGATACAGATTCATGTACAGCTTTAGCTACAGATACAGATATTGCAATCGCAACTGTAAGTAAGTATCAATATAAACACTGATTGATTGCTTGTGTCTTGACCACGCCCCTGCCCAATTAGGGCGTACTTACCTTAAACTCAACTTGAGAAATAAAAAAAAAAATCCGAAAAAAATAAAAACAATAAAAAATCAAATAACAAGCAATATTCACAGCTACATTCAAAGATTCTTCTTATGTAAGCGGCTTATGATTTTTTTTTTTTTTTGTTACGAGTTTGGAAAAGTGATTTCGTTTTGTTGTTGTTGTTGGGGCGTTGTTAGGATTGTGTGTGGGCGTTGTTGCTTGTTGTTGGTTGTTGTTTACTACTCTCCAAGATACAGATACTCATTGTTGTTGCTGCTTTGGAAATTATATGAAATTGGCTGCGTAGTTGTTGTCAAATGGAAATTTTGTGTTTTCAGCGCGGAGTTTAATGGATGCTTTTTTGGGTTTTTAGTTCGCTTGGTGGTTCATGGAAACAATCTATGAAAGTTTTATGTAATCTGAAATCTTATTCAAGTATCTTAGCTGCTGCCCTTTAAACTTTTCTATTAAATTATAAACTCGGACTGGTGGAAGATGAATTTGCCAAAAACACTGGGAGAAGTAAGTATTTGGACGGACTTTCAGTTGCACAATTTTTAAGATACACAAATTTTATTATTGAATTGGTTAGTTGTTGGAACAAGTTTATTATCTCAGCTTATCTCACTTAAAATATCCCCCAAGTATCCTGACATAATTAAAGTTAAATTGAATCATAATAGAATATAGCTGTTCAGTCAGAGTTTATAAATGTCGAGCATGTTCTTCGATCGATTATGCCTTATATACTTAATTTCACCTTTATGTTAGTCCCACCATTTCAACTTTCTACAAAGCTAACATAGAAAAAATCGTTTTTCATATAAGAATATAGTTTTCAATATGAGTTGTGTTATAATAAACTTTTAATTTACAAGAAATTCAAACTACATACTCTTAAGCAAAATGTTTTTGCAATAATGTATATTCCATGTATAATGCTAATCCAGCGTTTCGCAAGTTACTTTTTTACGTATATTTTCAGTTTTAAACTGATAGCTCCCGTTCAGTTCGGTAAATTTTAAAGAGATTTTGGTAAAAGTTCCGTTGCGGAAAAAGGTTCCGACTAGCCCATAGATTCATAAAGGATAAATCAAGAGTTTATATACAGTCAGTCAATAAAGTTTGTATGCACCCTTATTTTTGCTTTAACTGCTATGTTAGTCAAGTTATCACAATAAAAAAAATATATTTGGAAAGGTCGTGTAAATTCCGTTTGAACTACACAAAACTTTCCTTAACCCATTGAGTGCCCTTGGAAAATTTCGAATTTATGTAAAAGTCACTTTTCAAAACTTTTTTCCTCGATTTTTTCCAAAAAATTTTGGGATGCAAAAAAAATTCTTGGAACAATTCAAGGAGTAACTGCAAAAGAAAATTTTATGAAAACTGAAAAAAAGGCACTTTTTGCATGAAAATGAGGAAAAATGGGTTAAAATGGTCATTTTTAGGATTTTCATAGAATTTAAAAAAATACTAGCAAAAATATTTTTGAAAATTTTCTTTTGCAGTTACTCCTTGAATTGTTCCAAGAATTTTTTTGCATCCCAAAATTTTTTGGAAAAAATCGAGGAAAAAAGTTTTGAAAAGTGACTTTTACATAAATTCGAAATTTTCCAAGGGCACTCAATGGGTTAGGGAAAGTTTTGTGTAGTTCAAACGGAATTTACACGACCTTTACAAATATATTTTTTTTATTGTGATAACTTGACTAACATAGCAGTTAAAGCAAAAATAAGGGTGCATACAAACTTAATTGACTGACCGTATGTTCAATAAAAAAAAAATCGGTTGATATTTGTGCCTTATTTAATTTCAAGCTATGAATTAAAAAAGTCAAAGTCAAGATCTATAAAAAGAAGCTAAAAAGTTTAAAAGTTAAGTAGCTTAAACTATTGCATTTGTTGTTGATGTTGCTGTTGTTGCTGCTCAGCCACTCGAACGTCCTTGCGGTAAGGTTGGCCAGACCACTTAGAAGAAGAAGACTGAAAAGGCGCCACCTGGCGGATAACTGGATCATTGGACGATCCCCCTCTGGCCGTCTGTTGCACGTTGCTGTTTAACACTTTGGTCTAACTTTGTGAGTTATGCCAGACCAAAAACCCATGATGCTCGCTCCTAGTCAGCCAGGACTTCCCCACACATCGTTCGTGGGTCTGTTTTGTATTAACACTTAATTTTTTCCAATGTGAAGGTGCTGTTTTAGCACGACCACATTAATACATTTTATACCAAAAAAAAAAAAAAAAATGTTGTTGCTGCTTTTTATTGTTTATAATGCTTCATTTGCTGGCAATTAAATGTCGTTTTTGCTATTTTGTTGTTACGCTCATTTCGAAGACGAATGCAATTAAAATGAGAAACTTTGTACAATGTTTACATTGTTGTTGCTTAAATTCTGTTGTTGTTGTTATTGTTAGCCACTAATTGCGATTGACAAAAGTGAAAGTGAGCGAACGAAATGTGAAAACTAATAGATTTATATTTAGTAACTAAGTAAAAAAGTAGCTAAACATTGTCAAGTCGAATACTCGAGATTGAGTATGAGTATGAGAATGAATATGAATATGAATATGAAGACAAGTGTTAGTATTTGAGTGTATTACGTGGGCAGACAATGAATTTATCTTTTTGCCATGGATCAAGATACAATGCAGTGGGTCTGTCTACAGTTTGATGAGTAATTTTCTGGCATCTTTTTTTCGTTCACTTTTATTTTTATTTGTTTCTCTCTTTTTTTTTAGGCGTTGCCTGAAATAGTTTCAGTTTCAACTCGCCATGAAATATAAAATAACTTTATTTCATTGTCAGTCAACTATCTCTCTCTCTCTCTCTCTCTCTCTATCTTTCACTCTCTTTGTGCGGTTGGAAAAACCGGCTAAAGTCGAGCGGCCGAAAACTAGAAAAATGGAACGAAACCAAATGAAAGTGAAAGCGGGCTAAAAACTCATCAGCGTGGCCGCGAGTCTCATTCGCTTAGGCTTCACTGTAGCTCAATTTTTTGTGTGTTTCTAGGCCTAGGCCCAAAAACACAAAATGTTTGCACTTGTAACTCTACCACGCTTTGCATTTCTCTCTCTGTATCTATGTATCTATCTTTTTCTCTCTCTCTCACATCTCATTTATTTCACTTTCGTTTTCTTTGCGGCATCGAAGAAAAGTGAAAATTATGCAGTGAAAATCTTTAACGGGCGTTGAGCTAATTTAGTCATTAAGTTTAGTGGGAAAGTAACAAAGATATCATTTGAATGGATTAACAGTACAGCTCTATAAATGTATCTTTCGATCTCTTTACTGAATGTCCGATTGACGGATTGGAAATCAAATAAAAACGCTGTATAAAACTAAAGATATTTTCAAGTTTCTATTTTAATTTTATTGTCGACATAAATGAAAAAATTTAAGATATAAAACAATCTCAGTAAAATGTGTTGATAAAAATACACTTTTCTTATCATATTTTAATTTTCTAATATATTTCATTGTAATTTTTTTTTTATAACGAAAAGTGTAACAAGCCAACTTATTTTAATTTAAATTTTGTTTACTTTAGCTGCTTATGGTTCTTGGTACAAGATGAAAAATAATTTTATATTTGTCAGTATAATTACTTGACTGACTTTATATACTCAGTCAAACATTTATTCGTACTTATAAGTTAATAATTTTTTTTTTTATATTTGGAATCATACACTAATTTCAACTTTTTTAACTCTTAAATTTTATGTATTTTAATTTTTTTTAAAATGTGTAGTACAAATATTAATATTAATAACTATCTTCTATAAATGAAGATTCTAACATAAATAAAACACACACAGACAAAATAACAGCTCCTTTTTTAAGGGATGTTCAATGTTTATAAATCAATTTAAAATATCTTTTGAGCCAAGCTGTGTATTTTAAAAGTTCACGTTTGTAAATGATCTTAATCTTAATAGCTGATCAAGAATTTATGTACTTTATAAGGTCCAAGATGTGCACAGTTTTATTTTCAGCTTTTAAAAGAAAAATTGGTAAATAATTTTATTTATTCATTTTTATTATAAAAGCTGAAAAATTAGACTTTTTTATGACTTTTAAATAGAAATTTTAACAAACTTTTTTTTTATAATTTTAATATGTGGGTCAAAAATAAGAAATATTGTCAATTTTAATAAAATCAAAATACATCAATTTCTTTTTTACCTCATCGTTTTGATAAATAAAAATTATTAGAGCTGCGATCCCTTAGTTTTTTTAATTTCGCTTCCTTTAAGCTTTTTCAGAAGTGAGCTTGAACTTTTCATCATTTAAGTTATAAATGTAACAATATCTAATGTATTTTTTTAAAAGCTCCAATAAATTTTCGCTCGAATAGAACAAAGCTCAGCGTTTTCATTTCATTTCTTACAATTTCTCGCCTAATTGCACCTTTTATAAGTTTTAGAATCTATAACTTCCCACATTGACCCATAAAAAAGCGCAGAGTCGCCCATTTGGGTGTAAATAAAACCATAAAATGCGCCACAAATTTCAACTTGGAACGCAGTTGAACTTATATAAAAAGGTAATAAAATCAATTTCAATCATAAAAAGCTTAAGAAAGCGAAAAAAACACTGAAATAAAGAAAGAAACGAAATACCAAAACAGAACTTAAGAACAAAAAAGACAAAACGTAATTGAAAGCTATAAATCAAAGACCGAAATATGCGCAAAAATATTTCACAACAATATTGAGACAAAGAGAATGCAGAGTATCCCTTCAAATACCTCGCTCTCTTCCTCTCTCTCTCTTTCTTTCTCCCTCCCTCTCTTTCTATCTTAATCAATCTAACTATTTTTCTTTCTTATATTCTTTCTGCATTTATAACAAAGTTGTCTTAGACTTTGCGTGACCCGCCGCTGTCCACAAACAATATTTGTACCGAAGACTCTAATTTCATTTGTTAACACTGTATCTGTAAGATACATTGCTGAGTTTTTTATAAAATGCATTTTTAATAAAAATAATTTCGTTTCGTATTCGTTTTTCATTTAAAATTATGCCAGAAGTAGAAAAAAAACGTTCGTTTGTTGCCGAACTTACTGGTATATTTAAAATATTTCTTGCCAATGCTTGCAAACTTTTTAGAGTTCCATTTTTTTCCAGAAATCTATAACATTTGTGTCACTCAGTCATTGCTAAATATTTATCAATTTATATTTCTTCAGAACTTTTTTAAATTTTTCTTTTTTTTTTAACAATTCTATGAATTTGGAAAACGCATTAAAATTTGTTGCAATAACTTCGTTTTCAGGAGACTGCTGTACGCTCTGCTTGCTTTGAATATCTACTATCATTGCTTTTACTGTTGCCCTTACTTGCTCCCTTTTTTCTTCCGACTAAAAAAAACATTTCTTTATACGGGGGATTTAAAAATAGGCCAACTAAGTGAACGGCAGATGAATCCTACAGCTCAAGCTGACAAACAAGCGATAAAACTACGCCAACTTATCGATACTACCATATTTAAATTCAAAATCTGTACCGTGCTTTCCTTGCCTACCGTGCCTACCGACTTTGGCACGGTAAAACAAGGCAATTTTTTATAAGCGGCCCAACACGGAATTTTTTTAAATAGGCACGGCACGGGCACGGCACGGCCCATGCCCATCTCTAGTCAAAAGTAATAGTTTAATTGAAAACTCTAATAAACTTCAAATATAAAATGTTGTTTAAAGAATATTTTTAAAAAAAAGTTCACAAGTGGGATTAAATTAGCTCAATTCAGATAGAATTTTTGGTTTCGATTAAGTTTATCGAAAAATATAAGTTTTGAGTCATAAGACGTACTTAAGATACTTTAAGATTTCTTTCAAAAGATTGAAATTGTTATTTTGAATTCAAGTTGCACTTTTGGTTTGTGATTTGAAAACTTACCCTGCATTTTCGGCTGCAGCAATTGACATCTGTTGTTGGGGCTCATCTGTTAGCTGCAGTGTGAGATGTGCCCGCTGTTGTTGTTGTTGTTGCTGGTGTTGTTGTTGTTGTTAATGTTGCTTGTCGTTGATTTGATGTCTAACTCGGGGGCTACACATAACAACTTGCTTCAAGACACTGCAAAAAAACACAGAAAAGAAAACAGAGATGAATACAACTTTTATTAACATACATTTTCATGCTTTTATGTTATTATTATTATTATTTTTTTTTAGCAACAAACGAGGAAAATGCTCAACGAAAACAGGCTGCAAAAGGAAAAGCAAAAGCAAATGCCAGCTGGCCACTTGAAGACTCAAGTTACAAGAAACACTTAGAGTCGGGTCGAGCCGCCTCTACCCTACACCCCCTCTATATCCCCTCCAACTCCCCCTCTTTTCAACCTTTTCAAAAGAACTAAGTAAAAGGCGCCAAGTGTGAATCTTTCTTCTCAAAAAACGAAAAGGGAGAACGGACACAATGTTGGGGACTTGATGTGTTGCCGCTGGCAAAGTGCAAAGTTTGTCTTTTCGGCAGGCAAGGGTTAAGGTTGAAGAGAAATATCTAAATAAGAGCAGATGAAGATGAAAAGTGATCGACTTAAAGATACTCGGTAAGCAGTTTTCAGATACGCGAATCATCTACAAATATACAAGTATCTTAAATAACTGAACTTAAAAGTTGTTTCCTACAAATAGAAAAGGGAAATAGGCCAAATATTTTGTAGTGTATTGTAAGAAGTAAATGAAAACATCAGAATCTATTTTAATTTTTAATTCTAGTCTTCATTTTCAAATAGTTACAAATTATCTGTAATTATTTCAAAATTAATTTATAATCCCAACACTTTTTGATACTAGTTAACTCATTTTAAAGTCAAACTCATTAAATATACTCGCTAAAACTTAAGTAGATTTTATTATATATTTGAAAGATTTCCCTTAATTAAAGCCAATATCATTGACATTTTAATTGCTCTCCTTATGCTACAATTACAGCAGGCAAAAAGGCAGAAAGAACTCTTAAGACAACCCTGTTGTCAATTTGAGAAGCTGCCGTTGAAGCTTTGCCTTTGGCTCTGGGCTTTGTCTTCATCTTGTTCAGCGCTCTCTCCGTCTCTCCCTCTCTCGTAAGCTCATCAGCTGCATAATCCATGCATGAATGAGAGACGTTTTTCGCTGTATGCGTGAGAGAGTTTTTTTTTTTTTTTTTTTGCTACGCGTTGCCAACGTGTCATATTGTCATACTCAATGCATTGCAGCCACCACCCAACTTTTGTATACATTTTCTGCATTATTGTTATACACTTTGCAGTCATAACATATTATCACTCTGTCATGCATTTTGGCAAACGGAAAAGTAAGAAAATATTTATGTAATACAACAGTTTTTTCTTACACATTATATTATGTTTTAAGCCCGTTACTAATTAATTGCGATCGCCGATTAGGATTTTCAATAAGAGTACTTTTTATTTCAATTTAGTACTTGCTGATATTCTTTGTTGTTGCTCTTATATTTTCATGGAGAGAATGCTTTATTGTATTTGCTTTAAAAACATCAACAACATTTGCCGTTGTAGCTGTAGCGTTGGCTGCATTCAAAGAGAGCGTGTGTGGGGGAAGAGAGAGAGTATAAATGTGAGTGCGAGAGCGAGAGCGACACACACTCGAAGAACACAACTGCAATGCAGTGATGTCATTTTTTTCTGAGCACAAAAAGCTGGATCAACGAAAAAAAAAGCTTAAAAAAGCGGAATTCCAGGAAAAAAGGTCAAGAAAAAAAGCTGCTTTTTATAAAATAATTTGTTGTTTGTTTTTCATTAATAAAGACTTATTTTCATATATAACAAAATAGAAATTCACTTAAAATATACAAATGTTAACATTAATCGAAATTTAGAGTTTACATAATATATCTTCAATATTTTCTTCATCATCGTTTGGATAATAGTCTTGCTGTACTATTTTGGTTAGGCAGCTGGGGGGTAATTGGTAATTAAAACAGCACTTATTCTGTCCCTCCATAGAGCTGGTGTGCTTTTTTGTAGCACTATGTGCACGCAAATCACTTAATTTTACAGTTATGCTGCATTTACGAGCCCAAACCACCATTAATTCGTACGCCCTTTTTTTTGACTTTAGCAGCTATTTAAGTCAATTCTTCACAGTAAAAAATATATTTTTGGAAAGGTCTTTAAATTCCGTTTAAATGGTGCAAAACTTTTCTTAACTCATTAAGTACCCATTAAAAATTTTGAGTTTAAAAAAACAGTCGTTTTTTAACTTTTTTCCTCGAATTTTTAGGAAAAAAAAATTTCAAAAATCTCTTTGCTAGTATTTTTTATTTTTCCTACTTTTCATACAAAAAGTGTCTTTTTAGCAATTTTCAAAAAATCATAAAAAATACTAGATAAATTTTTAACATTTCAACCGTCAAACTCAATTAAAACAGTTCTCAAAATTGATAAAATCAACAAATTAAGAAAAGATGTTTAAATTTGCTAAAAAATCTAGAATTCCCGCTGCCCGCTGTTTTCAAATTTTTCCCGCAAACATACTTCAAAAAAATCCAAATCTGACGGGAAAAAAGCGGAAATGACATCACTGCTGCAATGCGTTATTTCTTTTTTTCTTGTCTTATTGTTTTTGCCTTTGGCTATGCTACCCCTCCTCCTCCCACTCCCCCTGGAAGCAGCAGCAGAAACATGTTTTATATAATTTCCAGTACGCGTGGCACAAAAGCAGAAGCATAATCACACTGTCTCTCTTTCTTTTTCACTCTCACACTCAAACAAGCTACATCTCATCATATGCCCATCTCACTTGCTGGTCATTGTTTTGTCATGTATGTTTGAGATATTACAAATAATGCATTTCATTGCCGTTGTTGTTGGCTCTCATTGTTTATAACTGTTGCTATGTGTGTGTAAATACATATACATACATATATACATATAAATATGTCTCTCATATCATACATACGTATAATAATGCACTGTAATAATTTTTCTTGATTGATTAAAAGAAAGCCAAACAAGTGCTTTGTTTTTCTGCACTGTTTTTATCTATGGACATCAATCCTTGCAGCTTGGAGTTCATGATGAAAATACTCATGTGTATCTTTTAGATTCCATAACCGTTTATGTAAATTTTAGATTCTAGTTGTGTTGTTCTGCTTTGATAGGAAGAATTTACTATTGTCATTTGAAGCAAAAGATACAAACTACAAGAAAGATACATCTTAATACATAGACACATGAAGGAATAAATATATTTTATGTACCTGACAACGTCAGTTTAACTATCCAAGTTTTAGTTTTAAAGGGTGTCTAATATTTCAGCTGTTTTAATGTATCCAAAAAACAAGTATCGCTGGATTCAACATTTTTTGATACTCAGTGTAGACTCCCAGGCTCGAGTGAATTGAGTGTAATTTTAATTTAATTAAAATCTAAGCACGTCTGCGAAATATATAAATACTATGATTACGTATACGTTTCAGCCAAGAGCATTCCGCTGAAATCGGCCAAGTAGTGAAGAACAGCTAACGCTACAACTACAACTACAACTACAACAGTAACAACAACAACAACAGCAAGCACAGCCATTTTTATTTCTTTTGCCAGAACATTGCGTTTCTAAACGGTGATTTAGCCATTAAGGTAACGGTAAATTGTGCAGAATCTTGCGGGCAGTCAAAGCAGAAAATAAAAACCAATGAGAAGAGAAGTTTTGCCAGCCAACCGGCTTTGTGCGTGTTTGTTAAGGAGGGGGGAGCAGCAGAAGCAACCGCTGCCAATGCTGCTGTTATTGTTGTTGATGTTATTACTTTTGTAGTGGGTCTGCCGTTGCATAACTTACGCTGCTCTCTTCTGACGCGCTCTCTTTCGCATGCGCTCTCTTTTTGCTCTTGCTGTCCCTTAGGCATACCGTTTATTTACTTATTGCAACGCAACCGGCTAATTTTTTTTCACACAGTGATTCAAGTAATTGCTTAGACAAAATAAAACTATTTACATATTTGTTATTTTTAAAAATTATATTTTTAAGTTCTAAGCAGCTTTTAAAATCCAAGAAAAAAATAAAAAAAAAATCAAATTTTAATAAGTTTTAACAAACAAAATGCTCCTTTTTTTTGTTATTGTCAAACCAATTACTTGACTTACTGTTATGTAACTGCACGCAGAACAAAAGCAGCAGCAGTAAAGAGATAAGGCAAATGATTTTTCGATACAAAATGCACATTCAAACAATTTTACTTAGCTGTAATCAAATAATTTATCTGTTCGTCATGCGCTCCATTCACGGAAAAACAAATACATAAATGCAGCAATAGTAGTATACTCTAACTCAGAGGTTAAGGAATTTATATTTTTGACGCACAGTGTACAGCACGCAACACTCCGGGTCACTTGAATATCACTACTAATAAATATATTTGCTTGAGCGTCATTTCTTATAAATAAAAGTGCGGATTGTACATTAAATTCAATAAAATTTTAAGTTATCACACATAAATATCACACGTTATAAATTGATTTATTTAAGCTGAAGATCAATACAATTTTAAATTAAATGAATAAGATCAAAGCTAACACCGATTAATAAAATTAATAATTCTGAACACGTAAAAAGATAAATTACCGGAGTATTTAAAGTTCGAAAAGTTCGGTTATTTGTTTACTCCTGAAATTTACACGCAATAAACAAATACAATGCGCTCGTAAAAAAGAAGAAAGAAGGAAAGAGCGAGAGAGAGAAGAGCGCAAAGGGGAAACGCGTTGTCTGCGCTCTCAATCGAAATGCGTTTTGTTTACGTTTTGTCTGCCACTCGATAAACGCAATGCAGTTTTTCGTCTGTTTCGTCTGCTTCTTCTACCTTCTTCCTACTCTGCTTGAAGCGCTGATAAAATAAAACACAAACAACATTTGAAGCGACGACGACGACAATAAAACAAACAACTTCCAGACTTGTATAAAGTATCTCAAGCGCAAAAACTCAAAACGAAACATAAGATAGAGAATCCCAAACAATTCGAAGCCAACAGAAAGAGTGAGTGAGAGAGCTATTAGATGTTTTCCCTTTCTCTCGTCTCACCAAAACACGAGCGACGTTTTTAATTAACACGCATTTGTGAAAATTTAATGAATTTCATTTGATGAACATTTGATGACGCGTTAATTAACAGAATCCACAGTGTCAGATACTGATATTGATCCATGAAGTAACTGTGCAAGTCCAGAATTAAAGCCCATAGCAATAATCATATTATATGATTAGTACCCTTGTCTTTTTTTTAGCCTTTAGCTTTTCATTTAATATAAACAAACTCAAAAGTAATGAGATCCTATACAATTCTATGAATCTTCATATTTCCCACAATCCATTTTGAATCTCAGTTTTCAAAAAAGCAAAGAATTAAAAACATTCCTTTATTTTGGTATTTATTTTTAGCGTAGTTTTAATAAATGTTTAAAATAAAATTTTTTAATATCTTCCAAAGCAATAAAACAATTTAAGAACATATTTCTCATTCGCTCAGACAATTTTTGTACTAGTTTTATTCTTTTTAAAAGTTTTGAACAACTTCAAATATCTTTCATTAGTTTAATATCGCATTTTTAGCCAAAAAAATGAATATTCTGAGATTGATAAATCAAGTTTTGATTTGCTTTTGACAAAGATATTGAAAATTAAAGATTAAGCTGATCGAATGGAAAATAACAGAGTTTAAATCGAATCCTTGGTCAACAACAAGAAGATTGAGAGATAATTTGCTTTATACTCTTTTATGATGAAAAACAACGTGAAATTAATTTCAAGATAGCATTCCATGTGCTCATTTCGCTTATTTACTTAGCATTATTAACAGCTTATTGTTGTCGCTTATTTGGGACACACTTTTTGGCAAAAATATTTGTACGCTTTCTTGCGTACGCGACAATAAAACATTTTGAATTTTACACTTTTTTTATTGCTTATTTGCACAACAACAATAACCAAAGTAAATATAATTGTAATAAAAATGAGTTTATGTATTTTAAACTGGCCTCATTACGAGCCGACAAAAAAAACCAAAAGAATAAAACTCAAAATGCTTCGCATATCAAGATGTTCTCAAAAATGTAAAGAGGAATAATTTGTGAAAATTCCATTAAATGAGGTATTTATTTATAAAATATTAAAATTACAATTTAGACACTTCAACTTTGAATGATTCATCGTTGTCGAGTGAGTTGATAAGCCACAGTGGAAGTCCAGCTGTTCTTATCTAATTCCATTACGATTATACTGATATCATTACAATAGTTGTAGAAACACTCTCAAGTCAATTTATTGACTGGTAACTTCCTCTATATCATTCTGTCTCTCTTTTTTAATTCTATCACTTTGCAAGGTCTTTTGAGTTTTATAATTAGCCTATAACTCAGGCTAAAAGCCAATTCATCAAGCGTATGACAAAATGTTTTTAAATATAATTTACACATAATTTACGGTACTCGTCTTTGCCGCTTTGTGAATAACTTATATAAGTAATTGTTTATATGATTTTCGGGTTAAGTGCGTTTGGTAAAAGTGTCACGTATTATATTGTTTTATTTCACCTTTTGGGCGGGTCGCTCAAGGAAAGAAGGGTGTGTAACTACGCGTATTCCAAAGTCTCTCAAAATAAAAATATATATATATTTGATGTTGAAATGTTCATAAGAAAATATCGTAACTTATTAAAGTTATGATATGTGTTGGGAAATATAGCTGAGATAATTTTGAAGTGACTCAAAATAAAGTATGCGTTCTTTAGTCGACAGATTTTGATAAACTTTATGAAAAAGCTTACAAGAAATATAATTTAGTTGAGATATCAGTAAAAGCCAAGAAGTTTTTGCAGTTTGATCCTAAGAAGCATCTTTATAATTTTTAGATTTTGAATAAAAATGTATCATGTTTGAATATAAATCATGTTTTAACTTAATTTAATCATCTTCGAGATATTTACTAAAACATAGATATATTTTTCGTTGTGTTTCTCAAACAACTCCGATTCCATTCATCTGATACAGCTTTAAAAGTGAAAGACTACTTTGCTTAGCAATAAACACAAGTCGTAAGAAAAGCTTATCTCAAAAACCTGTTTAAAACTACAAATAGTATGTATACCTGATAGAGTCTAACACTTCTTTTACAATGCATTACAATTTCATAAAAAAGCCCAAGCACTTTGACTAAACAGGATATGTCTGGCTGTTCAGAGTTGCCCAAAGTTCACGCACTTAAAAAACCATTAAAAGTGCAGAAGACATTCTCGAGAAGGACAAAACTTCACGATCGTTTTATTGCTCATTACCACGGACGCATAACAATTTCCACAGCGGGAGTTCTTAAACAAAAAGTAAACTTATCGGCTGTGCAAGTTATTTCCGCATAGCGCACCAAAGCGAAGAAGGAAAAAGAAGTTTAAGCTCGCTTGAAGTGCAGTGTGCTGGACTAGAAGTAACCTTGTAAAGATTATAAGAGACTCTTGCCTTTAATTTGCTTCATATTGTCTCTAAAATCTATATGCTACTACTTGTGTAACTTCTAAATAAATACTATTTCTTGAGTCGCTTCTAGGCAATCTTATAAAGCTGAAGTATTTGCTAAAATGTGGTCTGATAGACCAGGAAATACTCAGTATTAGATTTTTTCTATAATTTAGCATTCTGTACTCTCAGATACTCTGAAGCAGCGGTGGGCGGCCTGTACTCTCGGAGTTAAGCAGCTACTCTCATACTTATTCGGCGCCGTGATGTCGCACACAAGCAGCTCGAGTTGAGGCGTCATAAATCAATTAGACACGCTCAACTCGCGAGCAAGCTAGCAACAACAATGCACACAGGCAGCTCGAGTCGAGGCATTAGCAACAACAACGCACACAGGCAGCTCGAGCACGAGCTCATAATAATGCATTAGCCCCGGTCCTGGGGCTCGCACAAACGACAAAGTAGGAGGCGAATACGGGGGAGTTTTGTTGTGTGCTCGGGTCAAAGGGCGCCACCGTGTTGAGTGTTGTTCTAGTGCTCCAGGTAGTTCGCACTCCTAGTGGATTGAAATTTTAATTGTACTACTGTATAGTTTATAATTTTTTAAAACGCATAATGCGACCGTTTCTTTTTATCGCCGAATGCTTAGAATGCTTTATTCCTCTTTGCTAAGCCTATCTTATTCTTATGTTTATTTACAGAGCATGTTATTTTCGATAACAGAGCATGTTATGATATTCACAGTGTTTGCTATGTTATTTACAGTGAGATGCAATGGGCGATAATTACATTAAATTATTATCTAAATCCCTTTTCCTACCAATGCCATTTAATAAATTATGTATTTTAAATTATAGGTACAACAATGGTTCTTGAAGCTCTTCTTCAAGTTTCCCTTATGCAGCTCTTTTATTTCGGTCATTAATTTTTAGTAAACGTTCAATATTACAGGGTAATATTGTATCATAATGACAGACAATAGACATGTTCGTCTAACTATCAAAACTGCGGGCAGAGGCCATGGTAAAGATATATACTCGTTGTATCGGTGATGGAAAGAAAGGTTCTAACCCCACGATCCGACTAGTGAGTATATGTGTGTGTATGTATGTGTGCATAGGGGCAATGGGAGGCACATGCTTTGCATATCAGTGTATGTTGTAGTTGGTTTAAAAGACATTTAAAAAAAAATAGATACGAAACGCAATAAGTCAGTTACATTACGAGGTAGCTTGAGCTTCGGGTTTTTGGGACGTGTCTCGCATACCTGACATAATGCAGATATGTCCATAATACAAGTAACAACTACAACAAGAAACACCACATGGCAGAGTATATAGATTTTGTATTTCAACTGTTTGCAGTGCGTTCACGACAGCTGTTTAAATGTTCGTTACTGATAAGCAAAAAAAAACCAAAAAAAAAAGACGTTTAAAATGTGGTTTTAACATTATCATTCGTTGGTTGTTTCAAAACTGGCACACAGACTGTTGAGTGTCTTTTGTACTTGCGCAAATGAGTTTTAGCATTAACAAAATTGTTCATCTAATACATATGTTTGGAATTTCCTAACTTTAAAATAGGTTAGTTTGCACAAAAGAATAAACCATAATGATATTAAATCAACGTAAAAATACAATATTAATCAATATTAAAACAAGTTAAACACGAAAATACCCTAAAAATATTTTTGAAATTACTTCTATTCCTATTAATTAAGAAGCATTGTTTTTCAGTTCCCTTATGGAACTTCCACACCTTGGGAAATTGATTCTTGCATAATTTCTGTGCTTAACCGATTGTAATAAAATTTATAAGATAAAAACAGAATAAAGTATAAAAGAATATCGGTTTCAGTTACGGTTTCGTTTATGTTCGCATTTAGGTTTTCGGTTATCGGTTTCGAAAAATTGTTGTGTACCGGTTACGTAACGGTTATCGGTTTTCTGTATGATTCGGTTTCGAAATACTGGTATGAATTCGGTTCACAACAAAAACAAATGTAAAATGTAAATTTTAAAACAAATATTCAAAAATTTAAAAAAAAAGATCTATTTATTGAAATCAATAAACACATTAAAAATAAATATCAAATTTACTTAAGAAATCCAGGATACCACATTAATAACATAATTAAATTTTATATTTGAGCGATCCGAAATGAGCCGTTTTGGATGAGTCGGTTTCCAAGCGGTTATTTCGGTTGAAATTAATTCGGCTTTCGATATCGGTAAAAAATAAAAGTTTTTTAGGTTACGGTTTCAGTAGCGGTTACCAATTTCAATCGGTTAATACCGGTTAACGGTAACGGGTATGGTTGCGGTTTTAATCCCTGCATTAAAACTTCGGGATTTTGATATCCGGTGAATGGAAAAATATAGAACAGTGCATGTTAATTCGATCTGCATCCGTTGCAGGATGTAAATATTATTAATTAAATATCTCTCGATCGAATCCATAATAGTAAACACTTTAATACCGATTTATAGCAAATTTGCAATAACTACAGGGTATCTGATTATTTTGATCCAACTTAAATTCATAATTTTCATATACTTTATTCATGTCCATTGACTAACTGTCGATGAACATGCAAACTGACTAACCACATAGCCATTAGGAAAACATTATTAAATCAAAGCAAAAGAAATGATAAATTATTACCAACATTTTGGACGAATTTGGAAATATCCTTTATGGAGCCAACAACAACCAAAGTTGCTTGGAAAAAGCAAGAAACTCGCGCTGTGGAAATAACAAAATGATGTCACAATTGCCCGGAAGCATTTGGAATGTAGATAATAGCAAATTGTGTTAACAGACTAACAAAGTAGCAAGTGTTTAGCTAACAACAATTGTAACAACAACAGCAACAATCCACAATAAACAATAAACAAGTATAACCCTAGGGTTCTGTTGTCTCTTGAATCATTAATCAAGCACAGGTTGGAACTCAGACTGGTCAAAAGATTTAGAATTCCCTACTTAATTTATCTGCCTACTTCTGCTTCATTTGTGCTAAGAACTTGTTTATGTCGAATTTAGGTAATTAATCAAATTACGAAAGAGACGGAGAGAGAATGGAGAAAAAGAGAGAGAGAAGGGCTATGATTTTCCATACATAATTGCAGAAATTTGTACCGTTTATTATTTACTATGATTTCATTTATTTATTTCATTTATTTATTTTTTTCCCGTCAGGACAAAGACTTTTATATGTGTCTTTTATCTATCTCCATGGATTTCTGCATTCCCAATTCTATAAGTAAAATGTCAACATAAATTTTCATATGATGTTCATTTTCTCTTATATCCTTAGATATTTATTTTGTTGCGTCTCATCTCAATTATTTATTGATTTTCTTACTTTTGGCAAGTTTATTGCAGTCAACTCTCTTCGCAAAAATACCTCACTAAGCTATGATTTAGGCCAAGATAGACTTTTAATTGAATTAATCTTGTAATGAGTTGGCCAAAAATAGAAGAAAAGTTGTCAAGACAATCACAAGAGGCACTTGACAACAAATTGGGCGTAATTTAGCGCTTCCTCAGACCATCTTCCTTATTTTCTCTCTTCTCTTCTCCTCTGGCTTCGTGGCTATTAAAATTAAATTAAATTAAGAGAAAAAAAAAACAAATTATTTTCAGAAAATCTCTTAAGAACTACGGAACATTTTTAAATTGAAAAATTAAATAGGTTTGTTGTATTCATAAACAAATAGTTTTATATGACAAATAATTTTCTGAATATTGTTGCCCAATAGTCAGAAACATCTTAAAAAAATTCCAAAACTTTTTTTATTTATATATAGATAAAAACTATTGTTTTCCTTTCTTAAATACTCAATACCTTTTAGAGTTTTGTTTCCCAAAAAGCAAAATTTTAATATTTTTTTACTATTCAATTTCTACAGATGGTTTGATTATGCGCATATAGTTTATCATATATGGCAATATTTTCATTTTAATTCTCCAATAAAATTTTCTTTGCACACGCGCTGATTTGATGAAAAAAAATTTACATAGCTATGCAAAGAGGAAAACCAAAAGAGAAAACAAATAGAGTAGAGCGAAACATTTACATACAAAACAAAAACAATAAGAGTAACAAAAACAACAACAACCACAACTATTCTCATCATTAGTTGTCAACAATTGGCAAATTATTGTGATTTTGCAATTCGATTTTTGGATGAGTCTGGCCATTTTTGGCAGACCTCTTGAGTTCAGTTCAGCATTCGGCACTCGACACACGTTGGCCCTATAAAAGTGCCACATAACACATTGGATTGGATTGGAATGGATTAGATTGCATTGCATTTGAATTGCGTACGCAGCCCAAAGATTTTGCTGTATAAAATATGCGTCAATGGAATTTTTTGCCCCATTTGCAGTTCTGATTTGCTGATTTGCATTGGCCGTTGTAAATAACAACATCAACATCCCAGAATTTCACCAGATTCCAGCGCCATACAAAGCACACAATCTATCTCTATCTCTATGTCTATCTCTATCCATCCCCTCTTCTCCTGCGATCCTTATTTCCTCTCTTTCGCTTCCGTCCTTTCGTCTAATTAACTGCCAAAGATTTTGACATCATTCTGATAGCTTGTCAATGCAACTGGAGCTCTTCATTTATATACCCTTTCTAAAGAGTCTCCTTTGATTCATAACATATCTGACTTTATGGATTCGAGTTTTAGTACAGTCAAAAGACAAGTATTTTTGAATGAAGAGCTTCTTCTACTTTCTAAACTATATATAAAATCAGACGATGGGCCGTGATAAAAAAAAAAGTCGATCGGTGTGAATAACTTATGTATATCCAACTAATTCATTAGTATCTCAGTTATATGTATGCCGAATAACTTTTCGAAAGCCATATGATTATAATCCATGCATTATCTACTACTTAAAAGATGTATTAAATATTAGAAGAATCTTTTTAGTGTAACTTAATGGTCAGCAATCACAAAAAAAAAGAAAATCATTCTTGCTTGTTATTTTAGTTCAAATTACTCACAGCGAATATTACACAACTGAAAGCCAAGTCATAACAATATCACTGCGGACGGCAGTCCGCGCTAGTGACGAAAGCAGCACGAAGTGTGCGAAAGCGACTAGCATATATACACAGGAAGAATGGAAAATTTGTTATGACTGTCCGATCAGGTCGAGTTATATACCGATCGAAAGGTATCAATTAAACTTACAAATGTGCATACTAAGACTTTTGAAAACTCACCTGGTTCGCGAGATAAACAGGTGTAAGTGGGAGGGGCAAAATTTAAATGATTGGAGCTAATGGGGCCGTTGGAGCCTTTTTGATTTTTTTTTTTAATTTTTTACTTTTCTAATCAAAAATACGCGTCGAGTGACACCTTGATCATCAAAATCTGATCACTGGCTCAAAAGATAATTAATTTTGAAATTTTTAGTGGCCTTCCGAAAATGAGAATGAAAAGTCAGTCTGTTTGTTTGTTTGTATGAAATCGTTGATTTAGCTTAAAAGTTTGAATGAGGACTTGTTCCCGCTCAAAAATCTAGAAACGTTTGTTCTACGACTTTTTCGAAAATTCGCTAGTTTAGCGGGAAATCGCTAAAAATCGCTAAAATTGAAACCCTCATAGCATCCAAACGATAGAAGCTACAGATATGATCTATATATCGTTGAAAAGGTATTTTGAAGGGCTCTTATGCATACTTTCAAAATTTTTTCTTTAAGTGAAAAGGTAAACAGCTACAGGTGAAATAAGGTATTTTTTTCCACATTTTGGCGATTTAAGAAAAATTTACACATGAAATCACTTTAAAATATGTTATATGTTATAGGCAATTTGATTCCGCGTTTTTTGACATATAACACATATCTGTCAAAATTCGTTTGGACAAGATATTACCTTTTAACTGAATATACCTTTTACCCTTACACTACTGCATGTACAATACATATGCAGTATGTGCACTGCTTGCAGCGTAATGCGGAAAAAAACTGCTTGCAAGTGGTGAATTCTTTTTGCGGCAGATAAATCATTTTAAAATCAAAAATATAGAATCGTTTGTTCTAAGACTTTTTCGAAAAATCGCTAGCTTAGCGGGAAATCGCTAAAAACCGCTAAAATTGAAACCCTCATAGCATCCAAACGATAGAAGCTACAGAAGCGATCTATATATCGTTGAAAAGGTATTTCAAAGGGCTCTTAGGCATACCTTCAACGTTTATTTTTTATTTAAAAAGGTAGAATGGGAATAGGACAGCAGCTGCAAAGTGTCATAGGAGCCAGAATTGAAGGGTGCTGATAGCTTTTGCGCTGGGCATGTGTGTTTGTAAAGGGGACTAGTGTTGCCAGACAGTTTGTTTTAACGTATGCGGAATGAAATACAAACAAAATTGAACATGTTCTCAAAAAGTTCTCATAATCGACAGCGCAAAACAAAACTCACTATAATTAATGGTTCTATTTTAGCATGTATAGCATCAAAAATTGGATTTCTAGATATTGCACAGTCGCGGTAATGTCTCTGAGCACAGCAGACAGTCGAAAATTTATTTGCACATATTGCGCAAATAACCAATCTTAGCCGAAAAATTAAATTTTTCAATACTTTTCTGCTATGGGCTTCAAGGAAACTTTTATTTATAAGATAATTTCGGATGTTTAAAATGCAAAAAAAATGGAAAGAGCCCCTGGATCTGGAAAAAAATTTCCATTGCAGTAGTCTTAAGTTAGAGCCAAATAATAGGCTGAAATTGTGGGTCGCACATATAAATCGAATCGTGCGTTTGCCAAAAAATACAAAGTGAACGACAAAACGGTGAAAAAGTATTAAAAAGACATTGGAGTGATGTTATGTCATAAAAAAAACCGTTCCTTAAGTCACAAAAGTACACAGAGAGACAATTAAACTTCGAGTACGTGCGCTTTCTAGAAATTTGTTTTCTGCGAGCAGTTTAAAGATTTGCATAAATGGATAATGAGACGTTTTTCACATTGAAGGGTCATGAGTGGACTCCGAACTATTACTTTAGGCTTCCTAATATTTAAACACATGAGAATGTAACTCAAATAACATAAACAAAGGTTTTATTGTGGCTGGTCATAAGCGAGCGTGGAAACAGCGATCCTGTCTTTTTTAAGGCAGGATTGGCTTTGAAATCGCAAAATTACAAGGACAATTGTCTTCCGGCGCTTAAAAAATTTATTGATAAGTATTATGAGAATGATATTACGGTGTTTTTCCCGACTTAGCGTCTGCCCATTATGCCAGAACAACTCTGAAGGCTCTTGACCACTTGATCACTGATTTCCTGCCTAAGCTGCAAAGCCCTCCAAGCGTGCCTCAGTTAAAGCCCATGGAAAAGTTTTGGTCAAATATGAAAAGAAATGTTTGGAGTAAGGAATATAAGCCACAAAACATCGACTGTTTGATACTAAAAATCAAAAGAGAGCTTGCTAAAATGGGTACAAAGGGGGGAATTCAGGAGGCTATGCGCAAGGTACCCGCAAATATGAGGAAGACAGATCGCTATGGTCATGAATATTTTTTGTAAAATAGCTTATAGTCTAATTAAAAACATATCAAAAATTGAAGTTGGTCGGACTTGAAATACATTTTTTATTTGTATTACAACAGTTGTTCGTATTTCATTCCGCATACGTTAGCTGTACAAACAATAAAACAAAATTAACAAAGCTATACTGTCAAAAAATATTGCAATTTCAAAATTTCTGATGTCTTATTCAAAAATTTCTGATATCCCATAAAAAAACCTCTTTACGAGGTAAAAGTCTAGTGACGAAAACATTTTCATGCCCCAAAATTTCTGATATCCAATTTTGTGACGAATAATATTAAGTTTTACACATAAATTATTTTAATCAACATTTTTGCATTCGGCACTGCGCAAAACAGTGAGTTTTATTTGGTATACGTATTAGAATTGAGACATTTAAGCGCAATGTGCCGAGTGCCAAAATTGTTGATTAAAATAATTTATGTGTAAAACTTAATATTATTCGTCACAAAATTGGATATCAGAAATTTTGGGGCATGAAAATGTTTTCGTCACTAGACTTTTACCTCGTAAAGAGGTTTTTTTATGGGTAAGACACTTACTCATACTCACACACACTGGCATTCACACACACACACTCAGAAACACACACACAATTATTTATCTATGGTCTCGCTTTTTTATTTGGCTTTTATGTAAATTCTTTTCGATTTGCTTTCAAATTTTGCTAGCCATAAATAAAGCTGCGTAAATTTGACATTTAGCACTTGAAAGCGCCTTTTTTATGGAGGGCCTTAACAAGTTGCTTATGGGCCCAGATAGGGGGTGGGGAGGGTAAAAAATGAAATGCAAATGGTTTTTTAATGCTGGCACTCGAGGAAAAACTGATGTCAGACTATCACAGTACAGGTTGATGTTTTCAAATAAAAAGTAAATATATTACAAAGGCATTATCAAAATATATTTATTTATTTGTTCTTTCGTTCTTCTATGCTTCAAAGTAAAGTAAAGTGTAAAGTTTAAAAAGTGAATATTTACAATGGCCGTGCTCACCAGAACAAATCGACAACAGAAAATCGATGAAATTTGCATGATTATTCTTGTGAAATGCAGTGATTAGCAATCATGATCTCCAATTTTGTGATTATGATGACTGAAAATTCATCACCAAAATAGTACGCTGAAATTTTCTGATTGTGATGCTTTATTATCGAAAAAACAAAATACATGATTACTGATTGATTAGTTCTGGTGAACGCGGCCAATGTTTGTCCGTTAAATTATAAATATGCTGCTGTTTTTGATTTCTAATCAAATTTCAATTTAAATTATATAAAATAATTAAATTTATTGAAATTAACTATTTTTAAAAATATAAAAATACTGAATACTATTATGGTCGAGACGAAAATACCTACATCTTTATAATAATCACTCTTTGACTCGATTGTTACCTGTTTCTATCACAATTAAAAACTCTAAAGACGCGACACTGAAAGATAAAACGCTTCAAATTTGATTGCATATCTTTTTTGTATGTTCCTTGTGTTTGCTCACAGATAATTCTCAGCATAGTCGCATAGTCTAACGTCCAAAAACAAAAACCGGCTCAATTCCAACAGCTGCAAGCACCACACAACAAACCAAATCACAACAAGAATTTTTGCAAATAAGAAGCATGACGAAGCTTAAATACCCTTAAATATAAATTTACGATGCTCAAGATTAATTCAATATTTTTGTAGAAATTATGTCCATTTGTAATACGCAACAATTGTCGAAGCAGACATGAACGTTGATTCTATTCAAGTATTTATGTTTGTGCTTCAATTTAAGAGAGTACGATTAAGGCAGACGGCGATGGCGGATGGGCGACAGAGTCGGCGAAATGTTCCAAGATCAATTCAAAGCTGTTGGCGCATAGTTTTAATTAAATCCGCTGCGCGTTCTAATAATAGGTGCAGACGAGAAGTTGACGAGATAGAGTGAGAGCCAGAGCAGCGGTCAACCAATGACAGTGGCAGCGCGACAAGAGCATCTGCAGCAGAGGCAGCCATAGCAAAAGAGAGGCTCAAATTTAGTTCAAAGCGAGAAGACATCTTATGTTACGCTTCGCTCTGTCGGTTTGTCGGCTGATGCTGCTGTTGTTGTTAGAAACAGCAAACAAGAAGCAGCAACTAAGCAGCGAGCGCGTTGCTTTTTTGGTTAGCTTGTCGTTTTTTCGTTGATGACCTTGAAAAAGCTGTATCTAAAAATCGAGTGCAATCAACTTTATAAACATTCACACACACACACTCATACAAATGCTGAGAGCCTTTGACTCACACATGCTCATTAATATTTCGACTACATTTCACACACACACACACACACCGACATGACGATGGCAACGCAATGCTCAGAACGTTAGGTAAAGTCTTGAAGCCCCAATATACCGCTGTCTCTGTCACACTCTCTTGCCATGCGTGTGTGTCTCCCGCTCTTTGGTGCCGCTTTTTGACATGCCAATGAAGTTGTATGCGTGTTTCTCGTCTTTGTGTTGTTGTTCTTTCTACTGTGTAAAAACCGCATATGTATAATAATTATTCTAGATTCTTTTCAGTGTTGTTATTGTTGTTGTTGTTTGTGTTTTGCTTCTTTAAAGGGTGGTCGCTCTGACGTTTGCTGGTTATTTGATGCTTTTTGGTTTTTTCTTTCGTTTTGGTTTTAGGCTTTTGTATGGGATAATAATAGACTTTAGCGACGTTTAACCAAACAAGAAAAAAAAAAAATGTGAGCTCAAAATTGCTGTTGCGGCAACAGGTAGTCTCAGCTTAAGCAGTTCAACATTTGAGTCAAACTCTTCTGTGTGCAGAAAACACAAACAAAACAAAATGATCGCTGATTGCCTCACTCAGAGATTGAGCTCAGTTCGAGCGAAGAGAGAGGGGAAGAGGAAGCGTCTAAAGCTGCCGTCGCCGCTGTCATACAGAACTCAACTGAGCTTTGAGCACAACTACAAAACATCAAAGCCTGAGTGGAACTGAGCTTTTGCGAGAACATCATAATAGAAAACAGTCGCTTACTCTGGATTCATAAATATGTATGTAGCTGCAACTAAACAAACAACTTGGAAGTTTTATTGCTTGTTCCTAATTATTTTTGTATTCTTAAAATGCAAATAATACGAGTTAATTCGGTATTTTATCGCATTCCTTCTATTTTATAGAAATAATAGTTTGCAAAAAAATGGAGATTATCTAAATACTCTTGCTGGTGATTTCTATGACAGATATACATATGTAAATACAGTTGGTTTTTTAATTGTTTTGAAAATAAAAATTAAAATAGTTATTTTATGTTTTGTTATTTAATTTTTCAATTTTATAAGAATTATTTATAGGAATTATATTATAAAAATAAAAAACAAGGAAATGTTTTCTCCTTGTAAAATAAAATACATACATACATGTGTAAATTATTTTCAAAGTTGTCAAATAAATTACTTGAATAAGTGTGTATTTTTAAAAGGACCATTTTGATTGATTTTGATTTTGATGTCAGCTATTGGATAAAGTCAGACTTTGATGAAATTTGGCCAGGAAATGTGGAAGATGCTCAAACGCTGATAAACTGAGTTTTTCGAAATATCTTAAGCAACAAAAAAAAAGGTTGTCGCGGCACAACTTATTATTTAATCAATCATTCCGAAAATGAAGTTCTTAGATTTTGCTGAAGAGCTTTGCTATAACTAAGATGGGGCAAGTTTGATCAAGATATTGGCCAAGCCAAAGGGGTTTCCCAAAAGTTTCCCGCCACAATTTTAATTTTTAACATTACATTTATTTATTGCATCTCCACTTTTTTTTTATAGATCTAATCAAATCTATTTCTATTATAATTTAAAATTTCTGAAGGTATCACGATGCATAATCATTATTCTTAAAATTATGGAGTTGTACAAAAGATCTTCATAGTCCAGGCCACCACAAATTGCGAGAAATTCAAGAAAATTTTAGCTTTTTATCAAATTTAAGTAAGGTTCGATAAGCTCGTGAATTTCAGTCCAGCCCAGTCTATTTTCAGCATTTTAAGAGACAATATGAATTAGAGTTGAATAAGATTTCTCATTCTTAAACAAGAGTTAAATAAGTTCTACATTTTAAGCTGGTTATTTAATTCAACTGAAAAGAGATGACCTAATCTTCTGCTTAGTCTGTTTGTCCGTCTGTTGACTGAGTGCCACTTTGACCAACTTTGACTTGAGATTTTTAATTACGATAATTGTAGCACGGAGTAAATGATTCAACAACAACGAATAAGTCAACACAACTAAGTACAGCTAATTCAAAAAGCTAATTCAAATGTCAACTAGTCGTGAGAACGACTTCAAGATACGCTGTGAAGTTATAGATACTTTTGGATGTGCTCAAATAAAGAATTATCTATTCAGTTTGTTATTTATTAAAAATTTAACAGCCCTTTTCCATATTAAAAGGGTACAAATGAATGTCTTGCTAAACTACTAAACTGTTTTTTTTTATATTTTGGAAATGAGTTGAAACATTTGTCTTGTCGCAAATGTCAATTTTGAAAATATCTTTGGATAAACAAAGACGTCAATTAGTTGATACGCTGTCAAAGTCAAAGGTTTATTGTTGTTGTGCATCATCTGAGGATAAATACATCAAGTCGGGCCATTATGATTGTGCATGTTTGGTTTGATTCTTTAGCTTTTATAAAATAACAAATTCACTTAAAGAAGCTTTCACACAGATACATGCTTGAATAATATACATATTCACAAATGGCATACGTAATATTAAAAGAAATTACAACAACAAAGACAACAACAACAATACAAGCAAATTGGCATAAACTACGCCGAAAATAAATTGAAATCTAAAAATGAAATTCAAATGCCGCTGCGGCAATCTGCAAACTCAAAAATCAAAACCAAAACAAAGCAAACATTTTAAGTGTGTGTGTTTGTGTGTGTGTGTGTGTAGGTGTTTGAAATTGTAATTCAACTATAACACTAGATATTGGCATTCGTTGACAGAAAACGTAAGTAAGGAATGTTCAAATTAACATTAAAATACGAATCAAATAATAATCAAGTGTTAGATAAAAAGCAAGTCGACGTTTAATACCCTTTAATACACTTTCCCGCAAATTATAAAAATAACAAGAAGGTTAATCATTGCCTTAAAGTTTTTTGCACTCTTCACAAGTTGGATTTCAATGTAGAAAATTTACATTCTTTTGGAAATTTAATTTTCGTTTGTCGCACCTATTTCAATGTCCACGCTAAAGGAGATTTCATTTTTTGGTTTACCCAATTTTTTCTAGATATTATACATCTATATTTACTTATAAAGTATTCCATCGGATTCATTTAATAATTCTGCTCCGACTTAGTTCATATTCTGGAAGGCATTACAAGCATTATATAACTACAATTTTAATAACAAACTAACACAAAGACCTTCAAAAAACATTTGCGAAGAACTGCAAAAAATAAAATAAAATTATAGAAAAAAAACTTGTGAAGCAAATGAAAAAGAGCCAAAAACGAGTTTAAGCTGAAAAAACAAAAATAATTCGAAGAAGGAGAAGAAGTATACAACAAAGATGAAGAAGACAGCAACAAAAATTGGTAAGATATTGTACGTAAGCAGTAATTGAAGTTAACGTAATTATAAGCGAAACGAAAAAAGAAAAAGTTGAGTTATGTTAATTGGAGGTAGGAGAATGTAACTAAGTCGAAGCTGCATCTGAACATGGGACTGAAATTGCAGATGAGGCTAACTAAAGAGAACACTTAATTTTCCAATTATGGAAACATTTTTTTAATATTTCTTAAGAGAAGAAACTAGAAACTGGAGTGAAACTAGCAACGGCTGTATTTCAAGATCTTTTGCAAATGTATGTCGAAAAACTCGAGTTTTTCGCTGTTGACTTTATTACAATACCAGAAATTGTAAATACAAAACTACACTCAAGGTTTTGAGGACATTGACGTAAAGGTCAGAGGAATTTTGAAGAGGAAACAAAAACTGCAAAACAACGACTACAACAAGTTTTTAATGGCGTAAGCACATTTTATAAATATGTGTATGTATGTAGATAACTTTACAAAAGGTGATGGATATAATAATAGAAACGATAACTATTTTTTCTCTTTTTTAAATTGATTCGGAAAAAATTATTTTGTTATAAAATAAAATAACAAAATCGTATACCATATTAAATGGTTTATTTTTTTTTTTTTTTTAATTTTTACTTTTTACCTATTAAGCAATGTTTCCAAATTTAACAAAACACATTTTATTATTTTTTCCATCACCGTAGATACAGACACAAATGTTTTAATGTTTAATAAAAAACACAAAAAAAACACTAAAAGCAATTATTTTTCAAAAATACGAAATGTAATTTATTACTTTGACAAAACAATTACTTGACTAACTGAATAATTATTTATGATTTTATTTATTTTATTCTACTTGAATTTATTTATCCAGTCCCTTCACGTTAAAAACTAATTTGATTTTGATTTAACAACAATTAACAACTAACAATTTAACCGTCAATAAAATAAAGATACAGGGTAAATTCTCTATTATGTTTCCATCAATTGATATTCTAAAATTTAATATTGGTATTTGAAATACATGTTTGCTTTTTGAAATGTTTATAAACATATGATTGATATAGCAATTTTAAAGTTTTCAATGCAAATTGAATGTTTTGTATTGTCTCAATATACACAAATGTTATAAACACATACGCTCTCTCTCTCGATCTTTCTCACTTTGTCAATGCGTATTGCCTTATCAGTGTCTCTCTCTATCTCTCTTTGTCGCTCTATCAATTACGCTCTCTCTCTCTCTCTCTTTCTCAGTTTTAAAACAAAGTCCATTTGTTATTGTTGGTCAACTTTTCAGCGTACAGTAGAGACAACATTTAAAATGCTATTATCTAATCGGGTAACTGTGTATCTCTGTATGTTTCTGTGTGTGTGTGTGTGTGTGTATATCTGTGTGTGTGCGTACTTGCCTTGACGATAAGCCTAAGCGCACTGTTTAGTTGAGGTATATACTCGTATTTATCAAATTTTAAGCAGACAATTAAATGCTGAGGGCGCCAAACGAAAAACTGACAAACTCGAAACTATTTTGAAAGACAAATTTTTGTGGCTCTTTTTTCTATTATTTTATTTCTCTTTTTTGTTGGAGCTCAAAACTGGTTTAACCTGTTCGCAAACACAAAATTAACAACAATAAACTAATTAAATCAAACCGAAATACGCCGCAAAAGTACGCACATTTAGCAAGTGAGAGACAAATAGACAGAGAAAGAGAGAGAAGGAGAGACAAAAATAGCCAAAAGAAAATCAGCATTGAAACGTGCGAGAGTATAAATAAAAAATGTTTAAATATAAATAAAAAGAATAGATATAAAATATATATATTTAATATCATATGTGTGATGGAATAACAAAAACAAATGCTTCACAAGTATCTATGTATTTGTTAGATACTCTGACTTCACTCATGAGTTGCAGTTTTATATCCTTAACACTATCTATCGACTTTAAAATACTCCAACACCAATTCCAAATCATAAACAAGTATCTTAAAACAGTATCTAGATACACAAATGTATATCATTCGGTTTGTAAGAAATATCAATAATTAAAATTAGCTAATCATCAAAATTATTTCCAAGAAATGATGCGACAAATATTAAAAAGGTGATTCAAATTTATTTGTAAATTAAGTATTATCTTATTATTATTTATTTTATTATAATTAATTACCTTTATTTATTTTAATCAAATGTGACTTCAGTTAGTCGTTGAATGTGTTATAATCCAAGATTATCGAAATTGTTTAGCTGCATTTTTATATTATTTTGTTATTTATAATTTTTTATATATGTAATTAATTTTTTTGCACATTAATTTACGGCACTAGGCAACTATTGGCCTAACAATGAATATTGAATATTGTTTATAATGGTTGTAAATTTTTTTTCGTTTTTGTTGTATATAATTTGCAAAGTGAAACCGTTGCGTGTATAAATATATATGTGTATTGCTCTATACGTATAGCTACATATATTGATTTTATTTGTTATTTTTCTTTTTCTTTTAATTTTTTTTTTATATTTTTTCAAGGCAAACTTGAGATATACGTGTATTTTGGTGTTGTTGTTTTTTGATAATTTTTTGTATTTTTACTTGTGAAAACATATAGTATTTATGGATTTCTTCAAGAAATTATATTGTACTTGTCGTAGAAGTAAGAACTGCATATACGAAAAAAAACAATAGTTTTCAGATTAACAAAAGCAAAAGACAACGATTAATAAAAGGGAAACTCTAACTTAAGATTGTTTTACGGGCGTGTTATGTAGAAGAGGGTGGTGGGAGGGAGAGGGAGAGGGGGGACTGGTCATTCCATCAAATATTACAAGGCGCGAATGTGAAACGAAATGGAAACGAAACAAAATATAAATAAAGATACGCGAAGTTGACGATAGCGACGTAGGAAGACGACCACAAAACGAGTGACGGCAATTGGATTATGAAACGCGGCCGACGCGACGCGGCAAAGCGACACGAGAGAGCGACCACTCGAGAGAGGCAGAGAGAGAGAGAGAGAGATTGACTGAGAGAGTGCGCGTTCAGAGACGTGCTGGCAATGAAACGCGACACAAAAATTCCGTAACCGAGATGAAAATTTCTCAAGAAAATATGCTCACAATTTTTATTATATTTTTATGTATTTTTTGCTTCTTGGGTTCCTGTAGTTGTACAATTGTTGACCGACATCAACAAACATTAAATGTTGGGTAATTGAGAGCAATTTGCGTTGTTAACACGCCAAACACTTAAGCAAACACTCAATGCACTCACACACACGCACTTTGCTTCTTTTCTCTTTTTTATTTGGCTGCGCCAAGTGGAATTTGCTTTTTGCGCACTTTTCGATTGTGGAATTTCAACAGATTAGATATTTAGCTATGCTCCAATATATTCACAATTGTTTCGCCAGTTAGATGTGAATTAGGCATTTAGCTGTGAGGCACGCACGGCGAACGAACGAGACACGTCGACATTGGGGACAGCAAGGGCTGACATTTTATTAAGCTCTATATGAACCACAAACAACCTCACCAAACGAAATACAAACTCGAACTGAAACGCATCCAATAGATACACCAGCTGTGTGTTTGCTGTCATTCAATTTGTTCGGCATCTCTTTAAGCGCTCTCTCTCTCTCTCTCTCGCTCTTTTTCTCTCTGGTTTGTGTCAAGTGTCGCGAGAGCGCAAAAATGTATTATCTGTTGGCAACGCTTGGCATTGGCTGCCCCCATAGTGCGCCTCTCTTTACACCAGCAACTGACAGCAGACAAAACAGAACGAGATGGAACGATTGCTTGCTAATGTTTGCACTCACTCTTTTTCGCTCTCTGCCCATTTTGGAGAGCACTGCCGGCATTTTCATTTTGCGTGATGGACCCACAATTAGCGTATCTGAGAGATACGCGGCGCTTGCCAACAACATCGACAGCGACAACGCAAAGAACGATGCGAAAAACAAAAACAAAAATTTACTGCTGCTGATGATTTTGTTTTTTTTTTGCTGCTGTGCTTTTGCAGAAATTTGTGGCGGCTTTTGGTAAGCCCATATAACCAAAATAGAGAAAAATGCAATAGCAAAACTGCTAATAAATGTATGAGTGCATGCAAATATTGCTCCTATATGTATAATGCGATTATTTAAATAATAATTCAGTTTATATGTTAATATAATCGTGTGTAAGTGCATAGTTGCACACACAATTAAGTTTCCCAAAGCTTTCCCGCTAGCAAACAATGTACCGTTGATCACAGACACGTTAAAGTCGAGAAAGAAAAAAAACGCAAACGACAGAAAAAATTTCTCCAGTCAAACACACGGCAAATGCAACAAAAATAAATTTTGATGACGAAACACATGTTGTGTTTGTGATGAGTGGAGCACACAGAGAGCTCAACTCTGAGGAGCAAGTGAGAGTGCCTAAAACAGAAAGAAAACAAAAAATACAGATACAAATAACACGAAAATAAAGAGAGCGAAGTGCACTTACGCTCTCAATTGAAGCTTTGTCGCGCGGCACAACGACAAAAAAATTAAGCACAAAAATAAACAAAATGGAAAAGCTTTTACGTCGACGTCGCTGTCGCCGTTGTCGTCACTGTCGCCTTCAATTTCAATAGTACTCTGTGCCACTAGCTGCTTCCCATACACCAATCCATCCATGTGACTAGACACACAACATATATACTTCCATAAGTATGCATACATATACATATATACTTGTACATGGTTTTATTGGCAGATATTTTGCTGCTTTTTATGACAGTCTTTTTTTTCGCTAAGCGGCATCAAATTTTAAATTTTTTTATTTCTTCCAAAAATAATATGAAAAGATAATACGAGTAGTTTTGCCTCTGACTAACTCATACATATCTTTTAGAAGGCAAGCTTAACCACTTTGTTACCAAAAAGTTACATTTGCTGAAGCACAGCTTTAACTTAAAGCTCTTGTAATAGTTTGTTTAAAAGTATGAAATTCAATTGTAGTATTAAGTATAATTTCGCATGCTTGATAAGAACTATCGCAATTGCAGCATTTATTTTATTGTATAGGATTTGATAGGCAATCTAACATTGTACAAGCTCAAACTGCCCAAACACCTGTATATCTTTTTAAAAATTTTTATTTGTCGAAGTCGATTTTTTTTTGGCATTAAGTCAAAATATAAAGAGACTTGAAGCTTGGTATTAATCTTAGTTAGGCTAAAGTAAAATTTATGTTTTTGTTACTTTTTTAATTGGAGCTTGCCTTTACCAAATATCTTTTTGCACTGAGCCGAAGACAAATCTTTTTTTTTGGTTTTCATCTTAGAATAGTTAATTGCTTAAATTCAATATCGCTCGTCACAAAATTGGGGCTTGAACTCACCTAACTTTATGATGTTTTGAAAATTGCTATTTTACCCACTTTTCCAGCTTTCAGAAAACATTTTTCTAAGATCATCTAATATAAAAAATAATAAAAAATACTAGAAAAGAGATTTGTGAAACAAATTTGTGCAGTCTGAATTGTTTAGAAAAACCTTTTGCATCAAAGCATTTTTCGTTTGAAACCGAGGAAAAAGTCAACACAGTAGACTTTTATAAAAATTCAAAATTTTCAATGGGTACTTAATGGGTTAAGGAAAGTTTTGTATCATTCAAACGGAATTTAAAATCATTAAGTAAATTCAAATGATGAGTAAATTTAACTTTAGTTTTGTCAAAATACTTTATCTGACGACTCGCACCCAGCAATAAAATGATTTTCAGTTCCATGTAAATATATTTTATATTACTATTTTATTATCTGGCGAGTAAAGCAACAAACATAATTATATTTATTATTATTTGTATCTTAGTTTTCAACTGTTTGTTGGCACTTAAGTTTTACTCGGATTTTTAGCCAGCCTTAATTATACATGACAAATGCAGTTAAGTTGGTGATTATGTGCACATAATTACCGCATAAGACCACAAAACTGAAACAAAAACCACAAAATAAGTGTAAAAGATTGATAGACTAAGAGATGCCCTGCAAAATCATCTTAGCTCAGTGAGAGTCTTATAAATCTAGTGCTGACAGAAGATATAAGAAGCTTAATTTTCATCGATCGCATGAAGGAAAAGTGAGTGAAAAATTATTATATACTGGAAAAGTGTTTAACAATAAAGTTTTAAATGGTTATAAATAAAAGAAAATGCTATAACTGTCGGAAAATTAATGGAAATTGTTAATACTTCTTACACTTTTGGTTTTTTTTTGTAGATATGTCAACCATTATGTCTATAATTAACCTAAGTATATGTAAACTATATGGTTTCTTTCTCCTTTTACATACACATTTCCGCAAGTCTGTCATTTCAATCTTTGTCCATTCTTTCGCTGTAGGGTATTGAAACTTATCATCCTGCTAACTCCAAAGACAAATGTGCTACTTTAATTGCTGACAGATTGAGAAAAAACTTTTTTTTTGCCATTTGTCTTTGACTTATTTTTATTTTATTATTATTGTTATTTTTTTTTTGTTTCTTAACGTAGTATTTTTTTTTTTAATGTTACAAACAATTAGATACAAAAAGACGACAATGCTAAATCATAGCAGAAAACTTGATGACCATCCAAGAAAATGACAGTAGTGTCGGATTATACATAATTTCACACACACACAAAAGAGTACTTAAGGTAATTTTCCAAAGTTTTCAATGGAAATCTGTTCGTTGGCATTGAAAGTGTCAAAAAGACTTGTGTCATATTTATCTAATACACCTGAAACAACTTTAACAACGCTGTTTCCTCTGATACACTATAAACAATATTGTTTTTATTATTCGATCTTAATGAAAACATGTGGATGGAATAAACGATTAGCTTGGTTAACTTTATGTACATCATTCAAACTTCCACTCAAACCATTTTCCATTCAGTGGGATAATTTTCACAAATTGACACAGTTGTCAAATAATTTTTAAAAAATTCTTTGGTCATTTGGTTATTTTTTTTTACAAATACCCAAAATTAGGTAAAAGGTTACTTTCGATACTGCGAGATTCGCTATTCATGAAGATTTTTTAAGTTTGTTTAATGCAAAGTAATATAAAGTAACTTCTTTCCCAAAAATATCTATTAATTTTAAAATAATCTCATTGCGCATACATAAATTGTTGACTCGAATCTTAATTAACAATTAAAGTACAATATTGAAAAGAACTTTTTATCCCCTTGGGCAAAAATTAAATTTTCAAACAAGCAACAACCCTATATCGCAAATTTTCTGTTCAGGTCAAATTCCATTAAAAAGGTTCTTGTAATAATTATCTTACTATTTCCACTCTGTAGTGTTGGAAATTTCTGAACAATGATTGGACAATCGATCAGTGAGTCATTGATTCAACCAATGAATCAGTCAATCGAAGTCAGCATGAGACTTTTGAAAATAATATTTAATCAAAAAAATCCTAAAAATTTGTTTATAAAGTTTTTAGGTAATAAAAACGTACAAAAAACCCTCTTTACAAGGCACTTTAGGTCACATGGACAATTTTTCTGATATTAATTAATAACTCGAAGCTTTAGCAAGTGTTCTGGGCTAAACTTTTAACTTAGCATCAGAATGCAATGTTAACATTTCTGTTATGCAACATTACAATTTGATGTATTCCTAATGGGTACATAACAAAAGTTAGTAAATTTTAGTACTTTTAAAACATAAGTTTTTATCAGAAAAAGTGTCCTTTTGACCTATAGTGCAAGGTAAAAGTCTAATGACGTTTTTATACAAGCAAACAAAGAAACGAACAGACAAACTAACTTTCATCTCAAATATATAAATATTTTGAGCTCGTTGTCCAAATGGAATTATCGAAGTATTTTAGATTAGAATAAATAAAAGTTTAAAATTTGTATCAAAAGGCCCCAACGAACACAATGAACATTAAATCGCAATCAAAATTAAAATTTATTATTCAAGATTTTTAATTTATTAAACTATCAATTAAATAGGCTAGATATACATATACCACAAAACTGAAGTGACTTATTTTCATAATAAGATAATATAAATAATATTCATTTAAATTTGTTTAAAACATATTTAAAATTAACTCTATTTGGTTTAATTTTTGTTGTTAATTCCATTGATTGTGTGCCCAAACCTTGCGCGTGTTGCAGTTTTGTATACATTTCATATAATTATTTATTTAATTTGTTATTTGCTCAAGTTGAAGCGCAGACCTTTTGTATATACTTACTCAGTGTGTTGCTTTCAAATTCATTGTATTTATTTAATATTGTATTGCTTACATATGTATATACAATACATATGTACATAAATGGTATATTCATATGAACACATATACAGTTTGCGCATTGGGTTTTCTCGGTTTTTGTATCTGTGGCTTTCGCTTTTCAGCTGCTTTCGCTTTGTGAGCTTCATCACATTTATATTTTATTATTTCACTTCATTTTATTCTACTTTATGCTGATGCCACAATTCTACAGGTGTTGCAACCATGAACGACAATTAGCACTTCGACCACACGTTTTTTTTTCCACCGATTTTCATCTCTATCGTATTCTTGATTACGAGAATGCCCTATAAGACAATCCTGGATTACCGAACTTCTGACACCGCTTGGCATTGATTTTATCCCTGAATTCCACTTTTTCGACAGCTATCAAGAAACCTACGTACCAAATTTGAAACCTCTAGCTCTAATAGTCTTTTAGATTGACACGTTTAAGTATACACAAAAGAGCTATATCGGCTGTTGATGCTGACCAAGAATATATACACTTTATGGGGTTGCTATACCTTCTTCTTCACGTTACATACATTTCATGAAACCATTATACCCTTTTTTGCCAATTTTTAATAGGCACAGGGTATAATTATGCAACTTGAATAATAATATAATGTATTTAAAAGCTTACTTTATTTTACTATTTATTTATTTATATTAAGCTAAGAACCGACGACACAACCTTATAAATTAAAGTAAAAAATGTAAATATAATTTTTGAAAAGCAATTACATTACAAAAATTATATTTAAATGTAATAATCTAATAAAAACCTTAAATGCGATACTATAAGTAAAAAAAAAATCACAATATCAATCACAAAATATTTGATTATGCTGCGTGGATAATTTATTGTATTTAAATAGTACGATAAATGAAGGATAATTTATTATGCTCGCGCATTGTTGACTTTTTGTTTTCTGATTTCTTAATATGTTTTTTTGTTTCTGAATGTATGCTTGCTTATTTTCCAAGCCAAATGAGGTGCTGTGCTGTGGTTCTTTTGTCAAGGTGATTGATTTGGCGATTGCGGAAGCTTCTTTATCGGACAGTCATATTCGAAAAGTTTTGGGTTAAAATTGGTTGCCCTACCAATTGGGACAGCTTTTGAACTAACGGCTGTCGTCTCGATGTTGCGTCGTGGCAGCTTCTACCAAAAGTGGCAATAAGCGACACGTGCTTAAATCGAGATTCAGCAAAGACAGGTTTTAAAGGGAAACGGAAGGGGAAGGGAAGCAGGTTGGGGGCAGGTGTCAATCTTGTAAGCCGGTGTAAAAATGGAATGTACATATACATATATATGTGGGCAAAAAAGAAAATACACAGAGGCTGCCTCTACTTTAATATTTTGTCGTTGTGTGTCTGCGTTTATAGAATTATTTATGAATTGTGCTGCAAACACAATAACAACAACTTTAGCCCTTGATGAAGTGCTGCAATTGTTGGTACCCATTGCAAATCTGTTGTAGAGTATTATGACTGAGCAACTGTATGTAACAAGCAAAGGACAGCATTTATGATCCAAAAAATTATATATATCAGGTGGGTTCTACAAGTCTCTATGGAGTTTGATTTTTAGTTTGTCAAAAAAAAAATTTAATTTTAATTTCAGAGTCACAAAAAATACTTAAAATATTTTAAAAATTCTAAAATGAATTAATTTTAATTCAATAAATTCTATTTTATCTCGTGTCCCACGAAACTCATGCATTTAAAGTGTAACGAACACGTATGCCTAAGCATTATTTATAGCTAATAGCTCCTTATTGGCACTATAATTGGTGCTAAGGTTGATTTTGGGCGATTGTTCGGTTTTAAGATACTTACTATAGTTACAAAAAACCAAGGCATGCGCTAGGCAATCGCAAGTCGCCTTTATGGCGAATTCTTGGATTTAATTAAAACACTGATTTCAGCGAATAATAGGGAAATATATTAATGCGCCAATGTAATGTTATAAGCAGGTTATTTTTCCTTGATTTCAATCACTGTTGCACTGCATCACTGTTGACTTCAATGTCTCTATGAATTTATTTAAATCCATGAAATATTTTAAACAACAAACTTTTTCATATCAGATTTGGTCAAACAATCGTTATTTACGCTTTAATTTAAAAGCTATTGCTTAAAAATATATTACAAATGAATTAACTCGAATGTGGAGACATACCGACACATCCTAGTGAAATTATTACGGCGAACGTTCTGGAAATAAATAACTTTAATGTGCTTCTGGAAGAAAATTTTACAAGATGTGTGTATTTTTTTGTATTAATTGTAAATTTATGTCCACGGTGAACTTTTCTGTGAAAAATACATATCTTATTAAAAAAAAAAACCTCTTTACGAGGTAAAAGTCTAGTCACGAACACATTTGCATGGTCAAAAACGTCTGACATCCAGTTATGTGAAGAATAATATTAGGTTTTACTTATAAATTATTAAAAAAAACAAATGTTGGCACTCGGCACATTGCGCAACATTTTTTAGACCCCGTACTTTAAAAAAGTATAGGGGTCTATTAACTTTGTCACAAAAAAAAATGTGCGTAACAGGCAGAAGGAGGCGTGGCAGACCCCATAAAGTATATATATTCTTGATCAGCATCAACAGCCGAGTTGATATAGCCATGTCTGTCTGTCCGTCTGTCCGTCTGTCCGTCTGTCTGTCTGTCTGTCCGTCTGTAAGAGCGCCTAGATCTCAGAGACTATAAAAGCTAGAGACTTCAAACTTGGTATGTAGGTGCGTCTATATTGTAAGCAGATCGAGTTTGTTTTAGATTTTGGCCACGCCCCCTTAAACGCCCACAAATTAGAAAATCTTAATTATAAGGACAATTTTAAAGATAGACATTCCTTATTAAGCATAAACGAAGATATTGTTACTTTCCATATGTGCTGAAAATTTCATCGCGATCGGATAATAAACAGAGAAGATATTGAACAACTAAATTCTCCTTTATTTGCCATACTTTAGCAGCAACAACAACAATCAATGAATACAATTAATTACTTTTGACTTACAGTCCAGTAACAATGAAATCTATTACTGGACAGTGGATTTCAAAGAGCGACTGTGGCGCAACGTGTAAAGACGCCTAGTTTTTTGCTTACATTGTCAGTTGTGTCAGGGGGTCGCGGGTTCAAATCCTGACACGGACAAAATTTTTTTTGTTTTTAAAATCAATTTTTTTGTGTTATGTTGATATTTTATATAAGTGTTGCATTTTTATCAATTCAAAATGTTAGTATTTATTATTTGACCAATAAAATTAAGTTGTTAGCAGATGATCCCCAAATGTTTTTTTTAAAGTTATTAAATTTTAAAATGATGTTGCAGAAATCATAACTGGCAAAGAATAAATCATTGTAGTCTTAACATATCTGCATTTTGCATTTGTAAAGTTGGCTTCGGTGGCCTAAGGGGCAAAGTTCCCAGTAAATTAGCAATTAGTCGCGGGTTCAACTCCCAGCGAGAGCAAATTTTTTAATTTTTTTTTTTAATATTTGCAGACTTTTTAGATCATATGTAGGTCCCGAGCTCGAATCCCGGCTTGAACAGACTTTTTTATTTTTAAGATTTATTAATGTTTTCCTGACATTTTATATATGTTGCAGTTACATCAATTCAATGTTAATATTTGATTTTTTTTTGGTTTATGATTAAGAGATGTGGGAAATGCTCTTATCGCTTTCTTGCTTTCTCTAATGCTTAAATCAATTTATTTTGTGCATCTGTTAAATTTGATGATGTGCTTTACTAAATCATTTATTATATCTTTAATGTAAATTGATATACGTATCCTCAATATATTTGGGCGAAAATATATATATATTAAAACACATTAAATGTTTGTAGCGACTTATATTACATGACTTTAAGCAGTGTTTGCTTTTGCATAGTAAGTACGGGGTCTTCGACAGTCGAGTACCGCTCGACTGTAGCACCGCCGACTAGTTTTACTTAATTAATATTACTTTTTTGTTAAATGAATTTTAGCTAAACGAATGAAATGTTGAATCTGGCAATGTTTGCAACTGCAACAAGATGGCAACACTGTCATTTTAGTTCATAAGTTCTTTTGTTCACAATCTGAATAAAGTGTGTATTTCATCATCTTCTAAACGAAGCGGTCGTATTTTCTTTGAATCGTTGGCAATAAGCCTTAAGTCTATTCTACTGCGCATTAATAACCTCCAACAGGTTATGGGCCCAGAGCAATTACAAGCGTGTGGAATTGTTCAAAGAAAATAGTTAAAAATGAACTCTTTGTATCATATTGAGAAATTGGACGATACCAATTATGACACGTGGTGTGTGCTCATGCGGAGCGTTTTGATACATCAAGATTTGTGGACAGTTGTTTCAAGCCCGAAGATGAGGCGAGCGTTTCATTTAATTTGTGGAAAGGACAAAATGACAAAGCAATGGCAGTGCTTTTCTTGTCGGTTAGCGCATCACAAGTTTGCGGAATAAAAAAATGCAGCTATGCGAAGGAGATGTGGGATGAACTAAAAAAGTTGCATCAGCCATCAGGTCCAGTTCGCAAGGTTACACTGTTTAAGCAGTTGCTACATAAACGTATGCAAGAAGGAGACAGTGTACAGCAGCATGTTTTGGAGTTCTCAAATATCGTGGAAAAACTCGCAGAAATTGGCATTTCATTAAATGAGGAGCTATTCGTCATTATGTTGTTGGCAAGACTACCGCCGTCGTACGAAAATTTTGTTGTTGCGCTGGAAGCGCGCGACGATTTGCCTTCGTTCGCCGTTATAAAAATTAAGCTAATGGAAGAAACAGAAAGACGCAAAAACAACGAGCAAAGCGTGAGCGTGCAGGCATTTGCTGTGAAATCGACGAGTAATAGGCAGACAGAAAAGAATCGCAACGGAGCTGCAAAAAGTAAGCAGAATGACGGGAAATGCTGGAAATGTGGAAAGAAGGGGCACTTTGCTGCAAAATGCCGAAGCGAAGGCACAGCAGAAAACAAACGAGAAAACGAACAAGGAAAGAACGAGAACAGCCGATCATTCGCCGGAATGGCAACGAGTGATGAAATCTGCGTCGGTGCTTGGTGTGTGGATAGTGGCGCCACATCACATACAGTTTGTCAAGTAATTGTTTGCAAAGCCTTAAAAATGTAATATTTCGACTTTAAATAAGAAAATAATAGCTTATTATATATATTTGGAAAGGTCATTTAATTTTCGTTCAAATGATGCAAAAATTTCCTTAACCCATTAAGTACCAATTAAAATATTCGAATTTTAAAAAAGGTCTACTTTTTCAACTTTTTTCCTCGATTTTTTCCAAAAAATGTTGGGATGCAAAAAAATTCTGGAAACAATTCTAAGAGTAACTGCAAAAAAAAATTTTCAAAAATATTTTTGCTAGTATTTTTAAGAATTTTTTGAAAACTGAAAAAAAGGCACTTTTTGCATGAAAATGAGGAAAAATGGGTTAAAATGGTCATTTTTAGGATTTTCAAACAATTTTAAAAAATACTAGCAAAAATATTTTTGAAAATTTTTTTTTGCAGTTACTCTTAGAATTGTTTCCAGAATTTTTTTGCATCCCAACATTTTTTGGAAAAAATCGAGGAAAAAAGTTGAAAAAGTAGACCTTTTTTAAAATTCGAATATTTTAATTGGTACTTAATGGGTTAAGGAAATTTTTGCATCATTTGAACGAAAATTAAATGACCTTTCCAAATATATATAATAAGCTATTATTTTCTTATTTAAAGTCGAAATATTACATTTTTAAGGCTTTGCAAACAATTACTTGACAAACTGTATGTGTGCACGACGAGAATTATTTGATGTGTTCGAGCAACACAAGCAAGAAATCGAATTGGCTGGAAATGAACAGATATTCGCACGAGGTCGTGGTACAGTGGTAATAAACAGCAAAGCGGGCTACAAAATTACACTGAATAATGTTTTATATGTACCAGAGCTGCAATGTAATTTTATATCTGTGGGCAAAGAAGTGATAAACGGATGCACAGTAAACTTTACTAAAGAGTATGCATATTTCAACGATAATGGCATGATTTTAAAAGCAAAGAAGATCGATGGCTTGTATATGTGTGAGTTAAAAAATAACGAAAAGTTATGTTTCAGTAATAAAACTGACGAGTTGATAAAATGGCACGAGCGTTATGGACATTTAAACATACAAAGTTTGCGAGAACTGCAAAGCAAAAGTATGGTTCACGGATTACCCTTTGATTATGCTAAAACAGCTGATGATGTGCAGTGCATTTCGTGCATGAAGAATAAGTGCCATGTGAAGCCATTTGAAAAATCTGAAACGAGAGCCAAAGCACTGTTGGAAATTGTGCATAGTGACGTTTGCGGGCCCATGAATAAAGCATCAAAAGCTGGCAGCAAATATTTTGTTACAATGATCGATGATAAAAGCCGCTATGTTCATGTGTATTTTATAAAACAAAAGTCCGAAGTCCTGAGTGTGTTCAAGTACCATTTGACTATGGTAGAACGGCAGACTGGCATGAAGCTCAAAACGATAAGAAGCGACAATGGCACGGAATATTGCAACAAGGAATTCGATTCGTACCTGGAAAAAATGGGAATTCGTCGGCAGCTTACAGTTCCCTATACTCCGCAGCAGAATGGGACTGCTGAAAGATTTAATAGAACTTTACTGGATATTGGACGTGCGATGCTGAATAGCGCTGGAATGGATGAGTCATTCTGGGCTGAAGCGATATCTTGTGCAGCATATTTAAGGAATAGATCCCCAACAAAGGCACTGGAGGGAGTCACTCCATATGAAGTATGGACTGGTCACAAGCCGGTAGTAAAGCATCTCAGAATCTTTGGATCGATCGCCATCGCATTGGACAAAACCCAAAAGAAGAAGTTCCAAGAAAGAGGCAAGGAATATGTAATGTGTGGATATTCAGAAACATCGAAGGCATATCGTTTGTATGACAAAACGTCTGGAGAATTTAAAGTCAGTCGCGATGTATATTTCGTGGAGAAATGCATGCAGAAAGCTGATGTGAACCTAGAGATTGTGGTTAACCCGGAGCACAATAATGATGTGCTGAATGACGATTCCGAGATGAATCCCAAGAACGAGCTAGCTGAGAAGAAACAAGAGCAGTCTGACGAAAGCGCAACAAGTGCAGACGAGAATGATGACGACGATGCATGCAAAATTGGACCAGGAAGGCCCAGGATAGTTCGTTCAGGTTTAAGAGGACGACCACGAAAGGAATACAATGTACTCAACATGATGCGTAACAGCAGCATACAGATTCCGGTTACAGTTGGTGAAGCTATGGCAGGTCCACAGGCGCATAAATGGATGTGTGCGATGCAAGAGGAGTACAAAGCTCTACTAAAGAATCAAACTTGGCAAGTTGTGGAGTTACCCAAAGGCGAAAGGCCAATAGGATGCAAGTGGGTGTTCACCCTGAAGCGCAATTCGGAAGGCGATATCGAACGCTACAAAGCAAGGCTGGTGGCAAAAGGATGCAGTCAAAAGTTTGGTGTTGACTATGAGGAAACCTATTCACCAGTGGTTCGATATGCAACGATACGTATGGTCTTGGCTATGGCAGCCGAACATGAGTTGCATGTACATCAACTGGATGTATCAACAGCATACTTGAACGGTGATCTTGAGGAGACCGTTTATATGAAGCAGCCTGAGCAATTCGACGATGGATCAGGAAGCGTGCTGAAACTGAAGAAGTCACTCTATGGCTTGAAACAATCAGGCCGTGTCTGGAATACCAAGCTGGACAAAGTTTTGAAGAGCATTGGCTACAGGGCATGCGCAAGCGAGCCGTGCCTGTACACAAAGACGTCGAAGAAGAAGAACATCAACGTAATAGCTGTTTACGTGGATGACTTGCTGTTGGCGTGCTCAGATATTGGTGAGATGGTAGAAGCTAAAAAAGCAATAACCTCTGCATTTCAGGTAGTCGACAAGGGTCCTGTTTCCAACTTTTTGGGTCTCGAAATCGAGCGAGAAGGCGAAACTGGAGCAATACTAATGGGTCAGCGCAACCACATTGCTGGTCTTCTTAGCGAGATGGGCATGAGTGCATGTCGAACAACAGCGACACCGTTGGAACCAAATTTCCAAGTCAACTGCAGTAGTGAGAGCTGCATGAAGGTCGACGTGACGGAGTACCAATCAATTATTGGGTCCCTGATGTACATTGCGCTGTCATCACGTCCAGACATATTGCATTCCGTATGCAAGTTGTCACAGCGAAATGTGAATCCTCACAGTGAGCATTTGGCAGCCGCCAAACATGTTCTGCGTTATCTGTACACAACTGCAGATATGAAGATCAAGTACGAGAAGACTGGAATGGATACTCTGATGCGGATTGGGCCAGCGATGCCAGTGACCGCAAGTCCTTTACGGGATACACCTATATGTGGGGTGGTTCCGCTTTCTCTTGGGCATCAAAGAAGCAGAAGTCGGTCGCTTTAAGTAGCACAGAGGCCGAATACATGGCGATGTCTGAAGCTTCCAAGGAAGCAATTTATTTAAGCAAGTTAATCAATGAAATGAATTTGTCATTTAATCTGAATTCTGTATTGATATATGGCGATAATCTTAGCGCGATTAACCTTGTTAAAAACCCAGTTTATCACGCTAGAAGCAAGCACATAGATGTTAAGTATCACCATATAAGAAATTGTTTTGAAGAAAAATTTATTGATTTCAAATACTGCCCGACTAAGGAAATGGTAGCAGATATATTGACAAAGAATTTACCAAAAGAAAATCATAAGAAATGTACAAATTTGCTTGGCTTAAACTAATGTAATATTATTTGTAATTAAGTTGCACCCATTGAAGAGGAGTGTTGAATCTGGCAATGTTTGCAACTGCAACAAGATGGCAACACTGTCATTTTAGTTCATAAGTTCTTTTGTTCACAATCTGAATAAAGTGTGTATTTCATCATCTTCTAAACGAAGCGGTCGTATTTTCTTTGAATCGTTGGCAATAAGCCTTAAGTCTATTCTACTGCGCATTAATAACCTCCAACATGAAATCATGTTTGTATTCGGCAACAATTCTTATAAACATGCATTTTTTTTAAACTTTGTTCTTAATTTTCATTCTTGATGCATATTATTCAATGGGATTATAAACTTTTAAGAAATTCGCAGGGAAATTCATAGTTCAGCATGCTCTCGTTGCTCTTCTTGTTGCTGTTGTTTAACACTGCATTGGTTTATGAATTAATAAAATTTTAATTATGTTGCACAAATAATTGGTCACTTGCGGCAAGTATGCAACATGGCAGACAAGTAAATAAAAGACCACAACAACAACAATAACGGCAATAACGTCAACGTGCAAGAAAAATGGGCAACATAAATAATAATCGATTGCATTTGACACACTAACTGTATCCTATCAAAACAAACAATAACATCTACACAAAGTAAAAGGCTAGAGATTTAAAATAGAGATATAAAATTATAATTCATATTTAAATCATATAATTGAGGTACATAAATTTAACTTAATAATTATTTATATACTTATTCAAGGAAAAATAATGCACTGAAATGTTTTTTGAATTAAATTGAACCAAACCTTGAACCAAAGCCTTAGAGTCAGGGGTTCGCGAACCGAACCTAACACATTCAAACCTCCGAGCCGAACCTTTTTTTAAATTTTGGTGATTTTCAGTCTTGATTAAAACCATATCTTTCGATCGGTATACATATAACTCGATCTGATCGGACAGTCGTATAAAATTTGCCATGCTTCTCGTAATATACTTATGTATTGTTTATCGGGTCGTAAAGTCTGCTTCTGTTATCGTGGGGATATATTAATACATTTTTTTACAAATTAAAGTCATAAGTTTTAGCAGCATGTAGTTATTACATGCTTGACTATTCACGTGTTACGTCCTATATTTACCGCTGTCGTAAATTCTGCTAACAGTCATAGATAGATTATGCAGTATCAATTTTTAAACCAGGGAGTTGCATTTTTGGAAACCAGGGATAGTTACGACAATAAGAATTATTTTAATTTTTTAATAAAATATATGTCAATATACGGTTTTTAAAAGAAACGAAAAAGCTCAAAACATTTCATTCTACAGTTGTTATTTAATAGTAGTTGTATTAATTTTTATTTTTTCTTGTTAAACAACACGTTTTTCTTTAGTTTCGCTTAGACAAATTAATTTATATTTAACTAAGCTTCTATGTTTAATTTAAACTACTATATTTAATTAAACACCTGCTTTCACTTGATTATAAATATCTTCAATAAATAATTGTTATTATTTTAAAATTACGGTAACTTACGGAAAACGTTGCATTATTTGACCCCCATCAAATTTGATTCAAGATCTGATGAGTTTGAGTATTGTTTAATTGTCTGGCTCAGAGTTCCACGTATTCCCTATATCAAATGACTTTTAACTTTACAAATATGTATAATTAATATTCTCGTATATATAATAACAATTTTTTTAAGCAAGGTTTTTCTTGTGTGTCTTCAAATTACACGTCTTATCATTTAATAAATTTCAGGGGAATTCATCGAAGAACGAACAACAAAATGTACCAACTACATATTTTAATATATCGAATTTCCTCTCGCAAAATGATGAAGCAAAGCTTAGGTTAGGGAACTCAAAAAGACCAAACTATTTGTGTACCTAATGCATAGGTTAAAAGCATGCAACAAAAAAAAAAAAAAAAAAGAAAACAACCAAAAGAAACTGAAGATCTCAATTCCTGGTAAAGTTCAAATCCTGTTTACTTCCTTTGAGTTACCTAAGCAGCTAAAGAAGACAACCACTAAATCTTTTAAAGGTAGTTTCTCAGATGCTTTTGTATCTGCATATGTATGTGTGTATCTGTGTGTGCTTATTAGTATGTGTGTGTGAATGTGTCTCTTTATGTGGTTCGGCTTTCATATATCTCGTCTCGTCGCTGATTTATTATTTACTTTATAAAAAATGCCTCTGCTTTTGGCTTTGGCGAGTCTTGTTCTCATCGTTTTCGTTTTGTGCTTATGTAATATTTTTTTTTTTGTGGGACTTTTTGCCTTCTTGGGCTTCTAGCCATTAGAAAGATAGAGGGAGAAAGATCTCCTGGACAGTCGGGACAGTCTATATGGAAATATCTTTCTCAATTGCAGCTTCTTATATATTTGTCAAAGCGTCTCAATCTGACCACGCACACACTCTCTCTCACACACACTCTTAACAGAATTCAGACTAAACGTAACTGTTAAATTGTTTCATATGTAACATATTAATTGTTATCTTAACACATATTTCAACATTAGAAAAACACACTTAGATCTCGCTGAACGCATAATTTATGACAAGGAAATGAAACATAAATAACTTGTGATGTGTTTCGAAAAGTTGGAAATATGAAACTTAAATACTCTTCCGATTCTTGCAAGAATTTTTGATAATATAATACACAACAACAAAGTAATATTGTTTTAACTTTTAAATTATTATAGCTCTAAATGTGATTGACATCACCGTGGCCTTACAATCTAAAAGTCTAGTGACGAAAGCATTTACGTGTCCACCAAACAAAAATAATCATATAAGTAAAAGGATTTTTTAGACCCCGTACTTTAAAAAAGTATAGGGGTCTATTAACTTTGTCACAAAAAAAAATGTGCGTAACAGGCAGAAGGAGGCGTGGCAGACCCCATAAAGTATATATATTCTTGATCAGCATCAACAGCCGAGTTGATATAGCCATGTCTGTCTGTCCGTCTGTCCGTCTGTCCGTCTGTCTGTCTGTCTGTCCGTCTGTAAGAGCGCCTAGATCTCAGAGACTATAAAAGCTAGAGACTTCAAACTTGGTATGTAGGTGCGTCTATATTGTAAGCAGATCGAGTTTGTTTTAGATTTTGGCCACGCCCCCTTAAACGCCCACAAATTAGAAAATCTTAATTATAAGGACAATTTTAAAGATAGACATTCCTTATTAAGCATAGACGAAGATATTGTTACTTTCCATATGTGCTGAAAATTTCATCGCGATCGGATAATAAACAGAGAAGATATTGAACAACTAAATTCTCCTTTATTTGCCATACTTTAGCAGCAACAACAACAATCAATGAATACAATTAATTACTTTTGACTTACAGTCCAGTAACAATGAAATCTATTACTGGACAGTGGATTTCAAAGAGCGACTGTGGCGCAACGTGTAAAGACGCCTAGTTTTTTGCTTACATTGTCAGTTGTGTTCAGGGGGTCGCGGGTTCAAATCCTGACACGGACAAAATTTTTTTTGTTTTTAAAATCAATTTTTTTGTGTTATGTTGATATTTTATATAAGTGTTGCATTTTTATCAATTCAAAATGTTAGTATTTATTATTTGACCAATAAAATTAAGTTGTTAGCAGATGATCCCCAAATGTTTTTTTTAATGTTATTAAATTTTAAAATGATGTTGCAGAAATCATAACTGGCAAAGAATAAATCATTGTAGTCTTAACATATCTGCATTTTGCATTTGTAAAGTTGGCTTCGGTGGCCTAAGGGGCAAAGTTCCCAGTAAATTAGCAATTAGTCGCGGGTTCAACTCCCAGCGAGAGCAAATTTTTTAATTTTTTTTTTAATATTTGCAGACTTTTTAGATCATATGTAGGTCCCGAGCTCGAATCCCGGCTTGAACAGACTTTTTTATTTTTAAGATTTATTAATGTTTTCCTGACATTTTATATATGTTGCAGTTACATCAATTCAATGTTAATATTTGATTTTTTTTTGGTTTATGATTAAGAGATGTGGGAAATGCTCTTATCGCTTTCTTGCTTTCTCTAATGCTTAAATCAATTTATTTTGTGCATCTGTTAAATTTGATGATGTGCTTTACTAAATCATTTATTATATCTTTAATGTAAATTGATATACGTATCCTCAATATATTTGGGCGAAAATATATATATATTAAAACACATTAAATGTTTGTAGCGACTTATATTACATGACTTTAAGCAGTGTTTGCTTTTGCATAGTAAGTACGGGGTCTTCGACAGTCGAGTACCGCTCGACTGTAGCACCGCCGACTAGTTTTTATAAGATTTCAGTAATTTTTTAATTTTTATATTCTTCAGAGATTATTTCTTTTTAAGAAGGTTACATATTTAAATTTATTTAATTCAATTTAAGAACAATACAAAATTAAATCAAATCATTATCAGCTATCAGCTTTTGATCGAGCATGTGTTCTTATATACGCCTTAACAAACTATGCCTGATACAACATATTTTTGCTGTTGTCCTCTTTCAATCCCAATCCACAATTAACAGGTCATATCCTGCATTAACGAATTTATATGTGTTGTTATATAGTATATCAAAAATCGGGCCATTTTATTGACTACAAAATATTAAAAGTTGGTAGTGATCTTAGGTGCCATTTTCTTTTAAATTCCCAAAATGTGAACTAAAACTGCATTTTTTCTTATTGCACCTAGGTATGCCTAAGAGCCCTTTAAAATTCATCCAACGGTATAGAAAACATATCCATATATTCCGTTTTCGGATCTGTGAAGATGTAAACTTCAGCGGGCTTAAGCGTTTTACGCTAAGCTAGCGGTTTTCTCAAAAAGGAAAAACATTCTCCACATTTACTTACATCTCCTTATCTCATAAACCTGGCAATTTACCAAAAGTTTCAGTATGCACTTCTGTTATGTAACGACATTCCTTTGGAAATACAAGATCCTCTGAAAATAATCAGGGGTGCCACAGGAATCGCTTTCATACAAATTTAAGTCAAATTCAAGCGACAGCGATTTCTGTGGCACACCTGATAAGCCACTTTTTTTGAGATAGTCAAATAAACCCTGTTCATGAGTTAGAGTATCTAATGGATAGAAGCAAAAGCGTGTTAGCGGCACAGAGGAAGCTTGAAGACTGCAATAAAGTGGCAATATGGCAGTTGCTGCTACCGACCATTAGGTCCAAAGTCCGCAAGAAAGAGGAAGTGAAAAGAGGGAGAAAGAGAATGACTTAGATGAAGTTTGCTGCACTATGAGATTTATTTATCGTGATTGTACGCTTAATTGAAAATTGTTGGAAAGGCCACACATGTTGCAGCTATTTGAGAGCGCAACAGGATTCGCCAGTTGACAGTTGGTAGCATCCATTCCTTGTATCACCATGTCTTAAACACACAGTCACACACACATATCTATTGACATAGATTTTTGTTGACTTTGCGGACAATTTGTCAAGGCACATGATACCAACTGAAATTATTGCAAGTTGTAAAATTAAAATGTCAAAGCCGACAAGCAGCCCCTCCTCCCCTGTTCCTCTCGTTGTCCCTTGCTAGGATGAAGGACTGTTCTGCCAGGACATCCACCACTGGGGGAGTCGTCGCTATGAATGGAATCCATCAGCCGCCCGCGGAGTTAAGGCCTCCAGCTGGCAGTTGCCTTGCGGAATATACGAGTATTCAATCAGTTTCAGTCAAATGCTTAATGATAAAAACAAGCAAAAATGCGAATCTTGAGTTTGATTGACTGAGAGGTACCCAGTTAAATACTTTGAGATACTGCGATACAGACGGACATGTTATCGCTATTCCCTCTGTGAATTTATTCAAATTTTTTTATAAAAGATAGAAAACAAATTAAGAATATCTTATCTAAAAAAATTAAAACTGAACTCGGAATTTAAAAGTTGATGGTCAAAGTAAAAAATTAGAAAAATCTGACTTCCGCGAAAATCGAGTTGTCGAATTTCAATGTATTTTTTATCAATAGTACAACTAAATATACGGGTCGGTATATGCCTAAGGGCAGCTTTGGTTGTTTTACAGATAACTAAGAACGATGCTGCTGTTTTGTTCCAGATGATTCATTATAATATCGGAGGTTATACATATATGGCTACTCAAAACTCAAAAAAAAAAAACACTTCGAGGTTATTTATGAAAGTTTTTATTAAATTGAATGCACCTGCCTTGGACAAAACTTTGTTTAATAATTCGGAAAATGTTGAATATTAAAAAAAAAATTTTAGTTGCAAATAAAATAAATGTAAAAGTTTTTAGAAAATATACTAGGTATAAGAAAAAAAGTTAAATTAATTAAGAATTGCGTAATTGTCAAGTTATTGATATTTATTGGCCCAAAATATGCTCACAAGCAACTTTCGGTAGCGCCCAAACCCATGGGCTTAATTCTTATTGAATTTTTAAAAGTTGATTTAAAGTAATAAAAAATTGTTTACACCAAGGGGGAAAACTATAGGGTCGATAAAGTTAGCAAAATCAGTAGATTAAAAAGATATTTAAATCTTTATATTTAAGACTTTTTGTGTTGACTGACTGACTGACATATTAGCGTGAAGGCCAAACTGTTAAGCCTAGAAAGCTGAAATTTTCACACAACTAAGCTGATACAATTTTATCGTGCGATCAGAGGACGTTTTGCGAAATTCGACTTGAATGTGGGTCAGAGTTCAGGGAGTTTCTTAGTAAGAAAAACTCTTTTTTTTCTTAAGATATATAAATCAAACTCACAGATTGTATATTCGGAACTGTCTATTATGTCCTGACCAAATTTTTTTAAGATCGGATTACTATAACATATAGCTGCCATAGGAACAATCGGATGCAAATTAACCTTTAGTATGAAAAATTTTGTTGTTTTATGATAAATTTCAACTAAACTCACAAATGTGACTTTTTCTTTTCTTCTACATTTTTCTTCTTTATTCAAATTAAATCAAGTGAATTATTTTTTTTTACTAACTTGACTTTTTAAAGGCATTTGAATTCCAGAGTTGTGTTTATTAATTCGTTCAGAAAAGGTTTGACTGTATATCAATTAGTTTGGTCGTTCATCAATAACTGAACGACTAAACCTAATTCTGCAAATGAACAACGATGAACAAACTGAAGTGAGTTGTCAATTTTTCACGAAAATCAATTTAATTATCTTGGTATAGCATTAAAAAATATTTATTCAAAGTGCTTGAAAATCATTACCACGAAAATTGTGGTGGCTAATTCAACTAGAGGCAGAAAAATCAAAGATAATCTTTTTGAATATTAGTAAACTAGAGCTCTTTAATATTTTGCAGATCTGATTATTTTTTAATTTGGATTGTTTTAGGTCTTATTTCTTATTTTGGATACTCTTAATTAAATCCATAATTTATTGTTTTCATTTTTTTTAATTTTTACAAAAATAATTTTCAAATCGGTAGATTTATGAAGAAAAGCAGTTTGCTAACAGTTTGAGCAACCGATTATTTATCCAGCACAGACTAAACCGCTTTTATATCAACTACTTGAAAATATACTTATTTAGAGAAATTCATCGTAATAATCTTTCGTTACTTATTTTAGCAGTTACTTAGCAGTTCTAACTGCTGTCCTAACAAGCAACATATGGTTTCAGCCATCAGGCAGACCCAAGAACCACCCCATTAATGCGACACAAACGCTATGGGGGCTCTGCATAATTCCATCAGTAACAATAACACAAAATACTTGTACTTTGCAGTGTAGCAGCATCCTTGAAAGAAGGGAGGCCTCCAACACCCAATGCGATCCCCCGTTTTAAGTATTTTCTCTAATGTTCGAGTATTGCCTTCCTAGTTCTCACTCCATATATTTTCCGTCTTCTGTATTTCCTTTTGTTAATTGCTTCGCTTTCATGTATCTACTTCTGGTATTGCGCTACATGTATTCTCTTACTCCAAATATATATTTAAGAGACTTCGTTAAAAAATATGTGCTTTATAAAATTGTTTCGTTTTTGTTGTAATTTTTAAATAATAAATAATAATAAAGATTATTTTATTAATTTTCCAATTAACAATAATAACATTTATCAAAAGTTCAATATTTTGTTTGTTTTTAGCGATCTATTTATAAATGAATTTCGAGCAGTTTTTTGATGTGTCTCCAAATAACAAGAATTTTTCGGACAGCCTTAGAGAGAGACTCAAAATTGGTAAGCTCTGTTATAATAAGTAAATAAAATATTCAGGAAATAATACCGGAACCGTTAACCGATATTATCCGTTTCAAATTTAGTACCGGAACCGAAACCAAAATAAAGTATAATTTTTTTCAGTTCATTATCCAAAAATGATTTGCTGTTATCTGTACGTATGTACATAACTTTTCCTAATATTCTTAAAACATGTACTATGTTTATCTCGATAAAACCAAGGACCGAAACTGTTATGAGGAATATAAATAAGAATTACTTTTAATAATTACATAAAAACTTTTACTTTATAAATCATACTGTTTATTATCTTAACAGACCGATTTTATTTTTGCGCAGGAAGATGATAACCTAATTTACGTATGTTGAAAATTTGAAATGTTTATCTTTACTATTAACAAAGATATTCCAAAAAGACTTTTATAAAAAATATCAATTTATCAAACTCTCTAAAGACTTATATGATTTCAAATTAAAAGTAATAGTTATTTGAGACTTTTATTTTTTTTTCTCTCACATTTAATTATTATTTTTGATGAATATAATAAAAATCAATATTAATAATTATATGAAATTTGTATTTCTTAAAGTTTCAAATATAAGTTTATTGGCTGTTTGCAGATATACTGTTTTTACAACAGTTTGATGTATTTTAACCAAAAATCGCATTAGTCCTTATATGGTTTTTTTTTGGTTGAAATTTTGAATAATAACAGTTATTTTCAGTCCCTGGATAAAACACATTAATATGTACGTATTTTAATATCTGTTAAAACCCAGCAAACATTTGGGCGATTGTACAATGGCCCATCGCCGAAAAGAGTCATCTGCGAGTCGCGCAGGAGATTAATAGAAGATGAATCTTCCAGGCGATTGTTTAGCGATAGAAAGCTGTCAATCGAAAAAAAGAAATGTGAGAGAGTCAAAAAGCGATTAGAAGGCGATGTCGCCTGAAACTTCTAGGAAGGTCTCCTGAGACTCTCTGGCGATTAACACTGTTTGCTGGGAATACTATTGTTTTTAAAACATAATCAAATTTTTCAGAGCTGTATTATTGGAACAGGTACGAATACCGGAACCGAAATAATTGTACAGAGCACGCTAAATATAATGTGATTTAAAAAAAAACAACAAAGTTCTCAATACTAATTTTATTTTCAGTTTGCAATCGATTGCTCCTATGGCAGCTATATTATATAAAAATTCCAAATGGAACAAATTTTTCCCGGATATGATAGGCAATCCGTGAGTTTATCATACTAAGCATTTACAAGTGAAATTTTTACGAAGCGCTGTGTTATTGCACGATAATTATCTCAGCTATGTTGTATGAAAATTTCATCTCTCTACGCTTAACTGTTTGGCCTACACGTTGATTCTCAGTCAGTGAGTCAGGACAAAGAGTTTTATATACAGTCGAACTTCCCTAACTCGAAACACCATTATCCATTAATAAAGTTCGAGTTAGGGAGACTTCGACTTATGAAAGTTTCTTTGTTAAGTTTAGTATACGCTATTGCCACTTAATTTAGTTCGAGTTATAGATGTTCGAGTTATGGAAGTTCAAATGTATATAGATACGTAGATAGATAGACAAAGATACATAAACATATTATAAATAAAAAATCATTAAGATAACTTAGCAAATGATAAATTTAAAATACTTAGGATATAAAACTCATGCAGAAGGCAAATACAAAAGAAGTGTCAATTAAGTACTTCTTATATAAAGTCTAAAAATTAGGGTTATGACAGCCCGCAATTAACGCTCCCGAGGCTTATGAAAGTGTGAATTTTATGAGTCGACTAAAATTTTAAGAGGCGCTCAGTTTAAGGGTAAATAAACTTAAGAAATGCACACACATCTAAAGAACTTTTAAAAAAAATCGCTTCATTTATTGTTTTATATTCTTTGAGTGGAATTTACCAGTTTTGTGACCATAAACGAGGCCCACCGTGTAGCATATTAAAAAGTTAAAAAAAACTCAATGGAGTAAAGCTTGAAAGAATCTAAAACGCGTACTCATTTAAGAGGAGAATAAAGCATAGATATCAGTCCTTGAATAGAATAACACGGTGATATCCTCAACATAATAATTAAAAAATATGGTAAATTTTTACAAAAAAAAAAAAAATATATATTATATAAAAAAATCGAAATAAATTAACTAACAAATAATTAAAATCGTTAAGTGAAATTAAAATTAATTTTATAATATAAAACTAAAGCTTATTTTATGTAAGGTAATTTATTTATATTTCTTTTTATTTATTAACTGTAAAATCTATGTTTATAATAGTGACTAGTGCCTTAAATATTTAGCGTTAGCTTGTAGAACTAGGAATCGAAAGAGAGAAATTAAATTAAATTTTGAATATATTGAGAAGTATTAGGAAATTAAATTAAAAAGTGCAAAATTTAAAAAATTGGTGTGCCCATCACCACTCATTTTTTTTATTAATAAATCCACAATAAAAATTTGTTTTATCCAGCTCTGGAGGAAAAAAGATGAACACTTTCAAAGAGCCTCAAAGATCGGTTCAATACAGCTTAAAATGTTAAAATTTGAGTGACCGAACTTTCGGGTAATCCGAATTGTATTGTATTAATATTTGGATGCATTGCCAAGGAGATCCTTAACTAACTTTTAACAATAAATGTTGTCAATCACCCATAAATGGGGAAAAGTAAAAAATCATAAATAACTCACCTGCATAGTTAACAAATAAAAATACAAATCGTTGACGATTTTGTTTCTTAAAAAAAACATAGAGAGAGTGGCTTCGTTTATTTATATCTATCCACTTGTTGCTAACTGCAGCTGCACGTGTATTGTATTTTTTTTTTTAAGACGAACGATTCAGCTACAAATCAACAAAAGCAGATGTCGTGTGATGTGTTGTTGTTCTTATAGTTGTTGTTGTCTCAGAGCGCGACAAAGGCGCAGAACACGAATGTGACAAACACGCGAAGACGCACCATTTGAACTACGCACAGAGCGTAACAATTGTAAAAACTTTATCGACAGCTTAGAGCTTGGATTGCACTTGGAATTTGTTTATGAAACAAGTATGTAAGTATAGAGTTATTGTTATTGTGGCAATAAGCCAACTGCTGCATATTCTGTCTGCTTGGCCGATGATGAGTCAATGCCTTCTTCACATTTTAACGTTTTTATCGGCACAATTGCAATTAAACAAAACGTTTAATTATGTATTACAAGCACTACGAAAACGTCAATTCAATATAAAAGAGCAGCACAAAAATAAATAACAATAGAAATATCTGCGCCTTGTAGCACTATTACGTCGCTTGCCAACACTGATCACATTAACAACTGTTGCGCCCAGCTGTGCTGCATTGCCTTGCCTATCGAAAAATATCGATAGTTCACAATTCGATTACATTCTGTAACTTTGTTATGTACAGGTTTTTTTTTATCGTTTGTGCCAGCGCGATTTTTTATTTATTTTAGTACACAGCGATATATTTTTTATTTATTTAAATTAAGAAAATATCTATAGACATTGGCGGGTAAGAGTTGCGAGAAGGTGGCGACCCTGGATTTTTATCTAGGGCCAGCTAAGAGCGCCCGTCTCACTCGGAAAGAGAGAAAACAACAGAGCGAGACGGCGAATCGAAGCTGCAGCCTCGGTTGCCACTTAAAAATATCTGATTGAGCCAAAAACAAACAAAAAATGAGCCAAAATCATTAAAAAAAGGCGTAAAAGCGCCGAATGTTAATAACATTGCAACACTGTTAACGCGTATAACACTAACACAGTGGCACTCTTGTCTGTTAATATGCAAGTGTTAGTGTCCTGTTGCTCTCTCTCTCTCTTTTTCTGCGCGCTAAAATTTGAAATAAAAATTTGCAATTTTCCAAAACCAATTAAAAATTTATTAAAAACAATTTGAAAAAAAATAACAAAACCCAAAATTTTGTAAATTAATTAAGTTCAATCTAAAATTGGTTTGGTGCCGTTAGCTCTTCGCGTGGCGAAGTTAGTAAAAAAAAAAGTAAGAAAATTGTAAATTCTAGAAAAGTCCGACAAAGTTTCCAAAAATCTAGCTTCAAAATTAAAAAAGTCCATTTTTCTGTCACCCAAAAATCTCTGTCATGAAAAAGCCAGAGATCTGCGGTACTTTTTGAAATCAGGTGACAGGCGCGCAGAACAGCGCTAACATAGCAAGTAGATGGCGCAGAAAACGTTTCTAGCACAGTTTAGGACAGTGTGTACATTAGAGTGGGTCAATTTGTATGGACCAAAAAAAGTGCACCAAGCGGGTATTAAAATCGTATTCTACGACGAATTCTAAGAAAATTTGCCCAAGAAACCATGGGTCTAAAATCAAAATCGAGCTTCCGATTTTTAAGAACAAAATTTCATATTTAGTATTTTTAGTATTTTTTTTTATATTTACTGACATTTTATTAAATCTTCTAAGAAAATTAACAAAAGTTATAATGTTTGGGCTTGTTCGAAAGGAAATTTCATAAGCTGTCGAAAGCCGGTTGAATTACTAAAAAATTAAGATGTTTAGATACATTTTTAATAAGATTTTAATAAAAATTTTCAGCAAATCATGGGAAAACCCAAAACTTATCATTAAATGGTACACAAAAAGATTTGTGATCTTTAAAGATAATGTAGTTGTTTATAATTTTAGCATTTAAAGAGTTTTAAAAAGCTGTCGTTTAAAATGAGATAACACAGAAAAAATTTACAGTATTTTATAAGCAGGAATTAAAAAAAACGCCCAGGAAAAGCAATACAGCTTCTGTTATATAAGCAATTCATGGTTTACTCGATTTGTATTTTATTCTTCTTTATTTTGCTTGTTTGCTATGATCTTTTCAGCTTCTTAATCATGCGATAAATGACCCCAGTGATCCAATATTGCACTCTCTTTTGATTTGCATTCTTTGAGAAGCTGATAAGATGATAGCAAAAAATACAAACTGTACCTTAACGGTTTGTTTGCTATGATCTTATCAGCTTCTCAAAGAATGCAAATCAAAAGAGAGTGCAATATTGCAATATTGGGTCACTCTCTTTTGATTTGCATTCTTTGAGAAGCTGATAAGATCATAGCAAAAAATACAAAGTGTACCTTGACAGGAAAAGTTTTGAAACGCTGTTGATGTGCATGAGGTCTTTCTTCTCGTGATTTTAACTTTCAAGCCGAACTTGATATTGAATTAATTATGGAGATGGCTATGTCAATTGGTTCTTCGGCTAATAATAATACGTTATCAAGCAATGCGGAATCAAATTTGCTGCATATGCCATATCCAAATTTTTGTGCTTTTGGTGTGCCAAGTGATTTACACGAACTGAATTTGCCCAGTTGCCGCGATGTTTTAAAATATTTTTTTTTTTTGAGTGATCGGTCTAAAAATGAAAATAAAATGTTTTCATACGCAGCTTTTACTCCACAAGTAGCGGATAAATTGATTGAAATTTGGAACAAGTTGAATATTGCAATAATGACGAAGAAAACCATAATAAATAAACTAAAAACCTTACTTAATAAATATTTTAAGGAAACAAAATCACTTAATAAATATATTAAAGAAACAAAATCCAATTCAACATCCGACAAACACACCGCATTTGTGGAGGCAATGAATGGTTTATTCTATATAGGAAAATGCAAGTGCACTTTGCAAATTAACCATTGTTCATGTGGATTGATGCCTGGCCACTTACATGCATTTTTGACTGATCAGCTTACCGTTCGAAAACTGACAATTCCAGAAATCCAGACCGAGTCTGTTAATTTTGAATTGGACTTACCTACCACTCATGATGCCGAATCATCTTACCGGCCAGAGACAGCGAATATGGACGTCGATGACAATTCTATATTCATCACACCAAATTTAGAAGACGCAATTGTTCTTAAGCGCGGTTCGTACACGACAAAGCTTGATACACCTAATTATGCTATGATGTGCGACAGATTTGGTATATCAGACAGAATTGCAGCGAGTTTGGCAACGGCACTTTTTAAAGATATGGGATTCAAAGACGACAATGGGGAACTAATTGTTATGGATAAGTGTAAAGTAGCGCGAGAAAAGAAAAAATCCAGGGGTTCTGTGCTTGAAAAACAATGCAAGAATTCTAGCGTGGTGGCTTTCTCTTTTGATGGCAGAAAAGATGAATCCTTGCAAATGGAGCAAATTGACAAAAAACTTCACCCGAGGATGGTTAAAGAATCCCATATCGTGGTTGTGCGAGAACCTAAAACCGAGCTTTTGGGTCATTTAAGACTCAATGCTGAGGACGCTGGAACAAAACAAATGCAGCTGTATGACTTTTTTATAAAAAAGAACTTAGATCTTTCCGATCTAATTGGTATTTGCTGCGACGGGGAAGTAACCAATACTGGCACGGAAAACGGTATATTACGACGATTTGAAGTTCTGTTAAACAGACCCTTGCACTGGTTTGTTTGCTTGTTGCATTTTAATGAGTTACCTTTTCGTCACTTATTTGCTGCTCTGGAAAAATCGACCACAAGTGGACCCCGATCGGGCAGTGGAGCTCTTTTGAAGTTAATGGAAACCTGCGATCAGATTCAGGTTAGCAATCAATTGGTACTTTATTAAATATCTCTATTTTTCTTTCTAAATGGATAACTTGTTCTTCTTTTAGGTTGTACCCGACTTTGAACGCATTTTGCTGGGGAATATGCCCCCTGCCTTGTCGTCAGATCAGGAAAAAAATCTTTCAACAGACGTCAAGTATTTGCATCGGATAGCTCATGCTGTTCATAACGGTTACTGTCCAGAAGATTTAGGCAACATGAAACCTGGGCCTATCGTTCATTCTCGTTGGTTAACCAAAGCTAGTAGACTTTTGCGATTGTATGTAGCTACAATTTCACCATCACAAAATTTGATAATTTTAGCAACATATGTTATGAAAGTTTACGTACCTATGTACTTTAATGTAAAATATTACAGCTCAGTTGTATATGGCAGCGCACTTTTATGTAAATTTATATGCTCAACGCAATATTTGCCACAAAATCTACGCGAAATTATAAATAATGTTGTTCAACATAACTCATATTGTGCTCACTCAGAAAATGTGCTTTTAGCAATGCTTTTCGACGACAGAAAGGAAGTGCGCGGGATAGCTTTAAAAAGAATTTTACATTATCGCGAACAAATTTATGATCCAACAAAATTAAGAGCCTTTAAAAAGCCCACTGTAAATTTTAGCTGCTCTAATTATGTTGAGATGATAAACTTAGATGACAATGGCATTTTATCGGAACCGCCATTCACTGCAAACAAACCCTATGACCATTTGCTCGAATACTTTGAATTTGACGACCCACCGCTTCCGGATCCACAAATTCCTGCACACATTCAAGGAACCGAGCGATTTGTACAGCTACTGACTAGCGTTTCACGTCGAGCTATCGAAAAAAATCGCGATGGTGTAATGGCAGTCACGGTTGAAAGTCGAAACTCAATATCCAGGATAGATAGCAAACAAGACCTTAAAAATAAGTAATTCTAAATAATTAGTATATTAAATTTTTTTTCCTTTTCGCCCTTTAACTGTTAAGGTTTTATTAAGCATATAGATATTAAAAAAATGTTGGTTGGTTCAATAAATTTGTCGGAAGATAAAAGCTTTTAAAGTTTGATATTTTGAAAACACCGCAGCATTATTTATTTAATTTTTAATCAGCGAACAGGTAACAGAACTTAGCACAAAAAGCATTCCAATGTTTTGATTATTTTGAATTTACTCTGGTCGGCATATTTTATTTGATAAACGGTCACTTGTCCTTGCATTCATTGCCAAATGGGAAAATATTATATGTTCAAACTCTTTAATTATCAAGTAAAGTATCGTACATTACTTACCACACTTTCCTATTTTTTCTCATTTCTTAAAATCAGAATTAATTGAATGCAAATAACCGTTTGGTCAAATTAAATATGCCGTCTAGTGTATTTACTTATGCGTTTTTCGTTTTTATCTTAGTTTCAGCATATATATAAAAAAAAAATACTAAAAATACTAAATATGAAATTTTGTTCTTAAAAATCGGAAGCTCGATTTTGATTTTAGACCCATGGTTTCTTGGGCAGATTTTCTTAGAATTCGTCGTAGAATACGATTTTGATACCCGCTTGGTAGCGAAAAAAATTGACCCACCCTAGTGTACATACCTCAAACGAGCGATGCGGCTAGCTATTTGGTGTGAGTTTTAATGGCCGCCTTACCAGCTGTTTGTTTTCTGACAATGAGAGAGAGAGAGAGCATATGATGTGTTTTGAAAATTAAACAAATGCAACAAAAACCTAATTCTGAACAGATGAAAAAATGAGCCAATTCGAAAAAATAGGTGCCATTGCGCCAACAAGACAAAAAAAAAAACAGTTTTGGCACAAAAACGCCAATTGTGGCAGCCGTGGCTGCAGCCCCTCATGCCCCTGACCATGCAGGAGAGTACACTTGCAGCAACGGTGTTTTAAAATTGGGAATGAAGAAATAGAAAAATTTTTCATGAACCACGTTGCTGCCAGAAATGCAAGGGGAGTCTGGAACTTGAATTGACCGAGAGCGAGTGTGTTATGCTCCAAGGGAAGTCAAGTCGGACTTAACCTTGTCGAGCCAAACTTTATTTGTCTTAATTTTTCCGGATTCTGTGCCGCGCCTTCAATAGTTGTCTCGCGGAGTTCCACTCAATCCGCGAAAGTCTCGCAGCGTTGGCCACAAGCGTATCTCTGCCCAAACAGGTGCCGGCAGGCACGACAGGCGCAGCGAACTCAGCAGCCGCAGCAGAGATTGCCAGTGGGCATTAATTTCGGCATACCAACTGCCCTTCCATCACGCCTCATCAGCAGCCACAAGGAAGCCTTTTGTCTTCACCAGGCATCAGCGGCAGCATTTAACAGCAGAAGCTACGCTGAGGCAGCAACTAGTGTCCACAAGTGAGTCCGCTCCATTTTGCCCGCCACGCATCAGTGGCACATAGAAAATTGAAGAGCAGCTCGTTCCTACAACCGGCCCAAAAATATGAGATACTCGATTTAGACCGTCGTTCACATTTATTGAGAAAAATAAATAAAAGCTCGACTAGAGAAATACATTACAAAAATAAAAATATACAAGTAAAAAAAAAAAGATTCAGACTTAAAACCAAAAAAAAAAGAAAAATATATATACAAGCGAATAGAAAAATATGAAACTTAGCGAATATAAATAAGTGTTAAAAAAATAAATGTTAAAATTATACACTTTAAAATAAAAATCAATTACAAAAATTATAACACTTTAACATTTAAAGATAAAATTTAAATAACAATTATAAGCGAAAGCGTAAATAATAATAAAAGTAGATTAAGAGATCTGAAAAGAAAAGGAAAGAAAAATATTGAATTAAAAGTTAGATATAAGCTCAAAATACGAACAGAATAGGAACAATTAAAATGCAATAATAATAAACATTAACTACATGCACATAGAAAACACCACATACAAGTATATACATATATATAAGTACATATAATTGATCTTGACACACATATACATAGATCGCCCCTTATACCACCCAGAGAGGTCTTTAGGTAGGTTAAGGTAATTTTAAGCGACACATAAATATTACACAATATACAAAATACGATAATTTCTCCATACATACATATATATATATATATATAGATTCCTGCGGCGTCTCCGCAAACCAATGGTTGTGTTTCACTAGTCGCATTCGGGGGCAGCAACTGGCAACAGCTTGGTGTTGCGATCTGCATTTGTTGTTGTTCCTCGTCTGTCTGTCCGCGTGTTTGTTAGCGATGATTAATCCACATATGTACATACCTGTAAGAAAAATGTAAAAATCTCATTAATATTGTTGTTGATGTGAGAAAATTCTATTGTGTACTTACCTGTTTGGAACATGTCCGTTGTCCTCGGCATGAAACAATGTCAATATGTACAAACTGTAAAGAAAATTTAAGAATGGTCAACAATGTTATTAGTTTAAGAAATATAAATATGGTACTCATCTGAAGAAAAATGTCCGGTTAAGTTATTGATGTAGGGGGGAGGGAGAACATGTAGGCCAACACTTGAAGAGTCGGTCCATTTGTGGACCATCTTGAGGAGATGGAGGAAAAGTGTCCATCTCAGGTAGGGCGGGTATGCCGGGGTCCGGAACTGGGATCCTGTTTGGAGAAAAGGTGGATCAGTGTTTGTATTGTTATTATATTTGTTCGTTTTACTTACCTTTTGTTGTTTAAGCCTAGTACCGACGTGAGATAAAAGGCCTAGCGTAAGTCAAACTCCATATAAAAAAAACGCTAGCGTAAAGTGAAAAAGAAGAAGCGAAATTTATCTCCGCTTGTCGGTCCGGACGTAAACTAAACTAAAACTAAAAACGGAGTTGCCAGATAAGGAACTGGCGTTTTCCAGCACTGTTTGCATTTAGCTGACAGGCCCAGCGAAACATCGAACTGTTTAGAGTTTCGCTATCTATCTGTCAACTCTCTCACAATAACTCAAACGAAATGGCCGGAAAATTATCAAAAAACAGCAGATTGACTCTTTTTGAAACAGCAGACAAAATTCTGCTGATTAACGAGGTGGAAAAGAGGCCAATATTTGTATTTTTTCATTAATTTAGAGGGAGAATCCACGTAAAAAGTTCTAAGGCGATGGGTTCACTCATATGCGCTGTGCCGTCGCATATTTCTCCTATATTAACTATAATTTACATTTTCATTGCCTACTATCTCCTCTTTTTATCAAAATCAGTTCTACTTGTTCATATTTAAAATTAACCGCTGCTGACGCATAGAGTTACCATTCCATTTTATGTTATTTTTTCGTGTTGCGTTGACAACACTGTCTGTACGCTCGTCGACAGCGAAATATTGAGCATTTTCCGCAGCTAAAAATTTATCTCACGTCGGTACTAGGTTTTATGCTGTTGATTTTGTAGTCTTGTTGCGATAGTGTTGTAAAGTTCGTTTGTCAGCAGCTGTTTTGTGCATCGGTCGTGTTATCGATTGCTATGAACTGCGGGCCAGGGATGGGACTCTTCCTGAGTACCGATGAGCCAGCCGGCGCGGCCCACTGAGAAACAAGCAGTTCGTAACAATTGTTATGATCGGCGCTGATCTATCGAAATTATCGATACGATTGTCAACAGCTGTTGCCAGCGCCATCTGTCAGCGTCGACCAAAACATTAAAATTCGGAATAGGAATTAGGGAATAGGAGATGAGAGGATGACAGGAGATTATTAGGTTACGGAGAAATGAAAAATTAGTCTGGTCTGGCTCGTGGTTGCGTGGAGGAGAAAACGGCGGTTGGTGCAGAAGTCGTGTGACAAATTGACAGGAAGAAAACCTGAAGGAAAATAAATAATTTAAATACAAGCAGTTACTCGTCGAGGCAACACACATACAGTCAGACCAACATTTATTCGTACACTTAATATTTAGTACTTTAATGGCTATTGTAGGTCATGTTTACATAGAATTAAATTTTTTTTTGTTAAATATGAGAAAAACAATCATTTTTTAATAATATTCCACAGAAAAGCAACCGTTAATTTCATATGCACAAGAAGTGCAGCATCAATATCAAAAAATGAACCGAAAAGACGACCAACAATTATTCGTACACTGTAAATTCAACCTCCTCTAACACTCACATTTACCGTTTTTTTGCGATTATTTTTGGTAACATTCGTTGACATAGGAAAATGTAAGTGCATTTCTCTGAAAATTTAAGAGATTGACGTTGATTTACTTTCAATTGCGATAAAATTAGGAAAAATGGGACGAGGTCAAGATGTTTCTCCCGAAATCCGCAAGCTTATCCTTAAGCTGCACTTGGAGAAGCGAATTCTTCGCGCAATTGGACAGGCTGTCAATAAGCCGCAATCCACAGTGCAAGGCATAATTAAAAAGTACACTGAAACCCGTGATCTGAGACCAAACTATCATCAAGCTGGCAGACCGAGCAAATTAAACATAAGAGAACAGCGTAGTTTGGTAGTTTCTGTGATCAAAAATCCAAAAATAACCCCCACTATATTGTGCCAAAATGTTCAGGAGGGGGTGCAAAAACAAGTCTGTCCCCAGACTATTCGCAACTGCTTAAAAAATGCTGGTTAACATGGCCGAGTTGCTCGTCGAAAGCCGATTATTTCAATGGCAAAGCAAAAAGAGGCTGGAGTTTGCCAAACTGCACGTTGGGAAGCCTGATTCTTTATGGGAGAACGTCATATTTAGTGAGGAATCAAAATTAAATATGTTTGGGCATGACGGTCCTTCAAAAGTCTGGCGCAAAGTCAATGAAGCCTTGAAGGAAAATAATATTATTCCCACAGTTAAGCATGGTGGCGGAAATGTAATGATTTGGAGGTGTATATCTGCAGCTGGGGCTGAAAGAATGGTCTTCAACACTGAAAAAATGGATCAGCATGTGTACAAAAAGATTTTGGTTGAAAATTTACACGCAAGTGTCGCTGAATTAGGCCTTGATCCAAAAACATTTATCTTTCAGCAAGATAATGACCCTAAACACACGTCGTACAGTGTTCAGGAGTGACTCATTTACCATTGCAAACACCTTAAAAGCCCACCCCAGTCACCAGACTGGAACCCCATTGAGCATGTGGGGAATTTGCTGGAGACAAGGATCCGAAAACACCAGATAACTTCAAAAGAGACGCTGAAAACAGCACTGAGCGATGAATGGGCCAAAATCAGCGCGAATGACACCAACAATTTGATCAAAAGCATGCAGAGACGCTTTAAAACTGTTATAGATGCCATCGGTGGTCCTAAAAATTATTAAATTAAATATGCACTATGCCAATTATAGTAATTAAGTATGAGTTGTGTGCACTGTACGAATAATTTATGGTCGCAGAAAAGTGCCTTATTTGATTAGTTTTTAAGATTCTCTGGCTTAAAACCGAATTTATTTTGTTTTTATTTTTAAACCCGCATTAAAAATATTCCTTCATTATACTAAACTTTTTTTTTTTTTAACTAAGTCAACTGCTTACCATTTATGAGGGAAAATACTTTGAAATATCAAGTGTACGAATAAATGTTGGTCTGACTGTACCTGCGGGACTCACACAACAGAACAGCAGCCGCAACATAAGAGCAACACGAAAAGCAGCACACAACACACGGCGAGGGAACCGGACAAACGAGACGCGGCTTTTGGAGCAACCAACTGGACAACACGAGGCACCGCCACACACACAGATCACACAACAAGGAGCACGAGTGAGTCCGTTCCTGCTGGTTCAACTTGGCGCAGCTTCACGCCATAAGCGCGTCAAGTGCCACAGCCATTTTCTTCAGCCGCCAGGCAGCAGCAACCTGCTGGCTTCAACGCAGGCGCAGCTTCTCCCGACAACCCAAATTCAGATGCAGTTCATCTCGCAGTCATCTGAAAATTCACATATATGTATATACACGGCCATACTACGTATACTTACCAGACATAAATTATATCTATACACTACACTTATTTATATGTTGCTAGCATCTCGTTTTGTTTACGTTTTTCGTCCACATTGCAACAGGGCTGCCAGAAAGTTATTTTTGTTAGTATCGTGCGATAGTTGGTTAGTTTATTAGGTGTTAAATACAAAAACTATCGGATAAATATAAATATATTGCAATATGAAAAATGTTAGGGAAAATTAGTATTAATAATTATTGAAAATTATAACGTTTGAAATGAAAATAATTTGTTAATTTATTTATTCGGGTGAGATAGATATGTGGTAGGTTGGGTGAAGTTTGGATTAGGGAGTCGGCACAACTATCGAAAACCGACTATAGGTAGGGAGGGCGTCGTATGAGTGGATATCAACATCTGTCCACCAAATCCTTGCCAGCAGATTGTCCGTATAGGTGTTGAGAAACCGAAGTCCAAGTGTTTTAATCCAAAAGTAAAAAAATATAAATATTTTGTTACCCGACTCGCCAGATATCGAGGTCGACTCATCCCTGAGTAATGCCGATTGCTAGCCGGCAAATCGATATCTGGTTGCGATAGTCAAGTCGGATCATAACACAATAACTTGCTTGATAGACTTCACATTTTGTAAATTTACAGTGAGAGTTTCTTAAATTAAATAAAAAGTGACATTTATTAAACGGATTTCAATATTTTAGGAATAAACAAGAATCGAAACGTGATAATCATTTTGCTATGCGGAATTTGAGCAGCTGTTAATTGACCAGATCTGGCAGCACTGCAGCACATGCCGTGCCGACTTTTAGTTTCGCTTCCAAGTGAAATACTAAACAATTTATTGCTGCCCGCACTGCATTTAAAATGAGTGAATTTGAAACGTGGCTAAATAATCAGCTCAAGCTGCTCAACACAGATGAAGGTGTGTTTGGTGCATACATAATTGGAATATTAGAAGGCGAGGAAGAAACCAAAGAGGAGAAAATCGAGGCACTCGAGGGCATACTCAGTGAAACAGGCGTAAGTTATAACAATATTCAGCTATATGTGATGTTAATAAATATAAATAAATCTCTCAGTCTGCCAACATTGAGGAGCTGGTGGCCAGCATACTGCAAAAGTGGCTGCAGAGTCATCCCAGTGCAGATGATCCCCCGAAAAAGGGTCTAGACATTGACGTCAATGCTCAGCTGGCCAAGTTGCTGGAGCAACAGAAGCTGCAACCCGCCGCCAAAGAGCGTGAATACACCGAAGAGGAGCGTCGCATTAAGCAACAGATACTGGCGCAATATTCACAGGTCTGCTTGCAAAACATATGTAGCCCAAATATGAAAGTAGAGTTATCTTCGGCATCCGAAGATTTCATATATTTGCAGTGCCCCGTACTGAGATATCTGCACAACCAACAAATATTTCTATACTAAATTGAAATTTTTGATCAATCGATCCAATGACAGTCAGGATTATAAGACAAAAGATACTTCTCAATCTGTGAGTTTGGTTGAGATACATACCTCTAAAAACAACAAAAATGTGCATACTTAATCATAATTTTGTATCAATCGTTCCTATGGGAGCTATACGATATAGTGGTCCGATTTCAACCCAATTTGTTCTGGATGTAGAAAACAAATCAAAATTCAGCTATTTGATATATTGATCCGATTTAAGCCTAGTACCGACGTGAGATAAATTTTTAGCGGCGGAAAATGCTCAACATTTAGCTGTCGACGAGCGTAAAGCCAGAGTTGCCAAAGCAACACGAAAAAATAACAAAAAGTTGAGTGGTAACTCTATGCGTCAACAGCGGTTTATTTTAAATATGAACATGTAGAACTGATTTGCATAAAATGAGGAGAGAATAAACATTGAAAACTGTATATTAATGTTAATAGAGGAGAAATATGCGATGGCACGCAAGCACGGCGGTTATTTGGTGCACCTATCGCTTTTGAACTTTTTACGTGGATTCTCCCTCTAAATTAATGAAAAAATACACGTATTGGCCTCTTTCCACCTCGACCATCAGCAGAATTTTGTCTGCTGTTTCAAAAAGAACCAATCTGCTGTTTTTTGATCATTTTCCGGCCATTTCGTTTGAGTTATTGTGAGAGAGTGAGATAGATAGATAGCGAAACTCCAAACAGTTCGATGTTTCGCTGGGCCTGTCAGCTAAATGCAAACAGTACTGGAAAACGCCCGTTCCTTATTTGGCAACTCCGTTTTTAGTTTCAGCTTAGTTTACGTCCGGACCGACAAGCGAAGATAAATTTCGCTTCGTCTTTTTCACTTTACGCTAGCGTTTTTTTTAGATGGAGTTTGACTTACGCTAGGCCTTTTATCTCACGTCGGTACTAGAGCAAAATAATAATAGCCAGTCTTGGGTATTTTTAAAAATCATAAAAGTAATGATGGCCTAAGAAAATAAATAAGAAAGAAAAGCTTAATTTGCTAACCAAACTTTCCCCATTTACAGACTGCCGTTAGTGAGGAGGAGGACGATGACACGGATGGCGAGAGTGCTGAGCCAAGCGGATCTGGCATTATGGCCAATACTAACAAAGCCGATGTGCAGAACCTGGCCAAGGAGAAGCGAGAGCAGGCGCGCCTGGAAAGTGCGGCAAAGAAACAAAAGGACAAGGATGATCGTGAGAAGCAGAAGCAACTGCGCGAGGAAAAGAAGGAAAAACGCAAAACGGTTAAGGGCGAACGTCGTCGGTAACCGATCCAATCAATTGTCCGTCATGCTTTAACACATCGAATTCAGTCCCAATATATACATACATATACACACAGTTTGTATTGCAACAAAAGGAGTAACAAATTATAGTTAAAATATTATGAATAATTGTTAATTACTCCGATCTTGGCAAATACGCGATTTAATTTGATATTTTTCATTGTTTTTACTACAATTCAATTAAAAATCGTTTTCAACTTTAATACTATATAACTCATAATTCTAACGTAACACTAGGAATTAATGCTTAAAACTCAAGTTGTCATTATTAGGTAATAGTTTTTTTTAGTTTATGCACCAGCTTGCTCATCATCATCATCATCGTCGTCATCATCATCATCATCGTCATCATCATCTTCATCTTTAAGATTGCAGTCCAGCTGCTTTTAGCAGTTTTCGTATTGTTGTCAGTTTGATGTTGTTCGTGTGCCTCTTGTAACTCAATTGATAGCTTTTTAATAGCTTCGAGATCTGCCAATTGTATGCGTCGATTATTGGGATCCAGACAATTGGCTTTGACGGCAACGAAGTCGCTTATGTGCTGCTCATCCCAGCTGGAGTACTGCAAAGGATGCGAGAGTTGAGAAATAAACAGAAGTTGTCTAAGGAGCCTTCCAAAAAAGTTGTTTTTTAAATGACTTTCAAATCGTGGAAAGCGCTGTAAAGACTTATTGAAAACTCATCGATTGAAATACTATCTTACCACTGAGCTGGAAGTAAACAGCAGCTGCTGTTCCTCCGGCTTGTCCGAGTCCTGTGATGTCCTCACGCGCAAATATTTCTGCAATAGCTTCGTTTGCTCATCCTTGCGCCAGAGACAGAGGCGACTACTCTGCAGCCAATCCTTGGCAAACAATTCACGCTTGTTGATCAACAAATCCAGCTGGTCAGGCTTAACAAACAGCTTCTTGGGCGGCAGACTCTCTGGTCGCTTGGTGAATGATGTGCTGGCTGCAGGACATTCGACATCGCTGTGCTCGGTGTCCAGTTCATCATCGTCACCATCGTCGTCGGCGGACTCAAAGTCATCATCGCTCACTTTGGTGGCAATCGCCCGTCTCTTGGTCTTGGATGCACTTGATCCAGTTGTCCTGCGCTTGCGTCGGCCAGCTTCGTTGCTGCCATTGCCATTGGCACGTGACTGTTTCTGTTGGCGCTTTTTGTTGGGCCGCCAATCCTCCTCGGAATCGTCGTCGTCGGGACTGTAGTCCTCCTCGTCGGAATCCAAATCGAATGTGGTGGTCACCAGCTCGGTGCGACTACGCATTTTACTTAGTCTCTGACTTTTTAATAGCTGTCTGAAAATCTGATTGTTGATTCCATAGAAATCGCACTCGAAATCAGCAGGACATCTTCACAGCCGTGTCCTTCTGGGGGTTGATTGCCTCTCGCTTTGCTCTCAGCTTCTTTACCAACTGTGTTTTATACCTGAAAGCTTTCCACAGTGTTGCATTCGTCACGGGGGTTTTTTCTGCAGCGCAATATCGGGAGCTTTTGCAAACCCAAATCCCTTTATAACTCTCAATACTGAGCTTTAAGCTCTGTCTCAACAATAAAACGGCATTGCAGAAGGGGTATCAATATTATCTTTTACTGATTGATTCATTGACTAAACGATTTGATGAACAACTTCTCTCTACGGAATTTGCGTTTGTAAACAACTGTCCGAAATGTCGATACGAGCGAAATAGCTGCATTTAATTCAAAAATTAAAAATTGAGATAACCGCCACATTTTTTTTTTTTAAATGTTTGTTTTTTTTTTATAACACGGTGCTAATGTCAAAAAACTTCTGGGATGCAACATAGCGTAGGTTGTAGATATAGTTAAATGTAACATTGTGGCATACTAGAATTTTTTGTTGCACATCGAAATTTTAAATTACGGTAAAAAAAACCGTTTTTCGAGGTTGATCGAGTTAAAAGCTTCTATGTCTTAAACTATGCGTCCTAAATAACGTCGTTGGAAAGTAAAAAGTAATACCTTGCTAACGGTGTATTACTCTGCAATCTCGGAATAATATTGAGGGATCTATATTAAAAAATATACGAATTTTTACAGTTTTTTGTGACTTTACCGTACTTTGAACGTAAATTTGTAAAAAGCTATTTACTTTTGGTATGCAGTTTCAAATAACATTTTATTCTGCGTCTTCTTCACCATAGTTTATTAAAATCGAGTAATATTAAACTGAGCTATTTAATTTTTTAGAAAAATAGTCAGTTTTGTCAACAACGGAACTACAAATGGAATATGAGGGGAGGGGCAATAATGGCGCGAATATCAACATATTGAGCAATTTTGTTTCAGAAAATCTATTATAGCATTGCTAATTATTTAAAAAATAACCAAACGTTTTACTCGTGAAAATTTATTCCTTTTAAATAATAATACAAGTTTAAGGGGTTTCTAATAAAATAGTTTTCAAAACCATCACCAAAGTCATAAAATGTAAAAGAAAATACAAAAAAAACTTGTTTACATAGAAAATACTCTATTAAGGGAATTGAAACCTGCTTAGTCAAGTATGGCACGTTTAAATACCTAAGATTCTTCTTTCCAATACCGTTAAAAAATTAAAATCAGTGAATATTTGATGAAGCATTAGTAAAAGCATATACAAAATAAACGGTATTTTTTACCGTCATTTAAAATTTCGATATGCACTAAAAAATTCAAGTATGCAAAAAAACTATGCCTACAGCCTCCGCTATGTCCCATTCCAGAAGTTTTATTTTGACTTTTTTTTAGCACCGTGTAACTAATATTCCATTGATGATACTAGTAGCTGATAAGCTGTGAGCTTTCAAAACTATAATTTTTTTTGCACAAAAGTTTCCATTTTTTTGCAGGTCAATGGGATTTTTATCAGAAATTTGAGGATAAAGGCATGTTTGTTGTAAATAATCTGTGTTTATGTTTGTTCGACGAACAAATTCTACATATTCTTTTCACTGTCATTTTGATTTGTCAGTGTACTTTAAACCAGTGTTACCAACTTTGGTTTGGAAGAAAAAGCTGTTTTTAGCCGGAGGAACGATGCAAAAAAGCTGAAAATCTAAAAAAAAAAACCTAAAAAAAAATAATTTTTCAATTCATTAAATTTCTGTATTTCTTTCGAGAGGGTTAAGCCTAGTACCGACGTGAGATAAATTTTTAGCGGCGGAAAATGCTCAATATTTCGCTGTCGACGAGCGTAAAGACAGTGTTGTCAACGCAACACGAAAAAATAACATAAAATGGAATGGCAACTCTATGCGTCAGCAGCGGTTTATTTTAAATATGAGCATGCAGAACTGATTTGCAAAAAAGAGGAGAGAATGGGCAATGAAAAATGTATATTAATATTAAAAGAGAAGAAATATGCGATGGCACGCAAGCACAGCGGGTATTTGGTGCACCTATCGCTTTTGAACTTTTTACGTGGGTCCTCCCTCCATATTAATGAAAAAATACAAATATTGGCCTCTTTCCACCTCGACCATCAGCAGAATTTTGTCTGCTGTTTCAAAAAGAACCAATCTGCTGTTTTTTGTTAATTTCCGGCCATTTCTTTTGAGTTATTGTGAGAGAGTGAGATAGATAGATAGCGAAACTCAGCTGTCAGCTAAATGCAAACAGTGCTGGATAACGCCCGTTCCTTATTTGGCAACTCCGTTTTTAGTTTCAGTTTAGTTGACGTCCGGACCGACAAGCGGAGATAAATGTCGTCTTCTTCTTTTCCGCTTTCCGCTAGCGTTTTTTTTATATGAAGTTTGACTTACGCTAGGCCTTTTATCTCACGTCGGTACTAGGCTTTAAGCAGGCCATCCACAGTCGAATTTGTTTGACGAACTGTTCGTCGAACAAGAATTACATTTGCCCACTAACTATTTCAAACATTGTTGCAAACATCATTTGTAGAAAGCTTTCACAGAGTAAACATGTCATCTGATAACGATACAATAATTGCTTTGAGGACTCCTGGTCATACAGAAAATGTAGCTCATGGAAGTACCAGATGTTTGGCTTATAAATATCGTCCACTCCAGCGCCAGATCTTTCGCTCCTCTTTATTTTTTGAAGCTTGCGTCTGTATGATGCACGCAGGGAATTCACCTTTTTTTTAACAGCCTCAACGGTTGCCTCTTCATCGACTTCTTTGTATTTATTTAATAATAACTCCCACGATTTGTTTCGCATATTCTTGTTTTTGTATGCCTCGCTTTTTGCTTGCCACAGTGCTGGTCATTTTGCAGACAATGAATAAATTCTAGCAAAAATTGCTTCGACATTTTTCACATGTGTTTACGCTACGAAAACTTTTGACAAATGATGTTTGCGCCAACATTTCCATCCATTGTCGAATTGTTCAATCGAACACACGAAAAATAGAATCAGTTCTATTTTTCTCGAACAAAACAAGCAACACAATATTTGGACACGAACACTACCACCAACGACGAATATTTCGTCGAATCGAACACGTTCGTCAAACAAATTCGACTGTGGATGGCCTGCTGAAGAGTTGCTCAGAAAGAAACAGAACAATTTGAGCAGCAGCTGCTCTGTTATTCATAAATGGCAATCCTTGCCTCACACCTTGCTTTCAGTGCTAACCTTGGTTTCACAGAATACGTCAAAACTGTAACATAACTGTGTTTTATTAACATTTAGCGTATACATTCAAAACAAATAGTAATTACTAGAATTTACGACATATGTGGTCGCCATGCCTCTTTCTGATTGTTACATACATTTCACTAAACCAATAAATACATGTTCAGCGCTTTAAATAATTTAGGGTCCTTTAGATACTGTGGTTTTACAGGTTGCTTGCCAACACTATATTCAGTGCTGAAAATTTGTGTTTGATTATCAGCTTTGAAATTGTTGTCATCGCCTAAACTTCACTGAAGTTTTATTACCTCAGATGTAAATGCTAACAGCCTCAGTTGTGTTTTGCAACTCGTTCCGAAAGGTTCTCTCATTGTTCTTTATTTATACCGGCAATTTTTTTTTTTAAACTGTGTCCATTAAAAAGTGTGTTTAAATTTTTTGTCTTAAAATTAAAACACACTTTTATCCAGTAAGTTTTGGTTACTAGCCCGGGTCTAGCAGCCCACCGACGTACACGCCTTCAACAATATGCCGACGCCTTGTAAACACGGCATCGGTAAATGCACTTAGCAGCTGCATCCGCTCCTGGGATTTCGTCGCTCCAGCCACTCTCCAGGCTCCACTTTCAGTTCGGATTCCTAGTCCATCGAGGAACCGCAAGTCTGCATACAGTGGGCATATACAATGAACGTGCAGCCAGTCCTTGCGATCAGCTCCACAAGTACATGTGGGCGTCTCGCTCAGATTTCTTCCATGCAGAAATGCATGCAGCGATCCATGGCCTGTCAACAAAAATTCCACCGCGCAGGGTGAAACGAAAGTCCCACCTGTGGTAGACGAAGCTTGCGTCCGGGAAAAACTCATGTGCTACCCGTCCGTCTAGTCGCGCCTTCTTCTGCTCCCAATCCAGTCCGGAAAGGTCCTGGTTGAACAGCCAATCGCCTTCCTCCAGCGGGTGGTAACGCTTTAGTTTGAACATGATTGCCAATTTCTTGGCAGCCAAGTCAAAAGGGGGAGCTCCAGCAAGAACCTGCAGTGCCAATAATGACACCGTTCGGCATACCGGGAGGCTTTCTAGCACGATAAGTCTCTGGCAGGAATTTAGATCCTTCTTTTGACGGTCCGTCAAGCCTTACCAAACAGATGCACCGAATAGTGCACAAGGCACCATGAGCCCGGCATATATGGTCCGCTTGTCGCGAGGACCGACACCCCAGTCGACTCTCAGTACGCGTGCCAATGCCCCGACGACTCCAGACAGTCGATGTCGGAGTGATCTAACATGTTCATGATAGCCATTCGTTCGCTGACCGTGACGCCAAGGTACCGGTAATTTGCAACACACTTTAGACTCGCTCCAGCGAATCTAACAGTGGGATGCCTGTTGACAGATAAACTGCCCGTCAGCATCATGCTGCATGACGTCTTGCTGGTTAAAACAGCCACGCCAATTTCGGCTCCCCAAGCGCCTACGATGATTATCAGTTACTCACCTCGTGACTCCAGTTCCAGGCGGGAGCTTCCCTCGACGAGGAGTAGCAAGTCGTCTGCATACGCGCTGAAAACACAATGTGCTCCACACGCCGAAGAAGCGTGTCCATCACCTATTTCATTTAAATTGACCATTGAGAACAGAGGCTTCTCCTCCTTACCTGCTGACGATGCTTACACTCCTGCCACAGAAGAAGCTTCTCCACAAGCTGCTTCTCGGCATCCTAAGTCAACGAGGTGGCGCAGCGCTGCGTTCCACTCCACGTGGTCGAAGTCACCCTTGAAGTCCACGAAGATTCCGAGCAAGTATTTGGCCGGGCTGTTAGCAACACTGCTCACGACGTGTCTCCAAGCGTCCTCCAAGCAGCGTCCTAGTTGGAATCCAAACTGCCATCTGCATCCTGCCGGTAGGACACCTCGTAGGCGGGTCACCATGATACCCTCAAGCACTTTGCCAATTTTGTATTTAGCTTAAATATAGATTGTGTGATCAACTTTATCAAAAAAACATAAACAAGGGTTGGTCATAAAAATAAGTACACCAATTCTTCTAGGTCAAAAGCTCAAAAAGTATTAACAATTTTCCAAATTTTTTCTCATCATTAGTTATCTTATGCTAGTAACCAGTATATCCACCCTTATTTTGAATGGCCTTGGCGATCCTTTTCGGCATACTGTTAATAAGACTCTACTGGAATCTTATACCACTTTTTTGAACAAATTCCCACAATTCTTCGACATTTCTGAACGTTTTTAATCCTATTCAGGGTTTCAAGTCCCCCCAAAGATTTTCAATTGGGATGGGGTCAGGAGACTGACTTGGCCAACTCATAACGTTAATTTGTTTTTTTGTAAACCAAGCCTTGACCAGCTTTGAAGTGTGATTTGGGCCGTTATCCTGTCGAAAGACCCATCTTAAGGGCATGTTTTCCTTGGCATATGGTTACATAATATCAGTCATAATGTTTTTGTACCCGAATTGGGTCTTAGTATCTGTTATACGATGAATCGGCTCAACGCAAAGCCAATAAAAACAGCCCCAGGCCTTTATACATCTGCCTCCGTGCTTAACAGTCTTATTGGTGTACCGGACGTCGAAATCTTTGCCTTTGGGACCAGTGTTTAAAAAACTGGAAAAATTTTCATTTCTGTTGATTTTGCTTCTGCTTATGCTTCTGAAAAAAACAAAAGTAGCAGTCGAAGTAATAGCACAAAACAGTTTTCTACAAAAGTCGAAGCAGCAGCAGCAGTCGTCGTTTGATAATTTTTTAAATTGCTTTGCTTCTGCTTTCTGGCTGCTTCGAAAGTCGAAGCAGCAGCAGCAGCAGGCTTTTTAGAATTTAGAAAATTTATTTGCTTCTGCTTTCTGGCTGCTTCGAAAGTCGAATCAGCAGCAGCAGCAGGCTTTTTAGAATATTGAAAATTTCTTTGCTTCTGCTTTCTGGCTGCTTCGAAAGTCGAAGCAGCAGAAGCAGTAGGCTTTTGCAAGTTACAGTCTGATGACTTTCTGCTTATGATGTTTGCTGTTTGCTGCTCCCCATGTATTCATATAAATACATGAAGAGTTTGTAACGAAGCTTCTCCTAGGGCTCGCATAGGGTTACCTGAAATTCCCTAAGATGAAAAATATTTGACCAGAAAGAAAAAGGAGCATGCATTCCATTATCGTTATGAAAATTCTGTGTCCCACGCTTTTATTTTCGTTTCTTTGTTACAAAGTTTCGTATCGCCGCATATTGAAGAAAATGTTACTGCTCCATAGGCCGAGCCAAGAAAGAGACGAAAGTGCCGCTGGCCAGCTAGCCCCCTGCTTGTCTTGAAGTTTTTCTTGGTTATCGGCGTTTCCGCAGGTGGCTCGTTGCTTCTTCGATTTATCCTCCTCTGCTGGATCGTCGCCGCTGCCGGCTGGTCGCCGTGATCAAAGGGATGGATACTGGCGGCTGAAAAGCCCGCGCACACACACACACAATAGTGGCGGCGGCTTGTTGCACAAATGCTGTTGTTGTTTCATATTATATATCTTCTTCTTCTTCACAACACCTAATGAATTAAATGCTCGACTCTCGAAGCAGCCAGAAAGCAGAAGCAAAGAAATTTTCAATATTCTAAAAAGCCTGCTGCTGCTGCTGATTCGACTTTCGAAGCAGCCAGAAAGCAGAAGCAAATAAATTTTCTAAATTCTAAAAAGCCTGCTGCTGCTGCTGCTTCGACTTCACTAGTTAACAAAATAAAATTTTTTGTTTGCAAAGTGAATGAAAGTATTTTTTTCTTATGGACTTTGGCCGGCTAAACACGAAAATGGCCATTAAAAATTTTTTTATGGAAGCGTTTTCGAAATATTTGAATTTTTTCGAATTTTTCAGGTTACTCCAACACTTTTGAGTATACTTCCAAATCTACTTGTCTAAATTTGCCAACCAAGCACTTAAATAAAAGGTAAGTTAATTCTCTTCAATCTCCATTACTTCAAGTTCGAAAATGGGCGTTTTTTGTGATTTTTTGAGCTTGACAGCTAACATATCGTCCTGGAAAAAATAGAAATCAATGAGATACAATTTTTTTTACTCATTTATCGTAAAGCCGATACTGTTTCAAAGAAAATAAGGTATAGTTTATGCAAATCCATCGACATATGGCGAACTAATGCAGCTTTAACTGGGCCAAAAGTTGTGGAAAATGCTCGCCTTTGCCCTTGCACATATACACGTGCGTTTGGTCGCTGCATGTGAGTACCGCTACAATCGGTGTTTTACTGGTGCTAGGTGTTTCACGTAAATATGCCTTACTTCGCCATCTGTCGATGGATTTGCATAAACTATACCTTATTTTCTTTGAAACAGTATCGGCTTTACGATAAATGAGTAAAAAAAATTGTATCTCATTGATTTCTATTTTTTCCAGGACGATATGTTAGCTGTCAAGCTCAAAAAATCACAAAAAACGCCCATTTTCGAACTTTATAAAATCGCTAGCACCTGAACTGCTGAACTGATCTTAATACTCTATGGAAGAAAGTTAAAGAGAATTAACTTACCTTTAGTTTAAGTGCTTGGTTGGCAAATTTAGACAAGTAGATTTGGAAGTATACTCAAAAGTGTTGGAGTAACCTGAAAAATTCGAAAAAATTCAAATATTTCGAAAACGTTTCCATAAAAAAATTTTTAAATGCCATTTTCGTATTTAGCGGGCCAAAGTCCATAAGAAAAAAATACTTTCATTCACTTTGCATTTTGGCTGTAAACTAGTGCTTTCGAAGCAGCCAGAAAGCATAAGCAAAGCAATTTAAAAAATTATCAAACGACGACTGCTGCTGCTGCTTCGACTTTTGTAGAAAACTGTTTTGTGCTATTACTTCGACTGCTACTTTTGTTTTTTTCAGAAGCATAAGCAGAAGCAGCAGCTAATATTGAACAGTTGCAAACAGTCAAAGCAGAATAAAGTCAAAATTTTGTAACTTTTGCTGTTTCGACTGAAGCATTTTAAACACTGTTTGGGACATCGTACATATCTCCTAGACGTATTGCAAAAAAATTTATTTTTGTCTCGTCGCTCAGTAATACGTTATTCCATTTTTTGTAACCGTCTAACCCACACCATGCCAAATGATTTTTGGCAAATTGTTTCCTCATCTTAAAATTTTTTCCTCGAAGCAAAGGAACCTTTCGGGCTATACGTTCTGGTAGGTCTGCATATTGTAGCCTACGACGAACCGTTCGGGATGATAATTCATTGCCAATTTCGGAGGAAATGGCCTTCGAAGTCATGAAGGGTTAATATTTTGCAAATTTGACGATACAATTGTACGTTGTTGGGAAGATTTCTTCTTCTGTCCTCGATTTTCGTCAAGCTCTTTTGATTTCAAGGCATCCTGAACGAAACAAGCTGGGCGTCCAATGCTTTTCGCAATTTCTCGGGGTCTTTTCCCTTCATTCTGCAAATTCCTGGCAATGTTTTTTTCTTTAGCAGCGCAATGCCCATCTAACAATTTTTTTTAACTCTCATCTATAAAAATATGCAAGCAATCGAAAAACCAATAAACCTTTAAGCAAATCCTGATCTTATTCTTAAGAATTGATAAATAACACCCCTGTACTTATTATTTTGGCCAGACCAAAAATGATCATTCTGCACAAATTTAAGTTTAAAATCGTATAAATGGGGTTAGCCACTTTTATTTTTGATTTAAATGGTAAACAATACTGTTGCCTTTTAAAAAAAAAAAGATTATCAGCAATACATTCAGAAAATATTGATATATTTCATATCAAAGTTGGACGATACCTATGTACTTATTATTTTGGCCAGTAGTGTATATCCATATAGTTTAGATCGATATTTGAATACACTATATAAATATAATTCTGAAATCTTTGTAGTCTTGGCGAATTTAAAAACAAGGCTGACTTCCTTCCCTTTCAGACTTCCAAACATAACATTAAAATAGTTCTCAGAGTACTAGATTGTTGTATATTCAGGTTTATTAGGGCTCATAATAGAGGTCTGCATGGCTGCATTCAAAACGTCAAATAAGACATTCATGCTCAAATGAATTAAATGAGTTCGGCTTCGTCTCACAATGAAATGAATGAATTGAATGAATAAATTCAAGCCGAAAACTTCACATTCAAAAAAGGCAGATTGAATTGAATGACAAAATAACCGAAAAAAAACGAATTAGGGGGAAAAGTGCTGAATCTAATTTTTTTTATTTTATTTTATTTTTTTTTTATTTACAATTAGTATTTATAATTTAACATTTATTGTTGGGCTTTATTTATATTTGGTGTTGCAGTAGCTTTTGATTTCTTGATCCATTTTGTCTATTGAAGTGACTCCTTGCTGGACCATAGGTAGCTCCCACGCTAATAAGGAACTTGCTAAACTCCCTTGGACCAGAATCGCCAATCAGCTTAAATGGACTACAATTTGTTACTATCCACTCTGTGGCAATAGTGGTGGCCTCTCTTTTTGATTCGGTATTAACTTTAATTAGTGTCATATTAGGCGATCCTTTAACTGCAGTTACCTAAGAAAATTAGATCTTTGATTAAATTATGATTTTGCTTTTAAATTGGACGAACAATCTTAAACAAAAAATTTACAACATTATTTACTTGCATTTTGTTCATTAATACTTTCCGAACTCATCTTGACAAAAGTTTTTTCTGAGTATTCTGAGTACTCTGAAAATCTTTGCTTCATTCATTTCATTCGTTTCTCGGGTCACTTGATGCCGTTCATATGAGTACTCAAATTAATGTCAAAAATGAGTATTCAATCAATGAGAACCGGATCTTAGAATTTATTCCACTCAGGGAACTGAATGAAACTCAAGAGTACTCAGAGACACATAAGTTTGAATGTAGCCGTGCAGACCTCTAGCTCATAATATAACTCCTTCCCCCTTCAGAGCGGCGTAGGATCGAAAGAAGATTTCTTGAGACAGATCGACGCCACTCAATTCCATTAGGTGGAGCTGGAAATATAATAGTTATTTTATGTAATACATCTTTAAGAAAGATAGTCTGACATCCTCCGATATTATGCCAATGAATTAGGTTGGTCATCATCGATCATCCTTCGATGAACCAGCTGGAGTGTAGTAGTTGAAATCCTCTAAAGCGTTTTATTTCCTGTCTGTATTTTACATTAGTATAACTTAATTTAGATTTATTAATATTATTATCAGGGACCGTAATCATTATAAGATATATTATAAAAATTACATCATAATGATTATATTTTAATTTTTAATTTTTTTCCTTAATGATGATCATTATTTTTGAGTAATATCATAAAACTCAAAAATATTCATTATGAATGAGTTTTATTTTTTTCGCTTAAAATAAAACTCAAAAGTAATTTACGGCTTCTGTGTAATATTATTTTATATCCCTATAAAGGGACACCATATCTACCTCCCAGCATAATTTATTTTTTTATAGGAGTACGGTAACCCATTCAAACTTGCATCAAAACATGAAAAAAAAGTGTTTTAACACTGATTGTACATTTTTCGACACCATAGCTACCACCCAGAATATTTATTTTATTTTCGGCTCTAGTTTTAGATTTAATTATTTTTTTAATGATTATTTAATTTTACAAATAGCAATTTTGCCAAAGACTCATCACCGAGGTTGCATCTCTGATCAGTGAGCATCATTTTTAAGGCCGAAAACGATCGTTCAACACTAACTTGTGTTGCTGGAACTGAGTGGACCACATTAGCCAGCTGGTACAAAGCTGGATACATGAATTTCTTTTCCTCCCAATACTTCATAATATTGGAGGTCAAGCAAATTGGCTTTGGGCTATAGCAGTCAATTTCAGCATTTGCCTTCTTTATTTCTGCAGTTGGTCCACCATCTTCAGCTTCATCATCAGGAGATACCTCAATGGTCTGCTAGAATTCGTTTAGCAGAGAGGTGCGGTAATATAATATAGTAAAAATAACTTTATGTGTTATTTTGGAGCATCGAAATGTTTCCGTCACTAGAATTTTAACTCAACAGATTTACAATACAAATTTTAAATACAAAATGTGGGATAAAAAACCTTTTTACACCTGTAGCCTTTCACCTATGTACTTAAGTAAAAACTTAAAAGGTACACCTAAAGCACTTCAAAATACCTTTCCAACGACATATAAAACATATATTTAGCTTGTATCGTTTGAATACTGTGGATGTGTCAATTTTAGCGAGCTTTTTAGCGATTAACCGCTAAACTTAACGTGTCTAGTTTTATGATAGGCAATAAGTCAACATTCACACATTGAAGCTATATTTTGTATTTAAGACATGTATTGCTCTTTATTCAATTCAAACTTAGTGACAATAATAAAAAACGTTGGTTTTTTGAAAGAAAGAAAATTGTGTATTAGGAATAAAAGTATTGCCCAGTCTCGTTGACCACCTCATCAACTTCTAGTCCAGTTGCAACATCAATCCATTTAGTGGTGCCATCTAAGATCTCTTCCATTTCACCAGCACGCATCTTAGCCACATATTCCGCTTTCAAACGCATCAGAGCAGAAGACAAAGACGCAATGTTACAGACTAGAGATCGCCTCTCCATATAATTTACAAATGCTGTTGAGTAAGCTCTTTTTCTAAGTCCTCTAATCACGGTCTTCGGTGTTAACATGGGTATTGCAGCCGTTGTCATTGGTGATATTAATCGATACTTAATTGGTGTAAACCGTGTCACGTTGCCTTCTTGAGCCTGATATGCACTGTCCAACTCTTTGCGTGTTTGCCAGCAGCTCTGATTCGTGATACTCTCCAAAACACCCAGATCCTCGGTAGCGGTTCCAAACATGCCATGAAAGACGGTCTGCGCAGTACCTTCAGGCGTACCTTTCGACTTCATCTGCCAGACATAATTTGAGACATGCTTTTGATAATAATTAAAGCCTTTGACTCCTGAAAAATCCATGTCGAAATCATTGTTCTTCAAGAAGAATAACAAGGGAAAAAAGATTTGGCTTTGGTTGCTGCTTTGGCTGCTGCTGCCAGTTAAAAGCAGAAGATCACCCAAAATTGTGAAGAGACTTGTGCATTCTTCTGGTCCTCTTGCAGCTCGCAGACATTGAACAATCGAATCTGCCAATGGGATGTGCTTTATGGATTCTTTCAATGCTTTGGCCATGTTGTGTATCTGTACTTTCAGTAGACAGAGCTACGGCCAAGGTCAAAGGGCCGAGAGTTCGCATTAAGCCAGTTCGCCTCTCAGGCTTGTAAGTCGATCCAGTTAACAATGGCAAATGTATATTTGTCAATCCAAATTGATTGATTGATCCTTCAACAGTTCTTCCACGGAATTTGGACGCTGATAGCCTTGCTTCATCCCAAACTAGCTGAAAACCAGTCAATAGACCAACTAGTGGTGTTGCCATCTCAAAATCCCATGCCACTGTTTGGTTCTCCGTCTTGAAATCTTGTGCTAAAAATGATACTGCGTATGTCCTTTGCTGGTAAGTCAACACATGTGCTCCATAGTCATCTACATTTCCCTGATCAGTGCTCCAGAGTTGTTTATAGATTGTATACACTAAGTTTGCATATGCATTACTTCTGTCCATATCAATCACTTTGTTTAGTTCTCCCGTCTCATTGTCGATCTCTTCGAGCTTCGATATCAGATATGCAGTTAAGCGCCTGATGTTCATCAGCTGCACATTCCTTTGGTCAGGACAATTCGAATCAGCTTCTTGGTTCATTATCAAAATACGAAGTTGAATATCAGAATTGAGTAGAATATGATTTACACAGCTCGAGTTTAGTTTTTAGAGTGATTTGTCGAGACGATCGGCAGGTTTATTTAACACAAAATTAGCATCGTAAGCCTACTTTAATCTATTTCAGTAGAGCAGACCATTGACAGTCGAATCATCGCTTCGCTTCGCTTTAGCCAACGGACGTGTTTTTTTATTGCGCTTCGCATTTGCTTATTTTTCCCCGGTTAAATCTGTTTTTAATTCGTAATTGTTGTAAAATAAGATTCAGTGGCTTTTTTGTTACATCGGTTGTGTTACAAGAAAGTTTAAACTTGCTATTTAAATAAAATTTCATTATATTGTGTTTAAATACAACAACAAATTGCAGCCCAAACAATCTGTTTGTTAGTGCATTTTACATTGCCGCCTGCTGATATTTTGTTTTTGTATTTTCACTTTGTGCTTGTGCATCGCGTTCTTTCGCGTTCTAGCGTCGCTCTCATCGTGCTCTCTTTATTCTTTTCCTCTCTGCGTGCTCTCTAAGCTCTGTTGTTGGTGTTGGTCGCGGTGTTCCGTTTTCCATTCGTTCTCTGTGGCTAAATTCCGTTGTGCTTCGGTTCGTGCTCGCGCTCGCGCTCTCGCTCTCTTGTTATTGTCTATTGTTGTGTGTGTTTTGTAAGTACAAACTCAGCATCTGTAGCGATTAACCCTAGTGTGGAGGCTAAGCTTTCAGCGATTGTAATGGTACAACGTTGTAAGAAGGGGCGACAGGGCATTTGTTGCCCAACTGCTCAAGACGGACCATACGTGGTGAAGAACCACATCCTGCACGAGGTGCCTCTGCTGCCTACAAAATATGGCTCTAGAGAGGACAAGTCGAATAAAACCCGTAATCTCAGGTGTTATTCGAACCGTGCCTAGGGGATGAATGGCACTACGTTAGTGTGTCTTTGAACGGTGACCTCCGGACACCTGGCGACCTCCGGTTGTAATTAGCCTTACCGGGACATGAGGCTCTGTTCCGGCGGACCAGCCCCTTCCTCATTACTCGTGGGACCAATTTATGGACACTTTAAACAATATAAGTAATACAAATGAGGCTGAAAAGCCTCCCCAACCCGAGGTCGTAGACCTCTCGACTACGGTCGAACCCATGGATGCGGATGACGGGCTGGATCTCGATCCATATAGCCCAGTCGGCAGCACCAATACAGAGGAGATGGAGGAACTCCTCAACTCACCACCAAGGGCGGAACCAGCACCGAAAGCTGCTAAAGGCGCTAGAAGCCGCCTAAGCGGTGCTGGGCGTAAACGCCTTAAGCATTTTAAGGCGAAAGGGTTGCCGATTGAGCAGGCACTGGCTATGGCAAAACAGCCACTGTCCAACCCACGTAAACGCCCTAAGGCTGGGGACTCCCTAAAACGAGGTAGATCCGCAAATACTACGCCTGAGAACAACATGCCGAAGCGTGGAAGTGCTAAGCCCGGGGCTGGTGCAACGCCAGCAAGTGTTCCGGCACTCAAAGCCGCGTCAGCGGATCAACAGGCTGAACAGCCTCCGATCTCAAGACCGGCTGCGAGGACCGAAACAAGGGAGCATCCTTCCTATAGCGCGGTCACCAGTGCGGAAAAGTTTGCGGTGATCCCGTCGGGCTATCCCAAAGCCCTTCTATCAACGAAGGAGCTTTCAGCGGTGCAGGAAGCCATTCTGGACGTCATAAGAACGCAGCGACAAGGGGCGGTTAAGCCGTTCTTCACAGGCTGCACGTTCCGTCCAGGGTGGCTCCTGATATCCTGCGCAAACTGGGAAACAGCTGACTGGCTAAAGGCAGCAATGCCTAAGCTGAAGCTGTGGCCTGGCGCAAAAGTAGAGCTTGTGGCAGACGCAGACATGCCGAAACCGCAAGTCTACATCGGACACTTCCCAAAAACGGAGAAGTATTTGAACGAGGATATCCTTCAGCTCCTCGAAGGGCAAAATCGTGCCCTACGTACAGGGGACTGGAGGATACTGAATCGTGTGGACAGGGGGAAACAGATTGAACTCACGTTCGCTGTGGATCCCAATTCGGACGAAAAGCTTAAGAGCGTAGGGCATAGACTGTGCTACGGTTTTGGGCAAGTAATTGTGAGACAGAGGAGCAAGCACAGTGCTGAGGCGAAAGACGCCCCCACTGCGACTGCTCCTGTGCCCGCCAAGACTGCCCAAACGCCTGTGCTTAGTCAGGAAGTGCCCTCCTGCTCGAAAAGCCTCACGCCGACCACACGCTCAGGTGAGGAGCAATTCTTGGAAGCCGCAAGCAGCACAATGGCAGCACCAACAGCAAATGCCTCTGCTGCCACCACGGAGCGACCAGCGCACCACAGGTCGCCCGGCTGCGCCCGCCCCTATATGGTCGGCTTCAAAGTAAGCACGGTAAAGGTGGTAGAAGGTCTGCTGAAGAGACCGTGCTGCTTGGCAACAACCGTGGGAAAAAGAGGGCCGCTCGCGGCCGGAGCAGGGACTAATGGCCCACTCCACCCTCCCCTCCACCCAAAACAACATAAGACATCTTAAATGCCTACAAGCAAACCTGCATCATGCTAAAGCGGCCTCGGACGTGCTATGTTGCAGGTTTGCTACCGAGGATCTGAGCGTTGCCTTTCTACAGGAACCATGGATCCTTTCGGGTAAGATTAAAGGCCTGAACACCAAAAATGGCAGACTAATATATGCCAATGAACAACAACTCCCAAGAGCGGCGTTGCTTCTCAACAAGAAACTAACATTTGTACCCCTTTCACAGTTCATAACTGAAGATCTGGTGGCAGTTTGGGCAAAAGTGCCCACAGCATGCGGCGAGCAAGAGACAGTGATTGCCTCGGCTTACTTCCCGGGGGAATCCAATGACGCTCCACCCAGAGAGGTTAGTGCCCTCGTGGCTCTCCAGTCATCAGAAATCCCAGAAAAACTATCTGGGAACACTTCACTTTTGAGCTTGAGCAGAATGTGAACTACTCCAATACCCCTATATGTAATATCGAGGAGCTGGAGTATGAAGCTACAGACGTTCATAACAACATTGAAAATGCCTTCAACAAAAGTTGCATCCAAAAAAATCGCAAATCTCGAAGGGACGTTCCCTGGTGGAACAAAGCCCTAGAGAAAAGGCGAAAGGAAGTGAGAAGACTTTTCAATAGGGTGAAAAAATCGGATAACTGGTCCGAATATAAAGCTGCCCTAACACTCTATAATAATGAGCTGAGAAGGTCTAAAAGAGCTACGTGGAGAGACTACTGTGGGAAGATTGACAATCGTCCTGAAGCGGTCCGACTACAAAAAGCTCTTTCAAAAGACCATTCAAACGGCATCTGCACTTTGAAAAAGCCTGATGGAACCTTTACAAATACCCCAGGTGAAACTAGCAAGCTTCTGCTAGACACTCACTTTCCAGGGTGTATAGGTGCTGGCTATGTTCCTACGACTCATGGATGCCTCATGGACCAATGCCTCCCGTATAAGCTGTTCCATCTTAACAAAGTGCGATGGGCTATATCTACCTTCAGCCCGTACAAATCACCAGGGCCGGATGGGATTTATCCTTGCTTTCTGCAAAAGGGTATGCATTTAATTGCTCCCAACCTGACCCGAATCTTTCGAGCTAGTCTCCTACTAGGATATATTTCGAGTAAATGGACTGAGGTAAAGGTTGTCTTTATACCAAAGGCAGGGAAGAAATCAGCACAATTGCCTAAGTCATACAGACCCATTAGCCTCAGTTCCTTTTTCCTTAAATCTGCTAAGACTATCTTAGTGCCATTCACCAGGAAAAGGCTTCTAAACCTTACAAATCCAACGGTAAATGGCGCTCAAATTGAGTTCTCAAAAGAGGTGGTATATCTAGGGGTAACCCTAGATGCAAAACTCACTTGGAACGCACACCTTACAAAAACCATAAATAAGGCTACAAGGGCATTCTTTGCCTGTAACAGACTTTTTGGTAACACATGGGGCCTAAGCCCCAAAATGATCTTCTGGTCATTTACCACTATTGTGAAACCCATCCTTACCTATGCATCTCTTGCTTGGTGGACCAAGGTTAAACAACGAAAGGCGGCAGCTGAATTAAGTAAGCTTCAACGCCTTGTGTGTGTGGGCATGACTGGTGCAATGAGCACATGTCCAACTGATGCCCTTGGCATCATTACAGGAATCTCACCCCTTCCGATTCTAATTGAAAAGGAAGCCTGTCTAGGGGCCCTAAGGCTCCAGGGTGTCGCCAACCTTAAAAGCGGCGATCTAATAGGGCATCTAAAGGTTCTTGAAACCTTCTTCACAAGCCCTATTGTACATCTATCAGACGTACAACTACCGACTATGGTATTCAAAAGGAACTTTACTGTTTCAATTTATGACAGAAGCTCCTGGAATAATCCGAATCTTTGCATACCATCTGGAGCACAAGTGTGGTATACGGATGGCTCAAAATTGGAAAATGGCGACACAGGGGCTGGCGTGTATGGACCACGGTTCCGCATGTCAATAGCCATGGGGAAAACCCCATCCATATTCCAAGCAGAGATTCATGCAATAGAAGTCTGCGCCATAGAATGCATTCGACGCAGAATGCAAGGGGCAACTATCTTCATCTTATCGGATAGTCAAGCGGCTCTAAGAGCCCTAGAATCCTTTAAGATAACATCCAAACTTGTGGATAATTGCCTACGTAAACTAGACTGCCTGGGGGAGAGGAACACTTTAACAGTGGGCTGGATCCCTGGGCACGAAGGTCACGAAGGCAATGAAAAAAGGGGGCAATAAAATCCCTAATAGGTCCTGAACCCTTCTGTGGCCTTGCAAGAGGACACACCATAGAAGTCATAAGGAATTGGGAGGAAAAAAAGCTTAGCATGTACTGGATAGACAGCGATGGCCAGCGTCAAGCAAAACGATTTCTTATCCCGGCCAGGAACCAATCCAAAAGAATGGTTGGCCTCAGAAAGAGTGACCTTCGTATCCTCACAGGTTATCTTACATTACACTGTAGCCTGAGATACCACCTCAAGAAATTGAATCTTTCTGAAACTGAAACCTGTAGATTCTGTGCAATGGAGCAGGAAACATCAGAACATGTTCTATGTGAATGCCCAGCACTCTGCAGGCGTAGGCTACAAATACTGGGAGGTGAGACAACTCCACCCTACAAGATTTGGGGAAACAAGCCCAACAAAGTGCTTAATTTCATAAAAAGCCTTAACCTTTAAATTTTTAGGGCTCTCCATTATCTTACAGGCCGGCACAAAAGATCTAATACTGGTCGCAGTGCAGAAAAGCCTTATTTAACATAAGATAAGTCATTTCTTTTCAACTTTTTCCATACAATATTAAGATCGGTTCAGCAGCTCGGATGCTAGCGATTTTAATAAGTTCGAAAATGGGCGTTTTTTGTGTATTTTTAAGTTTGATAGCTAACGTATTGTCCTGAAAAAAATTGAACAGATAATAGTCTGAGGTAGCCAAATTGGGCGAATAAGGTGGGTGGGGAATCAATTGGAGTCCTAAAACGTTGATTTTCCGAATTGGCTCGCGTTTGAGTTTTATCTGAGCACTAGCCCTTCAATATTTATAAATACAACTTTTCATTTGATTCTATCGCCGTTTTGTTTCTCAAAAAATAATGTTTAATGAAAAAACGAAAGCCTGAAATAAGCTAATCTGGCAACACTGCTAGCTATAGTGTAATAAATTTATCACTTATTATTATTTTATCATAACTTCTGAATACACTAATTAAGTTCGTCGAATCATCTAAAATTTATAATTTTTATTTTGAGTTAAAAGAGAGAGTTAATATTAGAAAAATTATCTGCTATAACGACATACATATCACTGCAGGTCGGCAGTCCGCGCGACGGGTGCGAAAGGTGACTAGCAATATATACAGGAAGAATGGAAAATTTGCTATGACTGTCTGATCAGGTTGAGTTATATACCGATCGAAAGGTACCAGTTCAACTATCAAATGTGGATACTCACCTGGTTTGTGAGTTAAACAGGTATTGGTAAGAGGGGTAAAATTTACACGATTGGAGCAAAAAGGGCCGTTGGAGCCTTTTGACATTTTTGACGCTTCAAACAACACCTCGATCATAAAAATCCGACCACTGGCTTAAAAGATAATTATTTGAAATTTTTTTAAAAGGGTAAATGAGGACTTGTTCCCATTCAAAAATCTAGAAACGTTTATTCTACGACTTCTTCAAAAAATCGCTAATTTAGTAGTAAATCGCTAAAGCCAACTTAAATTAAAACCCCCACAGCATCCAAGCGATCTATATAGCGTTGAAAAGGTATTTTGAAGATCTCTTAGGCATTACGAAACGCAAAAGATCGTTACTCGTCAACGATTGCAGCACAACAGAGGTATGTCGCTCCTTTGAGTAAATGAAGTCTGAACGCTGGAAATGAAATAACGGCATATACTCTTCTCACGCTCCGTGTATTTAAGATACTATACAATTTACACAATACACAACATAGATTATTACATAACTAACATTTCAGCATAATTAACTCAAAAATCGTGCTTTTGCGACTTATGTCAGTCTTCTAATAAATGAGCGATATGAACTAGATTTCCACAAATACATTTGTTAAGAAGGTTCGAATTATGGAGATATTCGACATAAAGAGTTATTTTTCTTAAGTTTATTAATTTGACTCCCACTCATTAAGCTCGAGCTAGAGAGAAATTCGAGTTAAATAAGTTCGAGTTATGGAAGTTCAACTGTAATTATATTTTTGCAAAGAAATTTCAAAACCGAAACATACAAAAACCGGTTCACCGTTACGAAACCTTCATTCAAAGATTTTGCGTAGCCGATAACCGAAGACCTAAATGCGAACATAAACAGCAAACGAAAATACGACGAGCTCCATGAAATGACAGCAAAAGCAAAGAAAAAAAAATACAGTAGTACTTTAGAGTTGCTTTGCTTCTTTCAAGAATAAAGCCTAGTACCGACGTGAAATACATTTTTAGCGGCGGAAAATTCTCAATATTTCGCTGTCGATGAGCGTAAAGACAGTGCTGTCAACGCAATTTGAAAACATAACATAAAATGGAATGGTAACTCAATGCGTCAGCAGAGGTTTATTTTAAATATGAACATGCAGAACTGATTTGCAAAAAAGAGGAGAGAATAGGCAATGAAAAATGTATGTTAATATTAATAGAGGAGAAATATGCGATGGCACGCAAGCACAGCGGGTATTTGGTGCACCTATCGCTTTTGAATTTTTTACGTGGGTCCTCCCTCTATATTAATGAAAAAATACAAAATTATCGAGTTTATGTCTACAAAAACCATTTAAGCTTTCGTTCTAGAATATAATCTAACAAAATTATCGTCGTTATTGACCAAATTTAATTAGTCTTCATCGTTTTCACTTCTGTGCCCAGACATTTATCTCCTATATACCTAGCGACTCTCAAACCAGTTCAATGTTTCGCTGGGCCAGTCAGCTGTTTCAAACAGTGCTGAATAACGCCCGTTCCTTATCTGACAACTCCGTTTTTAGTTTCAGTTTAGTTTACGTCCGGACCGACAAGCGGAGAAAAATGTCGTCTTCTTTTTCACTTTACGCTAGCGTGCTTTTATATGGAGTTTGACTTACGCTAGGCCTTTTATCTCACGTCGGTACTAGGCTTAAGCACAAATTACAAAAGGTGTTCTCGTTTTTAAAATTTTATTAAAAGAATGTAAAATTTAGCCATACAAATCCTCTAAATTCCAGTAACAGAAGATTTTAAGGTATTGCAGTGGTGAAATAAGGACAAATAACTATTATTTTCCCCTACTATTCAGAGTTAGCTGCAGAATTTCCTCTCAGTCACTAGGGAGTCTTCTGAAGGGCTTTCTCTCATGCCAGACTTTTAATAATTATTGTTAAAAAAAAATAACAATCAAAAAATAATGTTATTTTATTTTTATGTCCGAACAAACCAGTTTGAATGGTACCCCCTAAGCAATGCGTTTCATCATTTCGTTTTTTGTATGAAATGTCCGCAAATAGGGTCAATCGACCACCTAGTGAAATGGGTTCCCATGGAAAGGGTACTTACATGGGTGGTGTAATGGGTCCCCAGAAGTAAATAATTAAAAAAAGCTATAATTTTAAATTCTTTTTTTTTATATAATATTCAATTTTGCTGTCTTCAATGATTTATAATTAAAATAAATAAAACTATTAATTACTTAAAATATATATCTTACTAGGGGGCTCCGCCCCCTGCTCGCTTCGCTCGCCAACCCCCGATCGCTTCGCTCGCACAATTGAAAAGAAGGTCTTTTGTTGTCCAGCTTAACAAACTTAAACTGCTCGCTTCGCTCGCCAACCCGCAGCTCGCTTCGCTCGCAAAAAAAAGAACTCTTTTAGTTGTCTGGTTTAACAAATTGATACAATATAAGGGGGTCCGTCCCCTGCTCGCTTCGCTTGCAAAATTGAAAAGTAGGTCCTTAGTAGTCCGCTTTAACAAATTTATATAATACTAGGGGGCTCCGCTCCCTGCTCGCTTCGCTCGCCAACCCCCGCTCGCTTCGCTCGCAAAATTGAAAAGAAGGTCCTTAGTAGTCCGCTTTGACAAATTTATATAATATAGCATTTTTTGTAAAAATAATCGGAAATATTCAACTTCCGCTGTCCACGGTTTTAATGTTTCTTCCTTGCAATTGAACTTTGGCTAAAAGTCAGATTTAGTGATTTGGTGGAAAAAAATCCAGATTTGGCGGGAAATAGCTAAATTTGGCGGGAAAAAACTAAATTTGGCGGGAAATAGCTAAAATTGGGAAAAATTCAAAATTTAGCAAGAAGAGTTAATGTGTGAGTTTTCTAAGAATATCTCATACAACAACAGAGTTTTTGATTCTAAAGATTAATTTGCATCCGATTGATCCTATGGCAGCTATATGATATAGTCATCCGACTTTGATCAAATTTGGTAAGAATGTAAGAGACAGTCCCAAACATATAATCTGTGAGTTTGATTGAGATATCTTAAGAAACAAAAAAGTTTTTCATACTAAAGGATATTTTGCATCCCATTGTTCCTAGGGCAGCTATTAGTATAGTCACCCGACTTTGACCAAATTTGGTCAGAATGTAAAGGACAGTCCCAAACATACAATCTGTGAGTTTGGTTGAGATATCTTAAGAAAAAAAAAAGTTGTTCATACTAAAGGTTATTTTCATTCGATTGTTCCTATGGCAGCTCTATGATATAGTTACCCGACTTTCACCAACTTTGGTAAGAATGTTAGAAACAGTCCCCAACATACAATCTGTGAGTTTGGTTGAGATATCTTAAGAAACAAAAAAGTTGTTCATACTAAAGGTTATTTTCATCCGATTGTTCCTATGGCAGCTATATGATATAGCAATCCGACTTTGACCAAATTTGGTCAGAATAAAAGAAACAGTCCCAAACATACAATCTGTGAGTTTGGTTGAGATATCTTAAGAAAAAAAAAAGTTGTTCATACTAAAGGTTATTTTCATTCGATTGTTCCTATGGCAGCTATATGATATAGTAACCCGACTTTCACCAACTTTGGTAAGAATGTTAGAAACAGTCCCCAACATACAATCTGTGAGTTTGGTTGAGATATCTTAAGAAACAAAAAAGTTGTTCATACTAAAGGTTATTTTCATCCGATTGTTCCTATGGCAGCTATATGATATAGCAATCCGACTTTGACCAAATTTGGTCAGAATAAAAGAAACAGTCCCAACTACAATCTGTGAGTTTGGTAGAGATACCTTTAGAAACAAAAAAGTTGTTCATACTAAAGGTTATTTTCATCCGATTGTTCCAATGGCAGCTATTAGATATAGTCACCCGACTTTGACCAAATTTGGTCAGAATAAAAGAAACAGTCCCAAACATACAATCTGTGAGTTTGGTAGAGATACCTTTAGAAACAAAAAAGTTGTTCATACTAAAGGTTATTTTCATCCGATTGTTCCTATGGCAGCTATATGATATAGTCATCCGGCTTTGACCACATTTGGTCAGTATGTAAGAGACAGTACCAAACATATAATCTGTGAGTTTGGTTGAGAAATTCTAAGAAACAAAAAAGTTTTTCTAACTAAAGGTTATTTTGCATTCGATTGTTCCTATGGCAACTATATGATATAGTAATCCGGCTTTGACCAAATTTGGCCGGAATGTTAGAGACAGCCCCAAACATACAATCTGTGAGTTTGGTTGAGATATCTTAAGAAACAAAAAAGTTGTTCATACTAAAGGTTATTTTCATCCGATTGTTCCTATGGCAGCTATATGACATAGTAATCCGACTTTGATCAAATTTGGTAAGAATGTAAGAGACAGTCCCAAACATATAATCTGTGAGTTTGATTGAGATATCTTAAGAAAAAAAAAAGTTTTTCATACTAAAGGTTATTTTGCATCCGATTGTTCCTATGGCAGCTATATGATATAGTCAACCGACTTTGACCAAATTCGGTCAGAATGTAAAGGACAGTCCCAAACATACAATCCGTGAGTTTGGTTAAGATATCTTAAGAAACAAAAAAGTTTTTCATACTAAGCAATTCTGTGACCTTTGACCTTGATTTTGACCCACTTACAGGTCGAATTTCCCAAAACGCCGTCTTATTGCACGATGAAATTATCTCACCTATGTTGTGTGAAAATTTCAGCTTTCTATCTTTTACCGTTTGGGCTGCACGTTGATTCTCAGTGAGTCAGTGAGTCAGTCAGTCAGTCAGTCAGGACAAAGAATTTTATATATATAGATTATTATTATTTATAAGTTGTAGCTATAGTTGTTGTAGTTGTTGTTGTTGTTGGCGTTGTTGATATCATTTTCAATTTTGTTTTTGTTGCATCTGGAGTTTTTAAAAAACCTTTTTTTTTTGCAGCTGAAAGGCCTTTCGTAGTATGTCCTCAGCTGATCCAGTCCCTTCGACCAAACTGATTGCATCTGGGAAAAAAATTAATAAGAAAATTTATTAGTTTTGAATGAATGAAACAATGAATTTAATAATACCTACCAAGCAAAACTCCATAAAATCTGCATTCGTTTTTCAAGGCAGCTTTGCCTTGAACGCCATCAACGTTATAGGCTAATACAACCGCATCGGCCATAATATTTTTTAGGTTTTTTAAAATTCCACCTGGCATAATGTGGATCTTAATTGCACGAATCTATAAAAAACAAATCAGAATTAGACTTAAAGGATAAATTTTTACTGAATCCATACTAACATAAAGCTCTCGGTTTGTGTCGTTGATTTCCATATTCATCTGATTAAGATCCTTCACGGTCTGAATAGGGAATTTTCTGGCCCCTGTTTGTCCTTCTCCGCGCTGCTTCGTCATCCCTTTAATAGTGGCGGTTTACTCTGAGGCAGCTTCCACAAGGACCTCGATTTTAGCCTGCGTCGTATTTTGGTCAGCTATATATAAATATATTTATGTAGAATATATGTAAATATATTAATGTATTTGATGTAGGGCTTAATAATCATACTTATACCTCTTAAAGATTGAATTTCTTGCACAAGAACGTCCAATTTCTCCTGCGCCACTTTCGTCTCAGCTGAAAGTAAAAATAATATTTTTAGAATAAATTTATTTAAATAATTTATCGTAGCACACTTACCACGTGAGTAACGAACTTGTTCTACTAGCTGAAAAACAATTTGCTCAAGGCGCTCGACGGTTCCTGAGCAGTTGCAGGTAGACTTTTTTTCTAAAATATAAAAGATTTAATAATTAATTTAATTAATATCAATTGATTTATATCTTGGCAATTACGGGTTTTCGACAACTCGTGTCTCTCAATTTTTCTTTGCGGACTGCCCGACATTTTATTTTTTTTAATTAAATTCATTCTAAAAAATATCACTCATAGTTTTGAGCGGTTTGTGGTTTCCAATTATAAGTCAAATAAATAAGCTAAATAAGCTGAAATAAGCTAAGTTTTGATAATACAAATTACGACAATTCACTCAACTACACAGCACGACAAAATAAAAAAAGCTTTTTGCTTCTTTGAATTTATCAACTGATTCTAGTTAATTTGGGTGCGCTAAATTCAAATCTGTAATCAGTTTATCTCTATCATTTTCATGATATTATGACCGTCTGTCCGTCTGTTAGTTTTTTAACAAATTTGTTTTCTTCAACATTTTTTATTTACAGTTATGGTAAATGCCAAAAAAACATTTTTTCCGAAAAAAAATTTTTTCCCAAAATTGTTTTTAAATCAAATATTTTTTTCGTTTGAAAAGTATATTTTACCTTCAGTCAACTTATTTTTTTTTTTTAAATTCTTAATTGTTTTTTTTAATTATTCTTTTATTATTTACAACAACTTAAATTAAACTTATATGCTAACTACTAATACAACCTAGTCTAAAGGCTAGATAATGATAATGAAATACAGATGAGTGGTCTAACAAAGTTGCCTAGGGGCAAGGTCTATAGGGTGATGTCGCTTCAGTCTTCTTCTCAAAGGCTATCCCCTTATGTGGCGCACGTTTAAAAGTCGTCGTGTGAGAGGGTTCAAGAGTTTTGCTTGACGCTGGATGTTTTGTAGAACATGCCCAATTTTAGGCACTCGCAGATCGTTTTAAATATTTGCAGTCCTAACGTACCAAGGAGCAGCACTAATTACACGAACGGTTTTGGCTTGTAGTATGCGGATTTTGCCCAGATGGGTTTTAGCAGTTATTCCGTATACTTGCAAGCCATATCGCCAGGAGGGAGTAATGCAGGTCTTATACAACTTAACCTTGTTGTCCAAAGATAGCCATTTACTTGACAGGAGCCATCTTATTTTCCTGTTCCGGTTTTTGAGAGTCCCTATGATGCTGGACACATGCTTGGCAAACGTAAGATGATGGTCCAAGTGTACTCCCAAGTACTTGCATTACGCCTAAGCAGAGGCTCACGCGCAGAGCGTAGGTCACATTTGCGCACTTGCTTGCATTGATTCCAATGTTCCAACGTTCTACCCATACTTTAAAGCTGTGAAGGTACTGCTGCAGGACATTAGTGGCTTCCGACTACTCCTGGCCAAGATTGCCGTGTCATCTGCATAGGTGGCGATGAAAAGATCGTTCGTATCATCAATGTAAAGAGTGGGCCCTAAGACACTGCCCTGTGGTACTCTTGCTTGTATAGTCCTCACACTGGACTCCGCACCATCTAATACAACAGTGAACGTTCGGTCTGCAAGGTAGCTTCGAACTATTCATAGTAGTTGAGGAGGCAGAAGTGGTTTAATCTTAGCAAGAAGTTTATTGTGACATAATCTGTCAAATGCCTATGTTATGTCCAGATACGCCGCAACCACGTACTCCTTGGCCTCAAAGCCTTCAAGAATGAAATTTACGACCCTATTAAGCTGCTCAGGTATTCCATGAGATTTACGGAAACCAAACTGAAAGGGAGGAATTTTCTCCTTGTTGCTTTCCAGCAGTAGCAAACGTGTCAGAAGGCATCGCTCAAACAGTTTAGCTATCGTCGGCAATAGACTGATTGGTCTGTATGAGTCCTTTTTTTTGGTAAATACACAAGTTTATTTATGCACGCCGCATGCTACTTAAAGCACTTTCGTGGCAGGGCAAGATTTTACAAAAGCAGTTATGGTACAGGTCTGGCAGGGTTTTAGTGACTCTAAACGGAAATGCTTGGCTCAGAGCTCAATTGATTGAGAGAAGGCGTAGCCTTTAACAGAGCTTAAAAACCTTAGCTGATGTCCTGCAGCAACCTGCCTGCAGGCGTCCGGCCGTAAATCCAGTTGTCTGAGATGTGCCTACGTGCAAGTCTTCTTCTCCCAAAAGGCCTTGCGAGATGCGAAGCAAGACAGTTTGAGTGGGCTAAGAGCCGCGCCCTGTATCTATCGGCGAACCTAGTGATGGTGGCACAAATAGGAGAAATTTGAAGATCCCGGTGAATCGTATAGTTCCTTACATAATACGGAGCATCAACGATGCGGCGCAGAATTTGACTCTGGCACGACTCAATCCTTTGCAAAGAAGAGTTGCAGGCCGTGCCCCAAATGTTTATGCCCCAAGTGAGAGTAGGGGTTATTATGGCCTTGTACAGCCGGACTTTAGCAGCCAGGGATAGCCCAGATTTAGGCCTGAGAAGCCAGTCCATTCTCTTGCATTTAGCACGTACAGTGGCACAGGCCTGGAGGATGTGTGGCTTCCAAGTGAGCCGACGGTCTAAGATAACACCTAGGTATCTGTATGAGTCCAGTGAAGAAGGGCTTTTACCTGACTTATGTATCATACAGATCCTTGCTTTCTTCCAGAGTTTCGGGAGTCTCAGCACAGAGCTGAAAAGTAGACGAGGAACATTACAGCTTTAAGAGGCATAGCTTTGAGTGTAGAATTAATGGGTGCGACCGGGGGACTTAACTGCTCAGCACTCTCGAGCGCCAGTTGAACTCTTCTTTGACAACTAGTGGGGCTGGTGTTAAACGGTTGAAATCTGGCCTCTAAATCCTCTGCAAATGCCTCTGCTCTTTCTTTTGGGGTTCTGGCCCAAGATCCGTCAGGCTTTCTAATTGGGAATTTCGGGAACACCTGCTGCTTATATTTTTTAGCCAGAGTCGACGATCATTTTCCATCTGTTTGTGTAATACCATTAGTTTTTTCACCCTATTTGAAACTCTCTGGTATACCCTGTAAACTATTAGGTCACGAGTGCGACAATGCTGCCTCCTAAGCCTCCTTTTGATGAACAGTAGCGTCTCAATAGTTCGAGGGAGACTATTTTGGGAGCATTGCAGTTGATGTCCCGGAGCAGCTGCATGGATCTTGTTCAGGAAGATTGCGTGCGCATCTTCGATATCTTCAGGCAGCAAGAATTCTAGATTGAGATCCAGGGTTTTCTTCAATTCCTGACGAAAAACATCTATATTCGCTCCCCTGGGCAGTAATCGACACATTTTAGTCGTGATAATCGGAGTAGTGTCGTATGTGACTACTAATGGTAATTGATCCGAGGAAAGCTGATATTCTGTCCATATCTTGAAATGTTCTGGGCGCGGTCCATTGTAGACAAATAAGTCGATGTGGCTGGGTGTGCGATTTGTATCTGCAGGGTAGTGTGTTGTTTGACCAGTTGCCAGAATTTGATCAGAGCACATTGAGCCAGCAAGCCGATTTTAAAGCTAGGTTCTTGAAATTTGGTACATATGATAGTGTAGATGCACATAAAAATATATCTAAGTTTCGGACCGATCTGACCACGCCTTCCCTAGCCGCCCATATGACTTCCTCTTATTGATTCTTGTACGGTAATTAATAATGCTAGCACTCGTTAAATTCAACAAATGTTTTTAACTCATTTTTTTAAACTTTATCTTAATATTAATAAGTAAAAAATAAAAATGCATTCAAAATGACTATAAATAAGTATCTTACATTTAAAAATGTTCCTAAAAGTCGTCTTCTACATCAATTTCTATTGAAAACGGATTTTTAGAGTCAGAATCTGAATCACTATCACTATCTTTAGCGTCAAAAACGGGAACATTGTTATTATTGTTCATATTACAAAAATATAGCAAGTTTGGTGATTCCAAAAGTTCGATGACGTCTGCTGGTAGGCTCAAATACAGCTACAATATTATTGATTTATACACAACGGAACAAAATGGAGCAAAAAAGATTTTTAAAATTAGTTTCTATACACTTTGCACTATAATGACACATAATTACTTTTTGGCACAACTTGGCACAAAATTAGTTATAATCCACAACAGATGGGTTAGCAGGTTAGATTTTTTCTACTTTTGGACAACACAAATAAACGCACACAAAAAACACATTAACAAACATAAACAAAATCTTTTTTAATGCAAATATTCTACATACCTTTGTCTATCTTTTTTATAATTTTAGTGAAAATTGTTTAAACCACAATAATTTTGGGACGCTCGCAAGTAAACAAAAACTTTCCCGCTCTTTTTAGTTTTGCATGCATGCAATCAAACAGCTGACTTTGAAGGGCTGCCAAAATTCCTGGGATGCATCAAAATAACTAAAATCTTTTGATTCATTTTAGTCAAAGTATATACTATTCAAATTTTATTATTAAAATAAGTTTACTTTCTATAAAAAATTTGAATTTTCGTCGAAAAATCGGCTCGCTGGCCCAATGTGCAGAGGAGCTTTGTACAGCGTGCTGAAGGCAGCTGCCCCTCGCGTCGCCCCCAAAACTTCCCCAGAGTCTGCTTTTAGCATTAAAATCTCCGCCAAAAATGAACTTACTGCCCAGATTACTGAATATCTGGTTGAAGTCGGCTTCTGACCAAGGGATCTTTGGAGGAAGGTAAAGTGAGGAAATTACCAACTCACCCGACGTTGTACAGTGGGGCCATTTCATTGCTCATTTTACTTTGCAAAAATCATAACTTTTGAACCAAATGAGATAATCGAATGATTTTAATAGCATATGATAGATAATTCTTCAACCTATGAAATAAGTGCTTAAAAAAGGTGTCACGCCCCCAAAATGCTTACTCAGGGCTATCAAAGTTGAAATTTGTGAAATTTATGCAAGAAATAAATTTTTTTGCACCTAAAAATAAATGTTTTTTAAAATTTTTGATTTTTTTTCGTTTATTTTTAAGGTTTTTATATTAAAAAATTACTTTCAAAAAGTTTAAATAAAAAATTTTTTTTTGTAAAAATTATTTTTTATTTTTTGGGGTGAATCATCAGAGTTGCATATATGGACCAAATTCCTATAGCTGTATATGATATAGTAGTCCAATTTCAACCAATCTGACATATGATGACGCTGCGGTAGTCTTCTACATCCAGACCAAATTTGGTTCAAATCGGACTACTATATTATATAGCTGCCATAGCAACAATCGGTCGACCTTTGTAATTATGCCGCGTGTTTTTACTGTGAGGTTGCATTTCTTAATTTAAAAATCTTAGGCGCAATTTGGCGCAGGTAAAACTATATACCATAATTTAGAAAACTGATTACTGAAGCGTTTTTAGGTTGGAAAAACTATGTGTGAGAGTTATCGGGCACCAAAGTTAAAAAATAGTAAAAATCTAGTGTTTTTTATTTAAATTGGGTTACCTGATCTAAAAATCTTTTTGGATTCTTAATCTCTAAGGAATTATCTATAGAATGCTTTTAATACTTTTTCGAACGCTTACCCCAAAAAGTTTTATACTTGACTCGTTTTTCGGCCTGCGGCCCTGAAAAACAGTGGCCTCTGACCTCTTTTTTTGAACTTTTTGCATCAAAACATTTTTTTATTAAGCCTGAGGAAATAAGTTTCAAAAGTAAACTTTTGCAAAAATTCTAAATATTTGATGGGTATTTAATGGGTTAAGTAAAGTTGTGTATCATTCAAACGGGGTTGAAATGACCTTTCCATTGATGCCAAAACAACGGAATTTGAACTTCATGTTTGATTGTAATTTCAAAATAACGGCGCGGACTGCCGTCAGCAGTGATTATAGAACACACTTTGTTCACCAAATATTATAGGAAAATTTTCAACAAAAAGCTGCAGCATGCGCTGATAGGTTTCGATATTTTATTTACTGTGGTATAGACAGCAGAGCATTCTATACGCGCAATGCAGTAACATAAACACGTAGTATTGGTTTTCTTTTTTTAAAGTCCTCGTCTGTTATTAAGTCTCCAATTTCTGTTTTGTATGTTAAAACACCATTTATTTTTTTACCGACTTGGTTACATTTTTAACATCCATGCGATAATGTATGTTTAGGCGTCCCACTGACAAACAATGGCCCTAAGCTCTATTTCTATAAGCCATTCGTCGGTCTAAGTTCAAAATTGAAGCAAATGCTTTAGGTCACAAGTAAATTGTATAAGAAATTCATCAAAGCTATAGGGCTTGGATTTACACAAGTATACATTTGTTTTGTTTATTTATTTTTATTTTCACGTTATATGTGCGCTTGACTTCTGCTGGACTTCTCACAACTGCAATGCTCTCACAAAATTGGCCAACCGGCAAACGCAGCAGCGTTCGATCATTGCAAAAGAGCAGCAAGCAAAACGAAAACAAGCGGTACTAGCAGCATAATTGTTTTTGTAAATTTATAATTTTTTTTTTATACAGCATTAGAAAGCATAATCGAAGTTATGTTTTTCGGTCATCTATGTCCTATTCGCGAATTAACAAAAACAAAAGTGATGATAGACCGTTACGTTTCGTTTTCGCCCGCACATATTTTTTTACTCGGTAGCTCGGCGTTCGCACTCCATAGGATCAGTTAAGTAAGTATCGGTACTCGGTGGTTCGGCGATCGATTACCATAGGTTCAGTCACGAAAGTACCAATGTAGGGAGTAGTGGGGTAGGTAGTTCAAGCATGGCCAATCGACACCTCCAGATCTGAAGGAGTGCTTTTTTCGTGCGGGCCCGGGTCTAAGTCAAAACCCGGTAGGCCCGAGAAGTCACGATTTAACACACACTTTCATATCGATTGATAAAAAGTTTTTTTCAGAAGACAAAAAAAGAGAATGTGCTTTGTACGATTAAAGCAATGCTCTTCGAAAAAATAGTGAACTTATGGTACTAGGATCTCCAGAAAATAATTGCACTGTTAAAAAAACATATATTTTCTCAGTATCTAGATTTAAAAGGAGAAAACTAAAAATAAATTTAATTGTTTTAGAAATAGAACAATACTTAGCCGCATTTGTTGCTTGTGATACACCAATTTTAACATTTTGGCAAAATGCGAACAAGCTAATGTTATTGCAAACATTGAAAGAAAAGTTTAAGCTTTCAAATAAGCCCGGCAACAAGTGAGTGCATTTTTCAACATCGGAAAATATTTATTTCACTCTCGTTTGCTGTTCCGAACGAATTGGTTTAAGACTCTAAAGGGTATCCATGTAAGTACCTTTATAATGGGGACCCATTTTAATAGTTCGCGGTAAACGATGTGGCGGTGATTTACCCTTTTTGCAGACATTATATACAGAAAACAAAATGATAAATCGCATTGCTTAGGGTTGGTAAAGTGTGTTTTCCTGGTAAGTAGTGATTTCACCAGCTACCAACTAGTGCCCAGAACTAGAGGGATATAATACAGTTATCATAGCTTCTGAATACCCTAATTATTCTTATTATTTCGCACACGTTTGAATGACAACTGTATGTACATACAGTCAGACCAACATTTATTAGTACACTTAATATTTAGTACTTTAATGCCTTTTGTAGGTCATGTTTACATAGAATTGAATTTTTTTTTGTTAAATATAAGAAGAACAATCATTTTTTAATAATATCCCCAAAAAAAGCAACCGTTAATTTCATATGCACAGGGAGTGCAGCATAAATATCAAAAAATGAACCGAAAAGACGACCAACAATTATTTGTACACTGTAAATTCAACACTCACATTTACCGTTTTTTGTAACATTCTTTTTTGTAACATTCGTTGACATAGGAAAAAGTAAGTGCATTTCTCTAAAAATTTGAGAGATTTGACGTTGATTAACTTTCAATTGCAATGAAATTAGGAATAATGGGACGAGGTCAGGATGTTTCTCCCGAAATCCGCAAGCTTATCCTTAAGCTGTACTTGGAAAAGCGGAGTCTTCGCGCTATTGAACAGGCTGTCAACAAGCCGTATTCCACAGTGCAAGGCATAATTAAAAAGTACACTGAAACCGGTGATCTAAGACCAAACCATTATCAAGCTGGTAGACCGAGCAAATTAAGCATAAGAGAACAACGCAGTTTGGTAGTTTTTGTGATCAAAAATCCAAAAATAACCTCAACTATATTGTGCCAAAATGTTCAGGAGGGGGTGCAAAAACAAGTCTGTCCCCAGACTATTCGCAAATGCTTAAAAAATGCTGGTTAACATGGCCGAGCTGCTCGTCGAAAGCTGTTTCTTTCAATGGCAAACAAAAAAAGAGGCTGGAGTTTGCCAAACTGCACGTTGGGAAGCTTGATTCTTTCTGGGAGAACGTCATATTTAGTGACGAATCAAAATTTAATATGTTTGGGCATGACGTTCCTTCAAAAGTCTGGCGCAAAGTCAATGAAGCCAAGAAGGAAAATAATATTATTCCCACAGTTAAGCATGGTGGCGGAAATGTAATGATTTGGGGGTGTATATCTGCAGCTGGAGCTGGAAGAATGGTCTTCATCACTGAAAAAATGGATCAGCATGTGTACAAGAAGATTTTGGTTAAAAATTTACACGCAAGTGTCGCTGAATTGGGCCTTGATCCAAAAACATTTACGTATATCTTTCAGCAAGATAATGACCCTAAACACACGTCGCACAGTGGGGCCATTGCTCATTTTACGTTGCAAAAATCGTAACTTTTAAACCAAATGACATAATCGAATAATTTTAATGGCATATAATAGATAACTCTTCAACCTATGAAATTAGCATTTAAAAAAGGTGCCACGCCCCCTAATTACTTAGGGGTATATTGTATTGTATTTTTTAAAATTTTTTGAAAATCCTAAAAATGACAATTTTAACCCATTTTTTCCACTTTTTCCCACTTTTCACACAAAAAGTGAATTTTTCGCAATTTTCAAAAAATTTTAAAAAATACAAGCAAAAATATTTTTGAAAATTTTTTTTTGCAATCACTCCTAGAATTGATTCAAGAATTTTTTTGCATCCCAACATTTTTTGGAAAAAATCGAGGAAAAAAGTTGAAAAATTTACGTTTTTTTGAACTCAAAATATTCAATGGGTACTTAATGGGTTAAGGAAAGTTTTGCATCATTCAAACGGAATTCGAACGACCTTTCCAAATATATTTTTTTCAATGTGAAGACTTGACTAATATAGCTGTTAAAGTAAAAAAAAGGGTGTACGAATAAATGTTGGTCTGAGTGTATGTCGACCTGATTCCTATGACATCTATATAATATAGTGGTCCGATTTGAATCAAATTTGTAGCTACCATAGCAACAATCGGTCGAACTTTGTAATTGGGTGGGTGTTTTTATTGTGAGGTTGCATTAGTTTTTTCAACTTAACGTAAAGGGATGGATCCGGACGGGTATAAAACCATATATATTTATTTAAAGAAATGAATTCTGAAGCGTTCCCCGGGACATTCCAGGACTTTCCCGGGATAAAACTACTTAAAACCGCTTCAGCATTTATTTCTTTAAATAAATATATATGGTTTTATACCCGTCCGAATCCATCCCTTTACGTTAAGTCGAAAAAACTAAAGCAACCTTATAATAAAAACATGCAGCCAGGTAAAAGAAGAAGAGCGCAATGCAAGCTCATGCAAGTTTTTTTGATTTAAAGTAAAACGGTGGATCCGCATGGGTACAAAACCATATATATTTTTTTAGAGGAATGATATCTGAAGCGTTTTTAAGTTAGTGTACTGCTAGACAATTCTAGACAAGAGAGTTATTGTCTACCAAAGTTCAAAAATGGGCAAAATCTAGTGTTTTGCAGGGCCGCAGGCCGAACAACTTGGCAAAAATCATTTCTTTGGGGTAACCGTTAGAAAAAAGTAATAAAAGCATTCAGTAGAGAATTCTTTAAAGATTGAAAATCCAAAAAGGATTTTTTGATCAAGTAAAATTTGTGGGTAGTACAACCATTTAAAGTTTGCCCATTTAAATTTAAAAAACACTAGATTTTGAAAATTTTTCAACTTTGGTAGACGATAACTTTTGAGTCCAGGACTGTCCCGGGGAACGCTTCAGCATTCATTTCTTTAAATAAATATATATGGTTTTATACCCGTCCGGATCCATCCCTTTACGTTAAGTTGAAAAAACTAATGCAACCTCACAATAAAAACACCCACCCAATTACAAAGTTCGACCGATTGTTGCTATGGCAGCTATATAATATAGTGGTCCGATTTGAATCAAATTTGGTTTGGATGTAGAAGACTATCGCAGCTTCATAATATGTCAGATTGGTTGAAATCGGACTACTATATCATATAGATGTCATAGGAATCAGGTCGACACATGAAATTCTGATAATTCACTCCGGAAAACAAAAAAAAATTTTTTGAAAAAAAAAAATTGTTTTCAAATTTTTTTGAAAGTAATTTTTAAATATAAAAACCTTAAAAATAAAACAAAACAAATCAAAAATTTTAAAAAATATTTATTTTTAGATGCCATAAAATTTATTTTTTTCACAAATTTCAAATTTGATAGCCCGTAAGTAAGTAATTAGGGGGCGTGGCACCTTTTTTAAATGCTAATTTCATAGGTTGAAGAGTTATCTATCATATGCCATTAAAATTATTCGATTATCTCATTTGGTTCAAAAGTTACGAGTTTTGCAAAGTAAAATCAGCAATGGCCCCACTGTGCGTCGTGCAGTGTTCACAAGTGACTCATTTACCATTGCAAACAGCTTAAAAGCCCACCCCAGTCACCAGAATTGAACCCCATTGAGCATGTGGGGAATTTGCTGGAGACAAGGATCCGAAAACACCAGATAACTTCAAAAGAGACGCTGAAAACAGCACTAAGCGATGAATGGGTCAAAATCAGCGCGAATAACACCAAAAATTTGATCAAAAGCATGCAGAGACGCTTAAAAACTGTTATAGATGCCAACGGTGGTCCTAAAAATGATTAAATTAAATATGCACTATGCCAATTATAGTAATTAAGTTTGAGTTGTGTGCACTGTACGAATAATTTATGTTCGTAGAAAAGTGCCTTATTTGATTAAATTGTAAGATTCTCTGGCTTAAAACCGAATTTATTTTGTTTTTATTTTTAAACACGCATTAAAAATATTCCTTCATTATACTAAACTTTTTTTTTTTATTTAAGTCAACTGCTTACCATTTATGAGGGAAAATACTTTGAAATATCAAGTGTACGAATAAATGTTGGTCTGACTGTATATGTACAAAATAAACGGTTTTTTTACCGTCATTTAAAATTTCGATATGCACTAAAGAATTCAAGGATGCCAAAAAACTATACCTACAGCCTCCGCTATGTCCCATCCCAGAAGATTTATTTTGACTTTTTTTTGTAGCACCGTGAAACTAATATCCCATTGATGATACTAGTAGCCGATAAGCTGTGAGCTTTCAAAACTATAATTTTTTTTTGCACAAAAGTTTCCATTTTTTTGCAGGTCAATGGGATTTTTATCAGAAATTTGAAGATAAAGGCATGTTTATGGTAAATAATCTGTGTTTATGTTTGTTCGACGAAAAAATTCGTCTGTTCTATTCTATTCTTTTCACTGTCATTTTGATTTGTCAGTGTACTTTAAACCAGTGTTACCAACTTTGGTTTGGAAGAAAAAGCTGTTTTTAGCGGGAGGAACGATGAAAAAAAGCTGAAAAATCTTTTAAAAAAAAATAGTTTTTCAATTCATTAAATTTGTTATGTACACGTTTTTTTTATCGTTTGTGCCAGCCTGTTTTTAGTATATTTTGTGTATTATCGGCAGAGTCGATATTCTTAGAATTAATTTTGAATAGGTAGATATCGATTGTTTCTGGCGGTTAAAAGTTTCGAGAAGGTGGTGACCCTGGATTTTTATCTAGGGCCAGCTAAGAGCGCCCGTCTCACTCGGAAAGAGAGAAAACAACAGAGCGAGACGGCGAATCAAAGCTGCAGCCCCTCATGCCCCTGACAATGCAGAAGAGTACACTGGCAGCAACGGTGTTTTAAAATTGGGAATGAAGTAATAGAAGAATTTTTTCATGAACCACGTTGCTGCCAGATATGCGAGGAGTTCGACATTGACAGCGGTCAAGGACGGTTGCCTTTTGCGGGCAAATAATTTTTTTCTTGTCTTTTTTCGCGCTTTGGCCAAAAGAAAGCCCTGTGCCGCGCAAGAAACTTTGTTCGTGCCTTCCTTTGTGGCAAAGATAAACCCCGGGTGATCACAGACAACAGCAGTAATCGTCAATAGTGCCGCCTAAGGTGTGTCGTATCGTTTGATTTGTCGTGCCCTGGGTCGTCACCAAAATCCCCTGCCGCATTAGAAGTGTGAATGCCATTTGTGGCGTGCCGAACATCCCATTACTTCTTTGTGGCTGCCATGACGCAGCCGAGACCGGCAGCTACAGTCGCAGTTTCGTGTGAACCAGGAGGCGATGCTTGGACGGACGCAATGTGAATCCGTTCTTATAGACCACGCCAAATGACGACCCTTGAGCCGCAGAAACTCCTCTGTGGTACTATCCGACCCAGCAATAAATAGATGTCGTTCCTTCTGCCTCCATAAAGATATTATTATTGTAGATTATTACTTATGTGGAGTGTTACAAAATAGTCAACTTAAATGACTAAATATAAAAATTAATTGGCTTACAAGACAAAGATAAAATTTAAATTATAATTAAAAGGCTAACGCCAAAACTTAAATTTATATTGAAACAAGATAAAAATTGAAGACAAGCAATCTGAAACGAGAAGAAAATACAAATTCTTTAATTAAAATTTAGACATAATCAAAGCGAATGTAAAATCAAAATACGAACAGAACAAAATACATATAAGTTGCCACATCTTAAACCTAACACACATATATCGCCCCTTCACCACCCAGAGAGCTCTTTAGGCAGGTCAAGGTAGCTTTAAGCGATACATTTAATACATTACTTACCCGCAAACGAATATACATATATATATATATTTATTTACCATTTGCCACGGCATTGCCGCATCAGCTTCATGCTGCGAGCATCGTGTTGCAATATGCCTTGTCGTGATTAGATCCAGTTGTTTTGTTCCTCGTCTGTCTGTCTGTGTAAATATATACATACCTGTTAAAAATATGTAAAAATTTCATTTATATTCAATATGCGATAAGAAAGATAGAGATTATACTCACCTGATTGAAACATGACCGGTTGTTCGCCAACAATTAGAAAACACCATGTAAATATATACAGGGCCTGTTTGAAAAGTTAAGAATAATTGTCAATGTTAGTGTATAAGAAGGATGAACATTATATACGTATCTGAATTGAAATGTCCGGTTGATGTATTGATGTAGGGGGGAGGGAGAAATATGGAGGCCAGCACATAAACAAATGGTCCATTGGTGACCAACAGTGGGAGATGGAGTCTAGGTGTCCATCTCAGGTAGGGCGGGTACGCCGGGTCCGGAACCGGGATCCTGTTTGGAGAAAAGGTGGATCAGTGTCTGTTATTGTATGTTTTGTTCGTTTTACTTACCTTTTTGTTGTTTCTGCTGTTGATATTGTAGTTTGTCGCGATAGTGTTGTAAAGTTCAGTATGGTAGCAGCTGTTTTGTGTATCGGTCGAGTTATCGATTGCTACGGACTGCGGGCCAGGGATGGGACTCTCCCTGAGTACCGATGAGCCAGCCGGCGCGGCCCAAGGAGAAAAAGCAGTTCGTAACAAATTTCTGTATTTTCTTTTGAGACGGGAAGAGTTGCTCAGAAAGAAACGGACAATTTGAGTAGCAGCTGCTCTGTTATTCATAAATGGCAATCCTTGCCTCACACCTTGCTTTTAGTGCTAACCTTGATTTTACAGAATACGACAACTCTGTAACATAACTGTGTATTATTAACATTTACCGTTTATATTCAAATTGCCATTTTCTGATTGTTACATACATTTCACTAAACCAATAAATACATGCTCAGCGCTTTATATAATTTAGGAGCCTTTAGATACTGTGGTTTTACAGGTTGCTTGCCAACACTATATTCAGTGCTGAAAATTTGTGTTTGATTATCAGCTTTGAAATTGTTGTCATCGCCTAAACGTCACTGAAGTTTTATTACCTCAGATGTAAATGCTAACAGCCTCAGTTGTGTTTTGCAACTCGTTCCGAAAGGTTCTCTCATTGTTCTTTATTTATACCGGCAATTTTTTTTTTTAAACTGTGTCCATTAAAAAGTGTGTTTAAATTTTTTGTCTTAAAATTAAAACACACTTTTATCCAGTAAGTTTTGGTAACTAGCCCGGGTCTGGCAGCCCACCGACGTACACGCCTTCAACAATATGCCGACGCCTTGTAAACACGGCATCGGTAAATGCACTTAGCAGCTGCATCCGCTCCTGGGATTTCGTCACTCCAGCCACTCTCCAGGCTCCACTTTCAGTTCGGATTCCTAGTCCATCGAGGAACCGCAAGTCTGCATACAGTGGGCATATACAATGAACGTGCAGCCAGTCCTTGCGATCAGCTCCACAAGTACATGTGGGCGTCTCGCTCAGATTTCTTCCATGCAGAAATGCATGCAGCGATCCATGGCCTGTCAACAAAAATCCACCGCGCAGGGTGAAACGAAAGTCCCACCTGTGGTAGACGAAGCTTGCGTCCGGGAAAAACTCATGTGCTACCCGTCCGTCTAGTCGCGCCTTCTTCTGCTCCCAATCCAGTCCGGAAAGGTCCTGGTTGAACAGCCAATCGCCTTCCTCCAGCGGGTGGTAACGCTTTAGTTTGAACATGATTGCCAATTTCTTGGCAGCCAAGTCAAAAGGGGGGAGCTCCAGCAAGAACCTGCAGTGCCAATAATGACACCGTTCGGCATACCGGGAGGCTTTCTAGCACGATAAGTCTCTGGCAGGAATTTAGATCCTTCTTTTGACGGTCCGTCAAGCCTTACCAAACAGATGCACCGAATAGTGCACAAGGCACCATGAGCCCGGCATATATGGTCCGCTTGTCGCGAGGACCGACACCCCAGTCGACTCTCAGTACGCGTGCCAATGCCCCGACGACTCCAGACAGTCGATGTCGGAGTGATCTAACATGTTCATGATAGCTCATTCGTTCGCTGACCGTGACGCCAAGGTACCGGTAATTTGCAACACACTTTAGACTCGCTCAGCTCTGAGACTGATTTTTTTTTTTTTTTTTGATTTGGTTTTGAACAGCTGTGTGACAGTTGGTGTTTGTTTACATTGTAAATCTACGAATATTCAATAAAAACATATTCGATGACTTTCTTTCGGCATTTTTTGCAATTATGCCCATTTTTGTATACTTTTTAGTTGTCAATTAGCTGTTCGCCCAGGCTGTCAGCTGTTCACGAAATCAAAAAATAATCAGTGTTCAAAAAGGGTCGTTCCGTCAACTGATTTTGATTTGGTTAGTAGGAGAAAGAATGGAATTAAGCTTATAAAGAAGGCCAGGATGCCAAACGCGATCAAATGCTTCTTGGATATCCAGAAAAACAGCAGAGCAGTATTGATTCTTTTCAAAAGCGTTAAGTATAAATTGTGTGACACGGGCCAGTTGCTGATCACAGCTATGTTGGTAGCGAAAGCCAAATTGATGGTTAGGAATAGATTTCGTAAAGGTGGGAGATTCAAAAAATCGTTTTAGCAACAAGCGTTCCAGAATTTTGGAGAAGCCAGATAGAAGGCTGATTGGTCTATAGGATCCAAGTTCTTCAGTGGGCTTGCCAGGTTTGGGTATCATTGTAACAACGGCCATTTTCCATTGTTGCGGAAAATGGCCGAGGCGGAAGACATTATTAAAGATTAGGATTAGATATAAAAGAGCAGAGTCAGGAAGGCACTTAATGGCTCTATTGTCAATTTTATCAAGACCAGGAGCTTTATTGTTGCAGAGGCATTTGATTTTGGTTTTGATTTCAGGAAGAATAACGGGACGAAAGATAGGTGTATTCTGCAGAGGAAAAGTGGAGGTGGCTAAGCAGTTTTCAATATCAGAACGTTCAGAGCTGGTATTTAGCAGAAAAGGTTTAAATCTCTCTTCGAGGTGGAGGGAAAAGGCTTCAGCCCTATCCAGAGGAGTTTTGCACCAGCTAGGAGCGTCGCTGGGACAAAGAGGGTAGCGTCGGACTGGAAGGTTAGGCATTGGTTGTCTTTTGATTTGCTTGGTAAATTTCCAGAGCTTTTGCATGCTGTATCTATCTTTAGGATCAATGGCTAAAAGGGTTCGATCCAAACGTCTAGCTTTATTAGCCTCTAGAGCTTTTTTAAGTCGTTTAGAGGCAACTCGATGCAACCTTCTAGCTTCATCGTTATGAAGCATTAAGTGATTGAATTTAAAGGCTCTTTTGGCAATTAGCAAATTTTGTATGTGACGATTGGGAGTATAATGGATACGAAATCTACTATGTGGTGGCAAGTAGGAAGAATTGCTGGAAGCAAAAGCGGCTGCCTGAAGAACATTTCTTGATAAGATATCAACAGCATCATCAATGTCAAGACCGGAGGAGATTTCAGTGTTAAGATGGATGTTTTGATTGAGCCATAGGTGAAATTTCTTAATACAAGCATTAGCCGAAAGAGTGGGTTTTTTTAATGGAATAACATTCGGCTTATTAGAGAGCTTAATAGTCAGCGGAAGATGATCAGAACCAAGGTCAAGGGAAGATTCGATAAACAAGCAGTTAGGTTGGATGCCACAGTAGATGGCAAAATCAATAGCAGACGGGCGACTGCGCTGGGCCTATGGGAAGTGGGTAGGAGAACCAGTGGCAAGAATGTTTTAATTGTGAGCCCTGAGGCAAGCAATGAGTTCATTGCCTCGATTGCAGGCACGTAAATTACCCCACCAGCTGTGTTTGGCGTTCCAATCACCGCCAATGAGGAAGCGCGGCACAAATAATTTGAATATTAGCTCAAAAGCTGCAGATTTAAAACCATTAAAAGGAGGACAATAAATAGCTGCTAAATTAAGTAATGGCTGATCAGAGAATGATAAACTAATGGGAGCACATTGGACAGCTTGAGTAATGATGGTAGGGAGAGCAATATGATCAATATTTTGATTGACAATTATGGCAGAGCCACCACGTCGATTGTTTGATGGGTGGTTGGCAGTATAAGCGTGGTAGCCGTCAATTATGAGGGAGTCGGAACTAATTAGGTGAGTTTCTGATATGATGGCTATATCAATGTCATGGTGGCGAATATAAGACTCAAGCTCAGCGAGTTTATTTAAGACTCCTGCAGCATTCCATAAGACTATTTTTAGGTTATTCATTGCGAAATAAAAAGAGAATTGGCTGGTTGATGCTAGTATTGGCTTTAGAATTTTTGACCTAAAAAAGGGCCGGTGGAGGATGGAAGAGAATGAATTAAGGCAAGGATTAGTAAGAATCATAGTAGAAAAGCCTATCAAGCAGAACAGATCCAACAAAAATTACCCACAACAGCAAACCGTCCGACCTTAGACTGACCGCCCCCCTTGCCGCAATTTGACCTAAAAAAAGGGCCGGTGGAGGATGGTAGAGAATGAATTAAGGCAAGGATTAGTAAGAATCATAGTAAAAAAAAGTCTAATCAAGCAGAACAGATCCAACAGAAAATTACCCACAACATCAAACCGTCCGACCCTAGACTGGCCGCCCTTTGCCGCAACTTAGTTTTAAAGAATTAAAGAATTAAAGACTTACATGATTTAACAGTTGTGCAAAGAATAACTTTGTTAAAACAAAGTTAAGGTCAACTGGATAAAGTAATTAGCTGAAGGCGTTGAGCAGCCCAGAACTGGAGGAGGTTAGATCCCGTCACACAGCTAGCCTCCCTGAGCCTTGCCACCTCATTTTAACCCCGTAATACGTAAAAAGTTCATTTGGATTAGGATTTTATTTTGCTGCTTAAATAAGAGGGACTAGGTCGCAGAAGTCATCTGTGTCCTCCTCATCAAAGTCCTCCTCCATGTCCGAGTCATAGGCCGCGAGTGGTTCATCTTGGTCAACGGGTGGTTGGTCTTGGGCCGCGGATGGCTTATCTTGGGCCGCGGATGGCTTATCTTGGTCAACGGGTGGTTGGTCTTGGGCCGCGGATGGCTTATCTTGGGCCGCGGATGGCTTATCTTGGGCCGCAGGTGGCAGAACTTGGGCCGCGGGTGGCAGAACTTGGGCCGCGGGTGGCAGAACTTGGGCCGCGGGTGGCAGAACTTGGGCCGCGGGTGGCAGAACTTGGGCCGCGGGTGGCAGAACTTGGGCCGCGGGTGGCAGAACTTGGGCCGCGGGTGGCAGAACTTGGGCCGCGGGTGGCAGAACTTGGGCCGCGGGTGGCAGAACTTGGGCCGCGGGTGGCAGAACTTGGGCCGCGGGTGGCAGAACTTGGGCCGCGGGTGGCAGAACTTGGGCCGCGGGTGGCAGAACTTGGGCCGCGGGTGGCAGAACTTGGGCCGCGGGTGGCGAATTTGAAAAGAGCAGGCGCTGCGTCAATGAGCCCTTTAAGCTCTGGGACGTCTGGAGCCCGACAGCCTGGATAGCCGCCTTAGCCCGCGAGGACCTCCTGTTCAGGCCCCTGGTTTGTAGTAGGTAGGTAGTAGGTCCCAAGATGCTGGATGGTCACCTTTGCAGTTAATGCACGATCTTGCCTCTTGGTCCGCAATTGTGCAACTCCTGCTAGCGTGCTGCTCGGCACATTTAAGGCATGTTGGCTCTGCAGCGGTGCAATCGCGCAAAGTATGCCCAAAACGCTGGCACTTGTAGCATTGCACGATCAGCTTTTTACGCCTGTACATCTTCTCAATTGTGACTTTGAAAGTTCCAATGGACCTCAACTTTAGAAATTCCTGATTATTGTCTTGAAATTGGAGTTCAACCCTGAAGTTGTTTGTGGGTTGGGATGTAATGTTTCCTATCACGTTGGATAAGCTGAGCGGCGTGTAGCCAAGCGCCGTAATTTTGGCAGCAACCCAGTCTGTTGAGAGGGAGGGCAGGCATTCCGTTGATTGTAGCTAAGAGCCTTGGCCTAAGAAATTCTTCGCCGTCTTTGCTCTTCAAATTCAGGGTTCTGGCCAGATCTGCGATAGCCTCTATGGCTGAAAGCAGAGGAGACTCGAAGATTATGCAGCCCCTAGGACCTACTCTTGAAGTAAAGTTGTTGCCGGTAGCTTCGATGGACTTGTCAATGAATTCCCCGACGTTTTTAATGCCGAAAACCACCAGGGACGGAGAAACTGCAGGTCGGTGACGTTTAGGGGGGGGTGGCGTTGAACCGCCAGCAGAGTCATCGCCTGTTGCTTCCTTGCTCAGACCCACGCTTGGAGCGTTAAATGGGTTTCTTTTCATAATCGAGCTTCTGTATGGTTCAGTAGCTGTTATCAGCTCATCCATAAGAGCCTTTGCTGCCATGATGAATTGCTTTGGGCTTCTGGGTAGAAAAAAAGGTGACAGATAAATCAGGGTGATCTAAGCTAACCAAAAATACTCAGAAAAATCAAAGTCCTAGACCAGAGGAAAAATGCAGAAATTATGGCTGTAAATTTGTAGATCTTATTAATGAAATAAAGGGACGGCAAAGGGGGCAACCAGAGAAGTCGGACGCGCTAATTCATAAATTAGCTTACCAGTAAATTTTTATTGCTCTAAATAAACAAAAAGGCGGCGACGGCGGCGGAAAACTGCACAGAAATTACTGTATTTTGAAAAGAAAAGAAATAATTTTGATTTAGATTTAGGCCGGACAACTGCAAATACCAATACAGCATTAAAACAAATGCAGTATTGATATTTAACAGAATATTTTAATTTAGAAGTTCACTTTTCGAAAAAGAAAAAATAAACGATTTTTAGAAACCCGAAAACTGCAAACAATTAAACACTAAACACAAAAATAAAGCTGTTTCACCTTTCGGCTTCTGATTTGAAGTGAACTATTTCAATGAAAAAATTGGTAAGGTAGAAAAAAAGGTGACAGATAAATCAGGGTGAACTACGCTAGCCAAAAATACTGTAAAGAGACATGCTAAGGTAAGTTGATTAGAGGAAAAACAAGGAATCACACTGTGGAAAAGTCCTAGACCAGAGGAAAAATGCAGAAATTATGGCTGTAAATTTGTAGATCTTATTAATGAAATAAAGGGACGGCAAAGGGGGCAACCAGAGAAGTCGGACGCGCTAATTCATAAATTAGCTTACCAATAAATTTTTATTGCTCTAAATAAACAAAAAGGCGGCGACGGCGGCGGAAAACTGCACAGAAATTACTGTATTTTGAAAAGAAAAGAAATAATTTTGATTTAGATTTAGGCCGGACAACTGCAAATACCAATACAGCATAAAAACAAATGCAGTATTGATATTTAACAGAATATTTTAATTTAGAAGTTCACTTTTCGAAAAAGAAAAAATAAACGATTTTTAGAAACCCGAAAACTGCAAACAATTAAACACTAAACACAAAAATAAAGCTGTTTCACCTTTCGGCTTCTGATTTGAAGTGAACTATTTCAATGAAAAAATTGGTAAGGTAGAAAAAAAGGTGACAGATAAATCAGGGTGAACTACGCTAGCCAAAAATACTGTAAAGAGACATGCTAAGGTAAGTTGATTAGAGGAAAAACAAGGAATCACACTGTGGAAAAGTCCTAGACCAGAGGAAAAATGCAGAAATTATGGCTGTAAATTTGTAGATCTTATTAATGAAATAAAGGGACGGCAAAGGGGGCAACCAGAGAAGTCGGACGCGCTAATTCATAAATTAGCTTACCAATAAATTTTTATTGCTATAATTAAAACGCGGCGACGGCGGCGGAAAACTGCACAGATCTAATAGCTATATTTTGAAAAGAAAAGAAATAATTTTGATTTAGATTTAGGCCGGACAACTACAAATACCAATACAGCATAAAAACAAATGCAGTATTGATATTTAACAGAATATTTTAATTAAGAAGTTCACTTTTCGAAAAAGAAAAAATAAAAACGATTTTTAGAAACCCGAAAACTGCAAACAATTAAACACAAAACACAAAAATAAAGCTGTTTCACCTTTCGGCTTCTGAATTGAAGTGAACTATTTCAATGAAAAAATTGCTAAGGTAGAAAAAAGGTGACAGATAAATCAGGGTGAACTACGCTAGCCAAAAATACTGTAAAGAGACATGCTAAGGTAAGTTGATTAGAGGAAAAACAAGGAATCACACTGTGGAAAAGTCCTAGACCAGAGGAAAAATGCAGAAATTATGGCTGTAAATTTGTAGATCTTATTAATGAAATAAAGGGACGGCAAAGGGGGCAACCAGAGAAGTCGGACGCGCTAATTCATAAATTAGCTTACCAGTAAATTTTTATTGCTCTAAATAAACAAAAAAGGCGGCGACGGCGGCGGAAAACTGCACAGAAATTACTGTATTTTGAAAAGAAAAGGCTGGCGAAAATCCTCTAGCTGAACCCTCCCCGAGGGTGCCGGCTGGGCAATGGGCACTGCATTGAACCGGGCGACCGGGGGATGCAATGTCCCTTGCTCGCCCGAGGCAATGTGGTGTCTAGCTAAGGTGGAAGTTCGATTTCGAACTGAAACCATGGCTAGAGGTATACTTGGCGGATAAGGATAAAACGCTATGGGGTGGCCCCCAGAAAATAATTAGCCAACCCCCGTCATCCAGTATGACACTATGGAGAAGGAGTACGAAGTTTCAACTCGGGCTGGGATATCAGCCCAAACGTCGGTGGGAGGCGTGACTGCTACCACCGGCGGGCACGGTGAGGAGCAATCCTCTCTGCGTGTCGCCAGCGGTCACACATCAAGAGCAGCAACCCCGCGCAAACAGCGCTCCGGATACAAGGCCGCACTCAAGTTCCTTAGGGGACTTGAAGGCCGCAGTCCGGAGACGTTGACCGCGCAGGAGACTAGGCTTAAGAAAAAGCACGAGTACAACGTGCGGAGATTTGAGAGGCTTGCTAACCCTAGCAGCACTCAGGTTGAAGCACAAAGTACGAGTGCAAAGTCAGTGGCCACAGGGACTGCAAGCACGCAAGCTGCAGCCACCTCGAGCAGGAAGGAAACTCCCTCCACATCGAGGACGGCGGTAGCACCTGTGCCCAAATCCCAGGCCACTGAGACTGCTGTTCCGACCAAACCCACCAAGAAGGAGGGACCGGGCGGAAAGCGGCAGAACCCCTTTTCCAGCAAAAGGCAGAGATCGGACGACTCAGGGAAGGCGTCGGATAGCAAACGGCTGCGCCCAGAAGGAATTCTGGCCAGCCTCAGCTCCAAGCCGGAACTGCAGGCAGTCATCATCGACAGGAACGACCCGGAAGGGAAGTTCACAGTCGAGAACTGGCTAAAGCTGGAGGAGAAGATCAACCAGGCACTACATGAAGCCATGTGCCGACCAGTGAATCCGTTCCTGGCCGAGTTCGATGGCATCAAGTGGTTTAAGGGCGCCAAAGCTGTGGCCTGTGCCAACGAGGAATCCCTGCGGTTCCTTCAAGACACTATCCATAGCGTTGGTGAACTTTGGCCTGGTGCGAAGATTGACGTCGTTCCCACAGACCAAGTCCCTGAGCGAACGATCATTAAGGTTTGGATCCCACCTCCAATCATGGAGGATCGAACCATTCTGGACATGATCAAACGCCAGAACAAAGACTGCGTCACAGAGGACTGGACGATCAAGAGAGGATTGGCCCGTGACAAAGGAAACGGCAAGGAGCTCTGGATCAGCATTGGTCCAGAATCCAAGAGCCACCTCCTGCGGAAACAAGGCCAGCTGAAGATGGGAATGGGTAGCCTCAAAGCATTCATTCCCGGAGGCAAGGAGGATGTTAGGTCAACCGGAGAGACTGAAAGTGGTACAGATTAATCTGCATCACTCTAGTGTCCCTTCGATTGACCTACTACGGTACATGGACAAGGAGGGGGTAGACGTGGCTCTCGTCCAGGAACCCTGGATCGTACGAGGCAGGGTTTGCGGACTGAGTTCTCGCGGATATCACCTCCTTGTCCCACATACTGTGGGTAAGTCAAGAACCTGTATCGTGATAAGGGCTGGACTTAATGTTATCTTCTCTTCTCGTTACAGTAGCAGTGACCTGACGGTAGGACTATGCGAGCGAAGGAACGGGCCCAACCTATACCTGGTCTCGGCATATCTACCGTATGAGGAAAAAGACCCGCCATCGGACAATGTCAAAGCCCTCATTCAGCATGCGCAGAAGGAGGGTATCGACGTCATCCTGGGATGCGACGCTAATGCTCACCACACCCTGTGGGGGAGCACGGATACTAATGACAGGGGGGAGTCGTTGTTGGAATTCGCATTACTCACGAACCTTGTTGTGTGTAACAGGGGCAATCACCCCACATTCCGCAACAAGAACCGTGCAGAGGTTATTGATGTAACCCTAGCGACCAACAGCGATTCCCTATGTATAGATAACTGGCACGTATCCAAAGAGTGCTCTTTTTCAGATCACTCCAGGATAGTGTTTGAAGTAAGATGGTCCCGAGAGGAAAAGTTGCCTTTCAGGAACCCAAAAAGAACGGACTGGGATGAGTTCTCACGGTATGTTAGGAACTCTCTTCCAAACCATCCAGTGGAACGGATGAGCCACCCTGACATTCTGGAGAGGTCCACCCAGATCGTAACAAAAGCACTTTGTACAGCCTTTCTCAAATCCTGCCCTATCAGTCGAACACCAAAGCCCAATCGCAGCACGTGGTGGACACCGGAGCTTGGCCAGATTAGGAAGGAAACGAGAAGACTGTACAACAGAGCAAAGGCAGGAAATTGTCAAGGGACCGCCTATCACCTTGGCTTTAAAATTTTCAAAAAGAAATGCAGAAGAGCCAAAAGAGACTCATGGGCCGCCTTCTGCGAGGATCTGACTAGTACCACTGAGGCGTCCAGACTTCGGAGGCTGCTAGCAAAGGATCCGGCCAAACCTGGTCTCTTGTGTGACCAGGACGGCAATTTCGCGAAGGATAGCCAAGAGTCTCTGCAACTCCTCATGAACACTCACTTCCCGGGCTGCCTGGCAGCTGATGACGATAGTGGAACCTCCACTCTCACTATCAGCGGGGAATCGGGTAGTGAGATAAGCTTGGAGAGTAAGGCGACAATAGACGAAATCGTTAGTGAAGAAAAGATAATCTGGGCTATCATGTCATTCCACCCCTACAAGTCTGCAGGACCGGATGACATCAGACCAGTCATGCTGCAGACAGTGTGTCAACATCTCCTGCCATGGCTCCTAGAAATCTTCAGGGGATGCCTCGTCACGGGATACATCCCAAAAAGCTGGAGAGAAGTGAGAGTGGCCTTCATTCCCAAGGCAGGGAAGATAAACCACTGCTCACCAAAAGACTACAGACCCATCAGTCTATCCTCGTTTTTACTGAAAACGCTGGAACGAGTCTTAGATCTGTACCTGAGAGCTAAGCTTACACCTCAAGTTTTTAGCGGGGCTCAACATGCCTATCTCAAAGGCAGATCAGTTGAGACCGCACTACATGAGGTAGTTGGCGCAATAGAAAGATCCCTGCAGAGAAAGGAGTTTGCGTTGGCGGCCTTTCTTGATATAGAAGGCGCCTTCAACAATGTCAGGATCGAGTCAATAACGACTGCATTAGTCAAAATTGGCTCACACCCGACGATCACCCAGTGGCTTGGCAACATGCTTCGCTGCAGGGTGATTAACGCCCAGCTCTGCACCTCGACAATAAGAAGGAAGGCTACTAGAGGAACCCCACAAGGGGGAGTCATTTCTCCCCTTTTGTGGAACCTTGTCCTCAATGGCCTTCTGTTAAGATTAAAAAATACAGGATACAACGTCACAGCCTACGCGGACGACCTTGTTCTACTGATAACTGGCAAATTTCTGCCCACTATCAGTGAACTTATGGAGAATGCACTGGGCCTGACGCTGCGTTGGGCAGAAAAGAACGGTCTGGGGGCAAACCCACAAAAGACTGAACTTGTTCTGTTCACAAGGAAAACTAAGATAGAGAGCTTCAGACTTCCTACACTAGGAGGAACGCAGCTCAAGCTATCAAAGGAGGCAAAGTACCTGGGAGTAATCCTCGACTCCAAACTCTCATGGAAGAGAAACTCGGAGGAGAGGATGAAAAAGGCACTACAAGCCTTCTATGTATGTAAGAAAACATTTGGGAAAAGATGGGGACTGCAGCCGCGAATCATTCACTGGTTCTACACTGCAGTCGTCAGACCCATCTTAACCTACGGAAGTCTGGTATGGTGGGAAACGGCTCGCACTGACTCTCACCTGCGAAATCTCCAAAAGGTGCAAAGACTTGCTTGCTTGGGAATCACAGGGTGTGTACGCTCTACCCCTCAAGCGGCCTTGGACGTCATACTGGACTTGGACCCAATAGGCGTATTCCTACAGCACGCGGCAGCAAGGAGCGCAGTCAGGCTGAGGGCGCTGAGCCTCCTCAAGCCGGGTGCCAAAGGGCACAGCACTATTCTACTCTCGGTAGGACTCACAGCTGTGGCCGAGGAGTACGACTATTTTATCCAAGAACACAAATGGAATGACAGCTTCACAGCAGTCATCCCGGATAGAGCAGAATGGCAGCAAGAAACCCCTCTAAGGCGGAACGAGCTGTCATTTTATACAGATGGATCAAAGACGGAAGAAGGCACAGGAGCGGGGGTCTACGCCAGCGACCCAGCTGTGCAGCTTTCTTTTCGCCTCCCAGATTGGTGCAGCGTGTTCCAAGCAGAGATCTATGCTGTCTGGCAAGCGATCAAATTGATATACACCTTGGAGGGACCTGCAAGGAACATATCAATCTACATCGACAGCCAGGCTGCAATAAAGGCTCTGTCCACGAACACAGTCAAGAGCAAGCTCACCCGAAACACGGCCGCAGCTCTGAACCAATGTCAGCATCACTCCATCAGACTCGTCTGGGTGCCAGGACACACGGGAGTGTCTGGTAATGAGATGGCTGACGAGTGTGCTAGAGTCGGATCAGCGCTGCCGGCTAATTGCGCGGTGACAGACATATGCAAGCCTATCCAGTATGCTCTCTCGGAACTAACAAGAACCGAAAGGGCGGCGGCAGACGGACATTGGGCAGCGATACTGGGCTGTCGTGTCTCAAAAGCACTCTGGCCAAGATACAACCCACAGCGAACTGCCGAACTCCTACACTTCAACAAGAACAGGATAAGGCTACTGACGGGGGTCTTGACAGGACATTGCCATATCGGCCGTATGGCACAGCGATATGGTGGGCCCTATCAGGACTTCTGTCGCAGCTGTGGAGACGAAGAAGAGATGGAAAGTGTCCAACACCTTCTCTGTGACTGTCCTGCACTTCAGAGAAGGCGTAACCGGTTTCTCGGAAAACCCTTCTTTGATGATCTGGGCAGTCTCGCGAATGTGCGGCTGGAGGACCTGGCATACTTTCTAGACTCCACCGGCTGGTTTCACGGGCGGGCGTAGCCCAAAGAGACCAGCTGGTTGACACCGAATGGCATAGCGCATCCTTCCCCATATCCCATCAACCCTCCCACTCCCCCTTCGTTTCCTACAGCACATCAGACACCACAATGGGCCACTTGGCTTCTGGGTGCTCTCGACTTCGGTTGAGCTGTCTGACTATCCTATCCTATCCTATCCTTGAAAAGAAAAGAAATAATTTTGATTTAAAACACACACTTTTACCCAGTTAGTTTTGGTTATTAGCCCGAGTCTGGCAGCCCACCGACGTACACGCCTTCAACAATTTGACGACGCCTTGTAAACACGGTATCGGCAAATGCATCCAGCAGCTGCACTCGCTCCTGGGACTTCGTCACTCCAGTTCAGTTCTGATTCCTAGTCCATCGAGGAACCGCAAGTCTGCATAGAGTGGGCATACACAATGAACGTGCAGCCAGTCCTCGCGATCAGCTCCACAAGTACATGTGGGCGTCTCGCTCAGATTTCTTTGATTTGGAGCAATCAGATTTTCAGCAATTTCGCTTGATTGCAATTTCGGTGGCTCGGCTGATGTGGTTGTTGGGGCTTCATTTTTCAAATTGATTGGCGACGGCGGCAAGTGCGCATTTAGTAGCCCATTTATTGGTTTTAATTTTGTTTGCCGCTTTGAACGCGTTCGTGTGTTCAATTTGGCGCTCTTTGATTTATCGTTCAGTTTACGTTCTTGATTTAATGCTTGCTTTTCTTTAGGTTTTCTTTGCAGTTTTAATCGTTTCTTCCATACCGCCAGTGGCTGCGAATCGTCACCAATGTCGCTCGAATTATTGGAATCGTCCGTCAGCTTCACATCAACAAATTCAATGTAGGGCGGTGTGGGCGATTGCATGCATCTGCAAAAAAACTCGTAGCTTTCTTGCCATTCTTCATTTGAATATTTATCTTTCCCCGTGTGTTGCACAATTGTCGCCCACATCCGAACAATGTCACGCTGTCGCATCTTTTAATATTAATTTTTAATTACAGCTCGCACGTTGTTTGATTCAATTTAAAAAACCTACAGCAACATTCTCACTTTTAGCATTTCCACTTTTTGACACGATCTTCTGTTTTTGGTAAAGTTTACTTGTGTAGATTTTGATGGAGAGAGTTCAATGTTCCATGGTTTGGTCCAGGCTAAGTAAGTCTTGATGTATCTTTGTGACAGCATGGAGCAGCCCATGTGAGATGTAGATTTGCATTGAACGGCGGTGTCATCTGCATAGAGAGCAACCATACAATTCTCGTTATGTAGGGTAGGCATATCGGCGGTAAAAATATTTAAAAAAAATCCGCCACGATTTCCATTCGAACGCCAGAAAAGAATCTTCGATAGGTAGATACTAACTAGAACATAAGTATAACTGAATTAGATTGGGTTGGGGGGAGCACCGGCCGAATCAATCGGCGGCAAGGCCAAAAGGAATTTCAAGTTGGTGGTCTCGCTCTGCGACACCTTGGCCACGGTCAGCCAGGCCTGCGGCATCATGTGGTGCAGTATGGACTCGAGGCGGTCGACTGGCAAGTAGGCAATCTCGTCCGACTCGTTCAACATGTCGTTCTCGGGCACTCCGGGAATGGGCAGTGCCACCGGGATGCAGTCCTTGTCGTTGTTCATCAGTGCACGCGTCACGCTCAGCAGCTCGAAGGTGATGCCCAAGCGGAACACCTTCAGCTGTTCGCTATTCTCGTTGATGGCCTGCATAACGTAGTGCATCATGTTGGCGGTATTGTTGGGGAAATTGGGCATCAGGAGCAGCTCCTCAACCGACTTGCACTTGGCCAGTTGGCTGCTGAATTCGGCATCCACATTCACATTGATCAGCTTTGATTGGATGTATTTGGCTTCTCGCGCCATTCACATGAACGATAAAGCTCCGATCACGTAGTCAGCTAATAATAACAGTGGCTGCGAATCGTCACCAATGTCGCTCAAATTATTGGAATCGTCCGTCAGCTTCACATCAACAAATTCAATGTAGGGCGGTGTGGGCGATTGCATGCATCTGCAAAAAAACTCGTAGCTTTCTTGCCATTCTTCATTTGAATATTTATCTTTCCCCGTGTGTTGCACAATTGTCGCCCACATCCGAACAATGTCACGCTGTCGCATCTTTTAATATTAATTTTTAATTACAGCTCGCACGTTGTTTGATTCAATTAAAAAAACCTACAGCAACATTCTCACTTTTAGCATTTCCGCTTTTTGACACGATCTTCTGTTTTTGGTAAAGTTTACTTGTGTAGATTTTGATGGAGAGAGTTCAATGTTCCATGGTTTGGTCCAGGCTAAGTAAGTCTTGATGTATATTTGTGACAGCATGGAGCAGCCCATGTGAGATGTAGATTTGCATTGAACGGCGGTGTCATCTGCATAGAGAGCAACCATACAATTCTCGTTATGTAGGGTAGGCATATCGGCGGTAAAAATATTAAAAAAAAATCCGCCACGATTCCCATTCGAACGCCAGAAAAGAATCTTCGATAGGTAGATACTAACTAGAACATAAGTATAACTGAATTAGATTGGGTTGGGGGAGCACCGGCCGAATCAATCGGCGGCAAGGCCAAAAGGAATTTCAAGTTGGTGGTCTCGCTCTGCGACACCTTGGCCACGGTCAGCCAGGCCTGCGGCATCATGTGGTGCAGTATGGACTCGAGGCGGTCGACCGGCAAGTAGGCAATCTCGTCCGACTCGTTCAACATGTCGTTCTCGGGCACTCCGGGAATGGGCAGTGCCACCGGGATGCAGTCCTTGTCGTTGTTCATCAGTGCACGCGTCACGCTCAGCAGCTCGAAGGTGATGCCCAAGCGGAACACCTTCAGCTGTTCGCTGTTCTCGTTGATGGCCTGCATGACGTAGTGCATCATGTTGGCGGTATTGTTGGGGAAATTGGGCATCAGGAGCAGCTCCTCAACCGCCTTGCACTTGGCCAGTTGGCTGCTGAATTCGGCATCCACATTCACATTGATCAGCTTTGATTGGATGTATTTGGCTTCTCGCGCCATTTACATGAACGATAAAGCTCCGATCACGTAGCCAGCTAATAATAATAGCAGAAATTGCGGATGAAAAAAGCGTTCTTCTGATTTTGACAATTAAGCCGTCATGCCACACTCTGTCAAACGCTTGCTGAATATCCAGAAAGACACCTGTGCATTACTGCTTCCCCTTGAAAGCCTCCAGAATAAAATTCACAACCCTATGGAGTTTGAAATTCCGGTGTCGCCTCTGCATCATCCAGTTCAATCCGAATTCTTCGTAAAAGAAGACGTTTAAAAAGCTTAGCTAACGTCGAAAGTAAGCTGATGGGCTTATGCGAGCAAGGATCATTGATTGGTTTCCTAGATTTGTGGATCATTGTAATGAGGGCCGTTTTCCAGGCCGTAGGGAAATACGCAAAAAGTATGATAGCGTTAAAAAGATGAAGAAGGTCCACAATTCCTGCCGAAAGAAAAGCCTTCAACATGCGGCCATCAATACCGTCAATACCAGGCGACTTCCTGGGCTTTATGAGCTTGATCTCTGAGGAGACCTCTTCCAATGAGAAAGAAAAGTGATCCGGAATGTCCACAGGTTCCGAAGCCAAACATGAAATCTTGAAAGACTCGATGGGAGAAGGAAGAGAAAAAGGAGTAAATCTTTCCTCAAGCTCACGGCCAAAAATGCTGGGTTTCTCTGAGTCCGACTTGCTCCAGCCATGGTCGATTTGAATAGCCTAATTAGAAGGCGCTTGTTTTTTGATTCCCTTGGTTAAGTTCCAGACATTGAAATCAGAGGGTTTGTGAGGATCCATGCCCTCTAAAAGGGTGTCGAAATGACGCACCGCAGACGTCTGGAAAGCATCTTCCTTAGCCATCTTCTTCGCAGTCTCCTTTTCTCCTCCAAAAGGGCCAAAGCCTCACCTGAAAGTGGAAAGATTCGACTCAGAGGGTTGATAGAATCGGAGCCACGATTCTGGAAGTCTGCAGAGATGACCTCGATGCACTGGTTTAAGTGGTCAATGCAACCGTCAATATCCCCTGGAGATTGGAAGGAGCGGTCGGCGTCTACGATACGTTCAAGTTTTCGTTGAAAAAGGAGATTGTTATTTTTCTTCGGCAGGAAAGAAACTCTGTTGCGCAGATTAACGACATCATGCTGCAAAAAAGTAACCAAAGGCAAGAGGTCGGAACTGAGATCAAGCCGGCTCTCCATGAACAAATTCCTGTCTGGTATTCCCTTATACACTGCGTTTCACTTGAATAGCACACTCCATACACTCAATTTCCTGAGTCAATATTTTTGAACCTTATAAATAAACACTTTTGTTTTAAAGTTTCTATTTTAGTGGAGATAAATATTCTTCATTATAAAAATGAAAAAACCTAAATAAGTTCAACAAATAATATAAAATTAACTAAAAAGCCAAAAAAGTATAAAAATAACTCAAATTCTGTTTTACTTGAATAGCACATTTTTTTATTAAATATATTAAACAACTTTAAACATTAAGATTATTTTTTGCTTTCTTGACTGACTCTTTAAGAGGCAACTTAGCTTGGAGCGGCGTAGAGTGACATTGAGGAGTAGGTGAAGCGAGATCCTTTTTCATTGAGGTGAAAGAGCAATTGAGAAAAGTTAGACATTGAATGAGTATCGGAATCAGGATCAGACTGGTGCGGGCATTACGGTTCGTGATTACGAACAGAGGGCGACTTGCGTCTAGGGCTTTAAGGGCTAATTGTCTTCAATGATGAATTTAAATCATCTTTAAACGAGGGGTCCGATTCATCACCGGAATCGCAACGAATACTGCGCATCTCATCGACGCAAGCATGACGGTTGATAGCTCTAGTTGCACGACTTGACTCATCACGAGGTGTCCTGGTCATGTTCATAGCTTTCACCAGTTTCTAGCCCAGATGGGAATTCTTAGACTGCTCCATCCTCTCAGGCAAGAGCCCCCAAGTGGGGTCAATGGAGACGGCTGGGACGTCCAGAAAAGTATAGGTAATTGCGACTCAATAAGGAAATGAATAAATTTTTGTTGCTATAATTAAACAAAGAAAAAGGCGACGGCGGCGGAAAACGGCACAGATCGAATTACTCTTTGGTCTTCTGAATTGAATAATAAGTTTAGTATTTTTTTTATATTTTTTAGTACCTTAATTCTATATCCGTTTTCATATTTTATGTCCGTAACTGTTTATGTTCTTTCTCTTTTCGCAACCTTTTAATTTGCATGCCGTTCATCTCGTTTCCGACCGCCCGCGAACTCCTCTTCTGATCCGCGCGAGTTATGTATAAGTCCACTCCATTCCCAGAACATAATATAAAACCAGACAGTCTGCAAACCCCAATTAGCCAGAAAGTACAAGAGCTATTGAACTCGTTAAATGCTTAATAAGTGATTTCGCAACACGAGTTTAATAAACTCTTTTAAAAACGAAAACATCCGGTTTAGCAACCGAAACACAAATACAATACACCTAATTCCAATTAATTGTACCAACACGAATATATACTAAAACACATGTATGTCAAATAAGTCTAATCAGCATAATCATGGAATATGCATTGAATTCCAAATAATTATACCAATACAAATAGATATGGAGACACATGTACGTAGCATAAGTTAATCAGCACTTTTATGTAAAAGCTTTCATTTATACATTTTGAATAAAGAGTTAGTTAGTTGATTCTAGCCACTGAAATATAAATGTCGTGTTTTTGTACTACGTCGTGTACTTCGCCGAAATAATTATTTTTTAATAAACGCATCCTCCAATTCCATAATTGGCGCAGCCGGTAGGATCCTTTTTCGTTAAAGAGGATCCAGCGATAACATTCGAACCAAATAAATAAATTAAGGAAAACTGAGGGCGAAAGAAAATAAAAATAATTAACATTTATTGGCCGACGAAAACTAAAAATCAGTTTTAACTAAAAATCAGTTTACCTACAAATCAGTACAGTGTACAAACGGAATCAACTCTTGCACAAATAAAACTAAAAATCAGTTTTAACTAAAAATCAGTGTAGTGCAATAATAAATAAAAATTAAAATTCTGGCGTCAAGAAAGCAGCAAAGACTAGCGAATTTCGACAAAACAAGAATGGCTCAAGAGAACCCAACAATGCCACAGGCAGACCTGTTAGAACAACTGGCTATTAGAGAACAGCAGCTGGAACAGTTACGGCAAGCTTATGTACAACTTCAGACCAACAACACTAGTACAGCACAGCAAGGACGACTGTTCAAAACAATTAGTCACCTAGCCACGTTCACGGGAACAGGGGACATCTCGATAAATTCATTCTTCAGCAGCGTGGAATATCTACTCTCGTCAATACAAGACCCGGAATTGAAGCGAGAAGCCACACGGACCATTTTCTATAGGACGATTCAAGGACAAGCAAAGGATGTAGTGATCAACGTACCGGAACCCGACAACTGGGAGCTGATAAAAGCAACTTTAAAATTGAGGTACAGACCAGACACGGAACCACACCAACTCTACCGAAGAATCTGCGATTTAAAAGTGAATACGGTGAGCGAACTAGCTGTGGAAATACAAAATATAAAATATAAAACAGATGAGCTAATAGTTTATCATAAGAACGACAACTTTATAGATCTAAGTAATATTGAAAGCTTATTAGTCAATACAGTAAAAGAAATGACACAAGGCACACTACTAGACAAAATTTATGAAGAGAGAGAATTAGGCGCAATATTGAAAACAATGATGTTACGCAGATATGAGAACAGTTGTATCAGATATCAATATAGAAAAGCCAGACCCAACAGAAATAATTCAGAGGCAGGGCCGAATAACAGAAATCAGGGAAATAATAATCAAAATATGCAACAACAACAGAACTATAGGAATGTTAATCAGAATAATAACCAACAGCAAAACTATAGAAACACTTATCAGAATAATCAGCAAGTTCCAGAAACTCAAGATTGGAACCAAACTAATAAGAACCAGCAACATAATTACCGAAATAACAATTCAGGGCAATTTAGACAAAATAATGTACAACAAAACGTACGAAGCAACAACTCAGGACAAAGTAGACAAAATTATCAACAAACAGGCTCGCAGCAAACTAGGCAGTATAAACCAGGTAATGCAGTACCCATGGAAATAGATAATTTAGAAACTGACCAGACCAGGAGTAGGGATGACCAATATCAAAATGACGATTACAACGAATACATCAACGACCAAAACAACGATTCAAACCACTATTACGAACAACAGGCAGAGGTTAATAATGCCGTTTTTTTTACGAAGCAGCCTCGGAATGCCTACCATTAATAGAACTTAACATAAATAAGGAAAAATACGTAGCGTTAATAGATACGGGAGCCACCTTAAGCTTGGTGAACGATCAAATAAACAGTTACAGACAAATTAAATTGAACAGACCAATACCATACAGCACGATAAATAGCAGAGACGTAATACAGTACGAAATACACACAACAGCACCAAGAGAATTTAATTTACCAAATAACGCAAGGGTACGATGGAAAGTAGCCCCACTAACAGGAAGGAAATATAGTTTCATCATAGGAATAGACCTCCTCAATTTTCTAAACGCTTTTATCAACATCGAAAAAAAAATTTTAACATTAAATCATAAAGAAAATTCAATCATCAATAACCCATATCAGTACAAGGAAGTATGTACATTAGAAAGTAAGGAAGGAAACCTCGGTAACCTAGACTTAGAACATTTAAATAAAGAAGAACGGAAAGAAATTGAACTTATTTTACAACGGTACAGTGAACTATTTTTTAAAGAAGGAGACATATTGACGAGTACGACAGAAATCGAACACGAAATACGGACAACCACAGACGAACAATTAAATTCAAAACTTTACAGGTATCCACCACAACATGAGGAAGAAGTAAGGAGACAAATAAAAGAAATGACAGAACAAGGTATAATAAGAAAAAGTAATTCAAGATATTCAAGTCCTCTGATAGTAATACCGAAAAAAATAGACAACTCAGGCAAAAAAAAATATCGAATTGTAATTGATTATAGAAAGTTGAATGAAATTACCATAGATGACAAGTTCCCGATCCCAAACATCGACTCAATTTTAGACAAACTCGGAAGAGCACAATACTTCACGACGTTAGACTTAGCAAAGGGATATCATCAGATATTGGTTAAGGAAGAAGATAGGAAGAAGACAGCATTCGTAACGCCACACGGCTTATATGAGTTTATAAGAATGCCATTCGGGTTAAAAAATGCCCCAGCCACTTTTCAAAGGCTGATGAATGAAATTTTGAGGGACCACATAAATAAAAAATGTGTCGTATATCTAGACGATATACTAATTTTTAGCACTTCATTAAAAGAACATATTCAGGCAATCAAAGAAATCTTCCAAACTCTTGAAGAAAAAAATTTAAAAATTCAAATAGATAAATGCAATTTTATGAAAAGAGAGACAGAATTTTTAGGACACATCTTGACAAAAGAAGGCATTAAGCCAAATCCCAATAAAATCGCGATTATAGAAAAATTGATACTACCCCGGACGGAAAAACAGATAAAAAGTTTTTTAGGAATAACGGGTTACTATAGGAAATTTATTAAAGACTACGCTAAAGTAGCACAACCAATAACAAAATATTTAAAGAAAAATGTAAAAATTAATTCAAAAGATCCGACTTACGTCGAGGCATTCGAAAAATTAAAACATATGATCAGCTCACACCCAATTCTTAGATTTCCAAATTTCGAAAAATTATTTACTCTTACGACAGACGCGTCGAACTATGCAATAGGGGCAGTTTTATCCCAAGAAGGACACCCAATTTGCTATGCATCTAGAACATTAAATAATCACGAAAAAAATTATTCGGCAACCGACAAAGAATTTTTGGCAATTCTTTGGAGTGTAAATTACTTTAGACCATATTTGTATGGAAGAAAGTTTAAAATACTAACAGATCACCAACCTATAAAATTCTTACATTCGAAACATAAAGGGAAAGACATTTCACCTAGACATCAAAGATGGTTATTGAAGCTAGGAGAGTACCAATTCGAGATTGATTATTTAAAAGGAAAGGAAAATAGAGTAGCTGACTTTCTAAGTAGACTTGAAGACAACGACTACACTTATAACGAAAATAACGACAAAGAATCAAGTATAAATACGATAGCAAACATGGAAGACGAAGAAGATAATACATCAATAGCGACAATACACTCAGCAGAAGAAAACTTACACGATCATTTTTTTATAAAAGAGGAATTAGTTAATAAATATAAAACGCAGATAATTATTACAAATTGCAAGACAGAAGAATATAAAACAGTAAATAATAAAAGAATAATATTCATAGCAAAACACGATTTTTCAACAATGGGGGAAATTTTTAAGAGATATATAAACAAAGGAAAAATAGGAATATACTCGGAATTACCAGATCATGAATACAATATAGTTCAAGAAAAATTAATAGAAATGATTTCCAACGACAAGCAGGTAGAATTCATAAAATGCACACTCAGAGCACAAGACATCGAATCCGAAACGGAAGCAGTGAAACAGATATCATTTTACCACGTCAGAGAAAGTATGCATTCAGGTATTCAAGAAACATACAATCAAATTAAAAACAGAATATATTACCCAAAATTGCTAGAATTAGTGCAAGTGGTTATTAACCAATGTGATTGGTGCAAAGAAATTAAATATGATAGGAATCCTATTAAAAACAAGTTCAAGAAAACAGAAACCCCATCAGATAAGAACCAAATTGTTCATATAGATACATATGTAGTGAAAAATACGCACTTTCTAACAGTCATAGACAAATTTTCCAAGTTTGCAGCAGCATATATACTAAACGATAGAAACCACATTACCATAGTAGAGCAACTAGAAGAACATTTCACAAAGATAGGAAGACCAGATAAAATTATAGCTGACAATGAGTTTAACTCTATCAGAATTAAAGAATTATTATCGCAAGAAGGAATAGAATTACATCTTACTAAACCAAATAGTCACACAGGAAACTCGGACATAGAAAGGTTACATAACTCAGTAGCAGAAAAATTTAGAGTAATATATAAAACAGAAGTATCAAACATGACAGTAAAACAGATAATGCAAAAAGCCGTGAGAAACTATAATAACAGATATCACTCTACAATTAAATGTACTCCTAACGAAGCCCAGAACAATAAGGTAGACTTGACAAAAATTAAGGAAAATATAGAAAATACTAAACAAAAAATGTTAGAAAAACACAACAATAACAGAGAAAATTATGAGGAAAAACGAGAAGAAGGGTTTATAAAGAATTATAAGGCAGTTAGACATAAGGAAGCCCCGAAATATAGAAAAGCTAAATTGAAGAATATTGACCCAAAAAATATAAAACGAACTTACAAATTTTCAGAAGATGTTAATGATGATAATATTAATACTGACGACAATGAAAACGATACCAGGAACGTTGACAACCCAGCAAATACTTGATCAAGACGGGTATGCACAAATAGAGATGAAAGATCAAGACATAGTTACAGCAACGGACATAATAATACACATAATAAATTTAAAAGACATCGATAACATTCTAAGTGACCTAGAAAACAACATATTAATGATAAACAACGACAACAAACATATACTACAAACACAATTGACAGAAACAAAACATAAACTTTACACATTATACGGAAACTACACACGTAAAAGACGAGGACTAGTTAATGCAATTGGTAGTGGAGCAAAATGGATGTTCGGTACCATGGACGAAGAGGACAGAAAAGTAATAGAAAATCATCTATCAAAATTCAAAGAAAATATGCAAGAAACTAACGAATTATTGAATAAACAAATTTATATTAATACATACTTTAATGATACAATTCAATATATCAAGCAAATAATAAAGGCAGACAGAAAAGCAATTGAAAATCAATTAAACGCAATTGGAACTTGTATTACGATCAGCAAATAAAAATTCAGTTAATAAGAAATAAGATAGAACATCTACAAGATAACGTAGCATCGGCTAGGTACAATATATTACACCCTAGCATATTAACGGATAGTGAGATAAAGAAATACAACATTAACTTCAACAAACTAAATCATATCAAGTTAACTACAGCATTGTTTACTAATAATCTATTAATATTCGCAATAGAAATTCCCAAAAATTTTACAACAATTAAAGTGCAACAAATTGTACCAATACCTAATGAGAAAAAATTAGAAATAGATTATAAATCAGAATTAGTATTTAATTATAAAAATGTAACCTACACATATGAAATAAACAAAAAACTAAAAGAAATGAAAATAAGGAAACATTGTATATTTAAGAAAAATTGTAAATTGGTACAACAAAAAGAAATGGAAATATTAGAATTAGACGAAGAAACCATAGTAATCAAAAATGCCAATAACAAAACATTATATCAAAATTGTATCAACGAAAAAGTACAAATTACAAATAATACATTATTACATTTTGCAAATTGTACAATAGGTATAGACGACAACTATTTTACAAACACTTTCGAAATAGAAAACGAAAGAACACTTTATGAAAAAAAGAAACAAATACAAAATTTTACTAAACAAATAACATTTGAAAACATACTAGAAAATTACAAAATTAACTGGATAAACATAAAAAACTTAAAGACACATAAAAACATAACCTATTCATTTAATATCGCAGTAATTTTAATAATAATTATATTAATAACTGTCATTATGTTAAAACACAAGAAAATTAAAGTCCAGCTTAATAATAATAGAATTCAGGAGAATTCTTTTCTAAAGGGGGGAGAAGTTATGTATAAGTCCACTCCATTCCCAGAACATAATATAAAACCAGACAGTCTGCAAACCCCAATTAGCCAGAAAGTACAAGAGCTATTGAACTCGTTAAATGCTTAATAAGTGATTTCGCAACACGAGTTTAATAAACTCTTTTAAAAACGAAAACATCCGGTTTAGCAACCGAAACACAAATACAATACACCTAATTCCAATTAATTGTACCAACACGAATATATACTAAAACACATGTATGTCAAATAAGTCTAATCAGCATAATCATGGAATATGCATTGAATTCCAAATAATTATACCAATACAAATAGATATGGAGACACATGTACGTAGCATAAGTTAATCAGCACTTTTATGTAAAAGCTTTCATTTATACATTTTGAATAAAGAGTTAGTTAGTTGATTCTAGCCACTGAAATATAAATGTCGTGTTTTTGTACTACGCAAACTAAACGCATCCTCCAATTCCATAATTCGCGTAACCAGCTAAGGCTTGGTGTCGCTTGGACCACTTGAACGTACATACATAGTACGCACCAATTCTAGCACTTTACAGTCCTCTTGACCATACAGAATTGCATTGTGATGCAAACGCATTGGGCTTCGGATCGATTCTAATGCAAAGAAAAGTAGACGGTAAACTTCATCCATTGGTTCTATTTTTCCAAAAGAACGACAGAAACTTAGTATCATAGCTTCAAATTAAAAAAATATGCTATAATATACGCATTACAACGCTTTAGAATATACTTTTAAGGTATACATTTTAAAATTGTCACAGATTGCAGCACATTAACCATGACCTTAAATAAAAAGGAATTAAGTCCCAAAAAGCTCGTTGGGCATTAGAGCTGCAAAACTATGATTTTTATTTTTTTTTTTTTTGCTTAAACATAATGTATTTAGCGCTTAGTATTAGTTAAAGTACACATCATCATCGAATTGAACATCATTTAACATATGCACTGGTCCCAAGGGGATTTAACTTAATAGTTGTAACTATTGGTCGCCGTTGTGCTCTCGTTCAGCGGCACAAAAATATCCATTTTCTCGTAGTCTGTGACTGGTCCACATGGCATAGGATTTCTGATCGGTGGCTGTCAGCGGCTTAAAGTTTTTGGAATCGCTCGTCTCCGACATGCTCAGTTTGGAGTTGTAGCGTGTGTACATGAAAATGCGATTGCGCCAAGCGTCAAACGTCAAACGTTTGTTTCCAATCCTCCACATTCTTCACAGCTCCCTGGGGCACACTATTTAGCATATGAGCCAGCTTGGCCCACAATGGCTCGGTGAGTTCATCGTGGCGACGGTGGTTCGACAACATGCAGGGATTATCCTCAAAGAATTTGACGTAGAGCTCCTTCTGATCCTTGGACATGCACTCGCCACGCTTTCTAAGGCGACTCATCAGACCGGGCGTATATGGCGGCTGCTGGGAAGTATTTGGGGCCGTCACCGACGGCAGACTGTGCGCGTAGCTGGTAAAGAACTATTATAAATGGTATATACAAGAATCTCATTTTTTTAAACTTGCTGCGCTCGTTATTTTGATTTGAATTGTAATTTTTTGTGGTGGCAAATCGATTAATTATGAATTTTGACCAGAGCGGCCTGTCAAATTTCGTATGGCACTTACGGGCCTTATACCGGCATTTTTTCGTTACGGCCCCATACTAGTGCTGGGACCGATTTTAATAAAATCGATTTTTTTTTTGGTGGAGCGAAAATCGATTTTGTTTTAAGGAAACTCGATTTTTTTTGAAAAGGAAAATGCTACTTGTGACTGGTAACTTAAAGGCGCGTATGCTTTGAGTACACAAAATGTACTAAAGAATAGCTGTTTTTCCATCTCTAAAATGAATAAAATTAAGTTAATTTTAGTCATTTGATCTGAATTTATTTTAATTTTGAATTTATTTTAATTATTTTCCATTTTTTTTAATAATGATGAACTGTTAAATAACATATAAAATTGTGATAAATAATATAAATACTACAAAAAAAAAAGGAAACCAATTAAAGTAAAAAAAAAACATAGTTTAACAAATTTTTTTTATTAAAAAAATCGAAATGAATCGATTATTAAAAAAATCGTTAAGTCCCAGCTGTGCCCCATACGGGTCTCAGTGTAAATTGCCTCAGAAGTAAATGCTTTCGTTCCGAAAGGTTCTCCCTTTGTTCTCTATTTATACCATACCTGTTAAATAATGATTAGTAATCATAATCATTAGTAATTAAATTATTTTTGTTTAAAAGTCGAACCAATGATTAAATTACGATTATTTTGGGTTTTGCCCAATTATTTAATGATTACGATTACCAAAAATCCAAAAAAAAATCTTAAATTATTACGACTATTCAAAAACAATCAAAAATAATAAAAAAAAATCAAAAATCATCGTTTTGAGTATTTCGGATTATTTATGATTTTTTCTGATTATTTCTGATTTTTTAGATTTTTTAAGATTATTTAGTAAAAATCAAATTATTTTCACAATCAAAGTAGTTTAAGCTTTTGATTATAGTTGCTTTGTTCTGTCTAAAGCATGATGCAACAACAGAAGGAGGTCTCGTCGGCTGTCAAATCGTTCGGTTTTTGTCACTTAATGCTTCAGTGCGTGCTTGTTTGTTGACGTGAAAGGTATTGTCGTCTCACTCACACTCACTACGATGAGCCTTTTCACTCGCACTTATTGTTAGTATAGTCAGACAGCTTTTTGCCGACGAGACCTCCTTCTGTTGTTGCTTCATGTGTCTAAAGCAGTTAAATTTAGAAGAAAGAAGGAGGCAGCTAAAATATTTCCGTAGCTGACTAGTTAGAGTTGCTGACCTGTCAGTTCCAGTTTGAAAAAAAAACTGGGTTCGATTCCCCCCGTCAATTGGAGTCAATCGTGTGTCTAAAAGTTCTTCAGAATGAAACGAAAAAATATATACTTCCCGTCATAAAAAAAAGAATAGTATTCAACATTTTTTTTTTTTAATCAAAAGAGTCAAGAAAATATTTGCTTGCAGAATATTGGAGAACTAAGAGGAGCGCTCAAGAGGTCCACATTTATTGCGTATACAATCGAAAACAAGATATCCTAGTAGTTGGATTGTGATCCGCACAAAAAAAGACGTTCCGACTATGAACATCTACAGTAGGTTTATGTTATTGATTATACAGGCCTACTACCTCATCGCTCACTTCCTTTTGATCATCAACCGAGATGATTTTACTTGCTTGTTCGGGGACTGGGGGCCCTGCCTTAAAATGTCATGAGCTGCCCCAGGCGAACAGGCCTACACTTCATCGTTTACACGCATTTGGATATCGACCAAGATAATTCTACTATCTTGAAATGACAAGCACAGCTGCAGGCGAACAGGCCTACTACCTCATCGCTCACTTCCTTTTGATCATCAACCGAGATGATTTTACTTGCTTGTTCGGGGACTGGAGGCCCTGCCTTAAAATGTCTTGAGCTGCCCCAGGCGAACACGCCCAATACTACCTGCTGGATCAACCTAAACAATCAAAGGACCCCTTCTGGAGTATGATTTCTAACACAAACTTTGTATTTTCTACACATGTATGTGTATGTGAATGCATATACAATGCAATCACAGCTGCAACCAGTACACGACAAGCCTGCTCATACGGCAGCTGTGCCGATAGTTATATCGATGAAACGGATTAGGCTGCTGCTGAATCCGACAATCCCTACTAACTATCCCTTGGTTTGGACGAGGAATCGATCCCGTTGGCCGTGTGACTAATCCCGGCAGCCATTACTATTAACTATCTCCTAGTAGATCCCTGTAGTTCACGCTGCCAGTGGAAGATGTGGGAGATTTGATCGAGTTTGATCTAGAGATGCCTGCGTGTCAGAGTAGCAGAAGCAAAGCGCACCAAGCTAAGCTGCTTAAAATAGTTCGGAAGAAAATTACCTCCAACTCACTTCAAAAAAATAAATAACTTAAACATATCTAAAATTGTTTAATTTAAAATATATTTTTAATAGGGTACAGATTTGCAATTTGCTTCCATTAAAACCAATTTTTCGAAAGAAAAGTCTGACAATGATTGCTGTCTAGGGCTATTAATAATGCCGGCAAACGAAAACAGCCGTTCAACCGGCGCCGAAGACGTTTAAGGAGTATTGAACGCCATGGATGCTTCCTTTAAAATTCTGTACTTCAGCCAAATATCTTCCGAAATGTTGTCATCTTGCAAATAGCAAGATAGCTGATTGCAAATTAATGATCGCTGACCTTTTTTTTGTTCCTCGGGTGAATAAAGATTATTTTCATCATCTGCAAAATAAGAAACCTTCTCCATTTCCACATAAAAATCGTTTTTGAAGACTAATTTTTGTAAGTCATAGGACGAATGCAAACATATTTTTTTAAAAGGCGGTTTGGACTCTCCACTTGTAATTGACCGTTTCCTCATGCTTGTGGAAGGTTTGAAATCTGCATCTTCCAAGTCGTCCTCTGCCGAAAAATCGCATTTGCTCCCAAATATAGGCTGTGACATTTTATCCTAAATTTAAAATGTTGTTTTATGTTTTATTACAACTGATCCGCCATTAATACTTACCAAATATTATTACACAATTCGAAAAATGCACTACAATAAATTCTCTTTTTACAGAAAGGCACTTCACACTTTAACAGGTCAAATACGAATGGTCAAATGTATTCCTATAAAGCCCTATATGACCAGCACAAAGCAACTATAATCAAAAGCTTTAACTACTTTGAATGTGAAAATAATTTGATTTTTACTAAATAATCTAAAAAATCTAAAATAATCAGAAAAAATCAAAAATAATCCGAAATAATCAATACTGATTATTTTGAATAATCGTAATATTTTAGATTTTTATTTTTTCTAATCGTAATCATTAGATTATCACAAATTTTTCAACAGTGAATTATATAATCATTACGAATATTTTTAATAAATAATCTAATTGATTGGTAATTCTAATCGAAATTTAACAGGTGTGATTTATACTTGCATTGTTTTATTTAATTTAACCTTTGTCCACTAAAAATGGACGAAAATTAAAATGGAAACACACTCTTACCCAGTAAGTTTTTATTACACAATTTCTCGGTGGAACATCACACCGGCGAGAACTTCAACAGTTCCGTATATGAGGCCAGCAATTTGGACATCCACTGACTCTCTTCATATCAGGGGGCTATCAGAGAAATCTGTAGCACTGCTCAAATGGGTCAGAGCTGGTGGTGTCCTTGACATGGGACACGCCTTTCATTGGTGTAGTCGGCCTTGTTAGCAACCTCTTTTCCATTATTTGTCATGCTGAAAGTCTTCATATTGAATGATTGTCATGTTTGCCTCCTGCTTCTGCCACAGACGGTAAAGATCATATAGTTGTCAATGGAACAATTAATACAAAATTAATATAATAATTGTTTTCGGATAAATCACTGCGGACGGCAGTCTGCGCTAAAGACGAAAGCAGAACGTAGGGTGCGAAGGACGACTAGCAATATATACAGAAAGAATGGAAATTAGCTTTGACTGTCCTATCAGCTCTTGTTATATACCGATTGAAAGGTATAGTTTTAACTAACAAAAGTGCATACTAAGACTTTAAAAAACTCACCTGGTTCGTGAGATAAACAGGTGTAAGTGGGAGGGACAAAATTCAAACGATTGCTGCAAATGGTGCCGTTGGAGCCTTATGGTAAAAGTTAGCTATTCTTATCAAAAATACGCGTCGAATGTTATCTTGGTCATCAAATCTGACCACTGGCTTAAAAGATAACACAGGCCAACACTCAATTTCGGGGTCGGCAAAAATCCTCGACTGAACCCTCCGACTGGAAATAACACTCCAATGGTTCACTCAGAACTGGTGTTAGTCAAGACTTTTGTTTTCCTGCACTTGGTATGGCTAATAAATAGCCTTACTGTGTGTTTGGTGACACTTGTCATGGTCTGAGGTAAAGAGGGCCGGACTAAGGTGTAACGCGACTCGTGCCGAGAGTCAACCTGACTGGGGGCCCTCCCCAAAAATAGCTCAGTCTCAAACGGAGCGTTCGGATACCTGGCGCCCTCGGAACTAACCAGCCTTACCTGCACATAGCGGATCTCTGTGCAGGCGGACCACCCTTTCTCCGCAACTCGTGGGACCTTAACATGTCGAACTTAAATACTAAAAACACAAAACCTTATCCTAAAAAACAACAAGGCATTCCAAATGTCAAGAGTGGCTCTCTTAAAAAGCCAACACTAGCGGCGGCATCGACTTCCAAGTCGGGCCAAAGCGCAACTGTAGCATCGGAGATGGTCACCATGCCAGCCGATCTTACTAAAAACGCTACATCGGAGATGGTCACCATGCCAACCGGTCAAGCAAATGGTGCCGGTCCAAGAAAACCCGTTTTCCACCCGGGCCTTGGGGTAGAGGGAGTCATCCTACCGCCCCCAATCACCTCGGAGTCAAGGCAGAGCGCTAAAAGCGCAGCCGAGACCCCAGCTGGTGCAGGGACGGCGGGAGAAGCTTCCACAGCCGGTACCAAACAGAAGTTCTCCTTTACGGAGAGGCGAAGCGCCGGAGACATTCTCCAGCGCCACCACAACAACGCAGGATCCAACCTGTCAGCCGACTGGCTGAGAAAGGTAGAGTGGGCCAACAGCGTCATACCCAACTGGCAACAGTCATCAAGAGCGCTTGCAGCGGCCAAGAGGCAGCGCTCACAAGAGGTTCCCACACCGACCGCCAAGAAATCGCGGGTCCAACCGGGCAGATCCTTCGCCCAGATTGCTAAGGAAAGGGTCCTTATTGGGGTCCTCGACCGAGGCAATCCGGACGGGAGAATCCCCAGAAGCCAGTGGAAGTGGGTTGAGTCAGCGCTAGCTGCCCAATGCTTCCAGTTGCTGGAGAAGGAGCCTGGGCCACCCCCCGTTTGTAAAGACGTAGGGTGGTATCAGGGAATTGTCAAGGTCATAGCCTGTGACGACAACAGGTCGGCAGACCTATACAAAACAGCCGTAGCCACCGTGGGCGAGGTCTACCAAGGTGCCAAGTTGGCAGCCGTTGACTGGGAGGAGATCCCAGTCCGACCACGGGCGAGGATGTGGATCCCGTCCACAATCAAGGAGCCCGAACAGCTGCTCAAAATGTTGCAGAGATGCAACCCCAGTTTGCCCACTCACGACTGGCGAGTGGCCAAAATCGAAGAAACGGCGGGGCCCACCCATCAGGCAGTCATCATTCTCAACAAAGAATCGTTGGCTCCAATTGACGCGGCTGGAGGGGAGCTAAACTTTGGTTTTAGCTCCGTTTTCATCGGTAAGCGGTGCTCCCTTTGACAAACCAGTCGTGGAGGACATCGCCGCAGAGCTTGAAGCCCCGGAGCGTCCAGAAATGGACGGATACATTTCTGACGCGTCCTCCCTAACAAGGGACCTCAGAAAGCTGTGGCAGACAGGTGACCTGGAGGTCACATCAGACATCGCATCCGACGACGAGGATGCCAATGTTACAGTGGTGGAGGGTATGTCTACAGATGTCTCTAAAGATTCTGCAGATAAACCTCCACCACTGTAAGGCGGCCTCTGCGGCCCTTCTACTCCGCCTGGCTGGAGGCGGAGCCGATATAGCCCTGATCCAGGAACCTTGGATGTCGTGTGGCAAGGTTTCTGGACTGGGCTCAGCTGACTACAAGTTGTTTGTAGCTAACGCACAAGGTAACATTAGAACTTGCATTCTTGCTCGAAAGCATTTAAGTGTATTTATGCTCCACAATTTCAGTAATGAAGATAACACAGCAATAAGCCTGGAGCTCCAGCCTGCTCCAATCAGGCTACTGGCTTGCTACATGGCGTATGACCTGGAGGGTCCCTTTCCCGAAAACATAACGCAAAGCCTGATAAGCGACTGCGTGAGGAACAAAATCGGCCTCATAGTAGGATGCGATGCAAATGCCCACCACACGCAATGGGGGAGCTCAAACATCAACGCACGGGGTGAGTTACTTCTAGACTACATCCTTAATACTAACCTGGAAATACTAAATCGGGGAAACGAACCAACTTTCATTATCAAGGACAGAAAAGAGGTCATTGACTTGACACTCGCGTCCCATTCCTTATACGACTTAACCAAAGAGTGGAAAGTCTCAGACGAACATTCTTTCTCAGATCATAGGTATATTGAGTTCGTACTCGATCTCAAGCCCCCAAAGCCATCTCAGTTCACGAATCTAAGGAAAACAAATTGGACCAAACATCAGATCCTTCTCAGAAAGGCCATTCCAGAGGCAGCACCGGAGGGGCCACACTCAAAGGCGCGCCTTCATAACTTAATCAAAACCTTTACCACTGCATGCAAATCAGCGTGCAAAGCATCCTGTCCCGTCAGTAGACCAAAAGGCAGAAAAAAGACACCTTGGTGGACCCATAACCTCAACGATCTTCGTAAGAGCAGTATAACCCTTTTCAATCAAGCCAAAGCTTCAAATCTGGAGGAAGCATGGCTGAACTATAAAATACAACTAGCCACTTATAAAAAAGAAATCAGACGAGCCAAGAGATCCTCCTGGCACTCCTTTTGTTCGGAAATTGAATTAACATCTCAAGCAGCCAGACTTCGGAAGATTCTTTCTAAATCAGCCCCGTCTCTAGGTTACCTTAAGAGAGAAAATGGCACATGGACAACTTCTAGTGAAGAATCACTGGAAGCTCTTTTGACAAAGCACTTTCCCGGATGCTCCCAACTGGCCACCCACAATCAACAATGCTTGACTGAGGTGCCTCTGAACCCCTCACTTTTCAGTGCAAATAACATCAACTGGGCGATAAACAGTTTCAAACCGTTTAAATCACCAGGACCGGATGGTATAGCACCTGTGCATCTTCAATACGCGGGTAATATTGCCATTAACTGGCTACAAGCAATCTTCTTCGAAATCCTCGGGACTGGCCAGAATCCAGAACCTTGGAGATACTCGAAAGTGGTCTTCATTCCCAAGGCCGGAAAAGCTTCTCATATCACGCCCAAGGATTTCAGACCTATAAGTCTGACATCTTTTCTGCTCAAAACCTTCGAGCGTATCCTCTCCCTTCACTTAAGGGCCTCCATCCCCAGCGGCCTCATCTCAAACTCACAGCATGCTTACAGGAAGGGAAGATCTACAGAAACAGCTCTTCACTCCGTCATTGCCACTATTGAAAAATCTCTTTCTCTTAAAGAATTCACACTCATTGCCTTCCTCGACATTGAGGGAGCTTTTAACAACGTTTTCCCGCAGGCAATTATTGAAGCACTGACGGACCTGGGGATCGAAAGCCGGCTAGTGAGACTGATCAACCAGTTGCTGACAAGCAAGGCTGTGACATCTACACTTGGCTCTTCGACTCTAACCAGGTACGTTAGCAGAGGAACCCCCCAAGGGGGAGTGCTCTCTCCACTCCTGTGGAACATAGTAGTAAACCAACTACTATGTGACATAGAAGGAGGTGGCTGTCAGATAGTAGCCTACGCGGATGACGTTGCAGTTATCTTCACTGGAAAATTTCCCCAGACCTTATGTGACTTTATGACGGTCAAACTCAACAGGTTGGCCACCTGGGCCGACAAATGTGGCCTAGGGGTAAACCCTGATAAAACAGAACTTGTTCTCTTTTCAAGACGATACAAGATTCCCACTCTTGTCCCACCAAATCTAAAAAATTCCATTCTAACCTTCAGTGAAAGTGCTAGATACCTGGGACTAGTACTTGACAGGAAATTGAATTGGAAACTCAATATACATGAAAGATGTAGGAAAGCGACAATCGCGCTATACACCTGCAGGAAAGCAATAGGCATTAAATGGGGCATGTCCCCACACATCGTCCGATGGCTATACACAGCTATAGTCAGACCTATCCTATTATACGGGATTCTAGTCTGGTGGCCTGCCCTATCAAAGGCATCCACTACAAAACAGCTAAACAAAATACAAAGAATGGCGGACGTCTGCATCACATGTGCCATGAAAACTACACCTAGTGAAGCCCTCGACGCCATTCTCAATTTACCACCAATCCGACAAATAAGTGTAGAGTTTTCCACCTTAGCAGCTATCCGACTCAGAGACCTCGACTATTGGAATGACCATCCTACGGGTCACTCCTCCATTCTTCTAAAAAAAAAGACAGCATCCCACCTAAAACGGATTACTGTATGCCGACTGAGCATATGATAACTCCGTTCCGTACACTCATCCCTCGCAGGGAGGAATGGGCATTTGAACCCCCGGGTAAACCCGGCGCTCTATCCTTCTACACTGATGGCTCTAAGCTGAACAATCAGGTAGGAGGAGGAGTTTTCTCTCAGCAACTTGGCATTAATCACTCTTTCAGGTTACCTGACTACTGCAGTGTTTTCCAGGCCGAAATTCTAGCAATAAATGAAGCGCTAATCACCCTAAAAAAACTCGTATGCCACTTCAGGCACCATTAACATTTATAGCGATAGCCAAGCGGCTATCAAGTCAATAGCGGCGACTACCACAAAATCGCTCTCAGTCTCGAAATGCCGCAAATCTCTGCACGAGATGGCTGAGAATTTTGACATCTGCCTCATTTGGGTACATGGACATCAGGATATCCCAGGCAACTGCATAGCGGACGAGTTAGCTAGACAGGGCACTACTAAAATCCTCCTTCCCGACAAAGAGGATATTAATATGCCCTTAGCGACCTGTAAACTCATGCTCCACACTCAATCAAACCTTAAAAGTACTTTATGCTGGCAAAACAGTCTGGTGGGGCGTGTGGCCCAACAAACCTGGCCCCACATAGATAAGGCCCGAACCGACGCCTTGTGTAATCTGAGCAGAGTAGAATGCTCTTTTGTCATTCGATCCCTGACCGGCCATTGGCTAATAGGCATTCATTCCCAAAGGATGAACTCCCCATACAACGATTTCTGCAGGAGTTGCAGAGATGAAGAGGAGGTAGAATCCCCGGAGCACTTCTTCTGCTCCTGCCCAGCTCTAATGAGCAGAAGACTCCGCACTCTGGGTAAACCCTTCCTAGACGGCCTAGGCGACCTAGCCGACATACCACCACGCAAAATTGCTCAATTCGTTCAGTCATCGAACTGGACTCCTTTCTAAGTCATAGCAGGTTTCCCGTGTAGGCGGAAAGGATCCTAGATCCGCGGGATCACAATGGGCCAATCTGGGCCTAAGTGCGTCTTCAAGACACCCGCCCTAACCTAACCTAACCTAACACTTAATTTGCTTCTGTTAATTTATCAACTAATTCTAGTTAATTTGGGCGCGCTGAATTCAAATCTGTAATCAGTTTGTCTCTATCAGCTCTAGTTTTCATGATATAGCTTTTTTATACCCTACTTATGGCCTCCAATTGTGACCGTCTGTCCGTCTGTCAGTTTTTTCAAAAAGTTTGTTTTCATAAAAATTTCTTTTTTTACAGTTACGGTTAAGTTAAATTAGCCCAATTCATCAAAAAAGCACATCTTAAGCGAGCCGGTTTGATACCCATAAGTTGACTGGAAGGTAAAATATACTTTTCAAACAAAATAAAATAATTTGAAAAAAGTAAATTTTGGTTAAAAAATTTTTTCCCGGAATTTTTTTTTTTTTTTTTGATAAGTACACAAGTTTATTTAAGCACGCCGCATGCTACTTAAAGCACTTTCGTAGCAGGGCAAGAATTTACAAAAACAGTAACGGCACAGGTCTTGCAGGGTTTTAGTGACGCTAAACGGGAATGCTTGGCCCAGAGCTCAATTTATCGAGAAAAGGCTAATGTCCTGCAGCAACCTGCCTGCAGGCGTCCGGCCGTAAATCCAGTTGTCCGAGATGTGTCTACGAGCAAGTCTTCTCCTCCCAAAAGGCCTTGCGAGATGCGAAGCAAGACAGTTTGAGTGGGCTAAGAGCCGCGCCCTGTATCTGTCAACGAACCTGGTGATGGTGGCACAAACAGAAGAAATTTTAAGGTCCCGGTGAATCGTATAGTTCCTTACATAGAATGGAGCATCGACAATGCGGCGCAGGATTTGACTCTGCCACGACTCAAGTCTTTGCAAAGAAGAATTGCAGGCCGTGCCCCAAATGTTTATGCCCCAAGTAAGAGTAGGGGTTATTATGGCTTTGTACAGCCGGACCTTAGCAGACAGGGATAGCCCAGATTTTGGCCTGAGAAGCCAGTCCATTCTCTTACATTTGGCACGTACAGTGGCACAAACCTGGAGGATGTGTGGCTTCCAAGTGAGCCGACGGTCTAAGATAACACCTAGGTTTCTGACATGCCATAGGTGCTTGATCCTCGTCCCATTCAAAAAGATTTGCGTCGTGTTATTCCGATTCAGGGAAAATGTCGCATTGATAAACTCTTGAGCCATATTCGACGCAGTCCTCCTACAAGAGCTCGAGGCAAGCAAAGCTGTGTCGTCAGCGTAGGTGGCAGTCAATGTACGACGACAAGAAGGCACTGGAAGATTGGGGGGAGAGTGAGACAACTGTAGCATGGCATTAAAGATACTTGTAATAACTTTACCATCCAAGCCGTCATGACCAGGAGCCTTGCTAGGCTTGAGGCGTTTGATCTGCTCAACAACTTCAGGAAAATCGATTTGGCGAATAGAAACAGAAGGGCCAGGGACGACACCAGCATAAGAAGTTGTGGCCAGCACTTCCTCGTCAGTTGCCAAATCAAAAGGAGTAAACCTCTCGGAGAGGTCAGTGGCAAACTCCTCAGCAATTTCTAAGTTAGACCTGGCCCAGGTTCCATCCCTGCGAAGAAGAGAAAACCTTCGTAAAGATTGTCTTTTGAGTCCCCAAGTGCACTTCCAAAGAGCAAAGCTCCTATTCTGGTTCGGATCTATTGCTCGCAGCTTCTCCACAAAGAACTCTGATTTAGCCTCGAGGAAGAAGTCTTGGTAGAGCGCAGCAGGAAGCGGTGCTTCCTGGCCTCTAATTTGACAGTAGTGATCTCCTCTGTCAACTTAACCATCACTTTTGTGCTTTGCTCCTTCAAGTCATTGACTTCCTTTCTCAATGACTTCAGCTCCTCCCATATGAGTTGCAAAACATTTGGTTGGGAAACGTTTTCCACTAAAAAGAAACATAAATATATATTTTCAAAAGATATAATTCGTTGATTACTTACAAGTTTGCAAATGGGAAAAAGAAACTTATTAGTCACTAGCATAAACAGGCACATCAAAATTATTATGTATATTTACCAGAGCTCGCAAATAACAGTCAACACTTATTTCTTTTTCGATCTGTTCACTGAAAAAACAGAAAAACACTAAAACCCAGAAGATTTCTCACTGAGAGAAACACTTACTTTTTTTCGTTTGTGCTCTCTGCTCAGTATTTTCCATTTAGAAAATAAATTCTTTCTGTATACTAATAACAGTTAAAAAAAGACTTTTTAGCTAGTGCTCCCGGAATAACTGTTAGCAAATGAGCAAAACACAAAAGTGTTAGTCAAAGGTGTCTTTTCAAGTTGTTTTTGTTTTAGGTGCGCAAAAATCGACACAAACTCCCGAAAAAGCAATACACCTACAGAACAAGATAATTTTTTTTGGTAACTATTTTTATTTACACTAAAATTTGTTATTTAGAATTAAGCTTTAAAATTAAAAGTGAATTAATATTTTCCGCACTTAGAGAGCTACGTTCATCGGTTAGGATAAAATTAAGCGCAGAAAAGGATCTTTCAACCGAGACTTGTGACGTTTTAAATTTTTAATATGAGTTCCAGTTAATATTTTGCCACACACGTTGCATTTCGATTTATTTAATTTGCTATCATAGTTAAAAAAAGAATGAACTATGTTTTTTACACGACCCATTTTACGCAAAATTGTAGCAAAAAAAAAAAACGTTTTAAATTTTCAGAAGGCACTTTCGATTTTTTTTTTCCAGACGAAACAGTTTTTGAGTAACACAACCATAAGGAAACAAAATTAAATGTTATTTCTTGACTGATAAGCCTACTGAGAAAAAAACATAAATTAATGTTTTGTTCTGATCCCTTTTATCGTTCTGTCAGCTAATAACTGTTATTTTCTGACACACTGAAAGTGTTGACTGTTATTTGCGAGCTCTGATATTTACACTAGTTTACAGCCATTTCGCTTCTCATGTCCCAGTGCACTTTCCTTATAAAAATAATTTTTTCATGGAAGCGTTTTCGATACAGTGGTAGGATTTAAACCAAATTAAGATAAAATGTATGGGAACATCCCATATGTATATTCTGTCAGTTTGGTTCAGATATCTGAAACAACAAAAAAGTTGTAGGGGAATCAGTTACCTTTAATTTGAGTCCTTTTTTGGCCTTTGGGTTAATTAGATCTCGTGGTGTGCTCTAAAATGTCGGATCAACTTCGAAAATTCAGAAAAAAAAATCAATATTTCGAAAACGCTTCCATGAAAAAATTTTTATTACGATTTTTGTATTTAGATGGCTAAAGTCCATAAGAAAAGTGCTCAAAGATATGAAAAGCAAAATTCTTTTCCCCAATCTTTTCATTTGCTTTGCTGACATTGTGTTAATATAATATAATTTATATATATAAAAAATTACTCGCATAAAAACAGTAGCGACTAACGTGACCGTCAGTCAACTACTAAGCCGACGACTTAAAGCAAACACTTAAAGAAAAGAAGTAAACAAAAGAAGTAAAGAGATTAAATAGTTACATTTTTATGTACTTCTTTATTAAATTAAATTATTGAATATTCAAACTTATTAGTTAAAGAATTCGAAAGTGGACCAAAAAAAATGTAAGTGGCTGAAAAATATGGTATCTCAGCGAAAACCGTTTTCATTATTTTAAAAAATATAAAATTAATTTGATGTCATTTGAATCGTGAACTTCTTCTGGATACAGCAAAAGAACGAAAAACCCAATTTTTGCCAGAACCAACTGTTAAATTTCTCGGCTCGTTCTATTTTGGTTTAATTTTACATATGTGTTTCGCGGGGCTGAAACCTTGCTGCTGCAACTAATACGGACGTAAGAGAATCTGTCGAGTTGTCGATTTCGTCGTTTGTAGTCAGAATCGGATTTTGTTCAATGTGTGAACATACATATAAAAAAACCTCTTTACGAGGTAAAAGTCTAGTGACGAAAACATTTTCTTGCCCCAAAATTTCTGATATCCAATTTTGTGACGAATAATATTAAGTTTTACACATAAATTATTTTAAACAAAATTTTGGCACTCGGGACATTGCGCTAAAATGTCTCAATTCTAATACCAAATAAAACTCACTGTTTTGCGCAGTGCCGAATGCAAAAATTTTGTTTAAAATAATTTATGTGTAAAACTTAATATTATTCGTCACAAAATTGGATATCAGAAGTTTTGGGGCATGAAAATGTTTTCGTCACTAGACTTTTACCTCGTAAAGAGGTTTTTTTTATGGGATATCAGAAATTTTGAAATTGCAATATTTTTTGACAGTATAGTTTTGACAATTTTGTTTATTGTTTGTACAGCTAAAACAAACTGTCTGGCAACACTGGTCCCCTTTACAAACACACATGCCCAGCGCATAAGCTATCAGCACTCTTCAACTCTGGCTGCTATGACACTTTGCAGCTGCTGTCCTATTCCCATTATACCTTTTTAAATAAAAAATAAACGTTAAAGGTATGCCTAAGAGCCCTTTGAAATACCTTTTCAACGAAATATAGATCATATCTGTAGCTTCTATCGTTTGGACGCTATGAGGGTTTCAATTTTAGCGGTTTTTAGCGAATTCCCGCTAAACTAGCGATTTTTCGAAAAAGTCGTAGAACAAACGTTTCTAGATTTTTGAGCGGGAACAATTCCTCATTCAAACTTTTAAGCTAAATCAACGCTTTGATACAAACAAACAGACAAACAGGCAAACAGACAAACAGACAAACTGACTTTTCATCTCATTTTCGGAAGGCCACTAAAAATTTCAAAATTAATTATCTTTTGAACCAGCGGTCGGATTTTGATGATTGAGGTGTCATTCGACGTGTATTTTTGATAAGAATAGTAAAAAATTAAAATAAAAATAAAAAAGGCTCCACCGGCCCAATTTGCTCCAATCATTTAAATTTTTCCGCTCCCACTTACACCTGTTTATCTCACGAACCAGGTGAGTTTTCAAAAGTATTAGTATGCACATTTGTAAGTTTAATTGATACCTTTCGATCGGTATATAGCTCGACCTGATCGGACAGTCATAGCAAATTTTCCATTCTTCCTGTGTATATATGCTAGTCGCCTTCGCACCCTTCGTGCTGCTTTCGTCACTAGCGCGGACTGCCGTCCGCAGTGATTTCTTGTACGTTAGCCAATTTGTTCTATTGCTTGTAATCCTGTAGGGGCGTTGAACAATGTCCGGGTCATGCATAAGGTTGAGCAAGACAGTCACTTTTGAATCTTTTTTAAATCACACACTTATCTTCTTTTTATCATTAAAAAGAGGCAAAAAAGACTCTCCAAGAAGATTGCGATCAATTGAGATCTTACAACTGCTGGCTGGGAAAACGCTCTGGAATATGTATAAAAAATTCATCGTACTTGTGACAAAGTTATAAATAGAGAAGCTTACCAGACTGTTAAAAGTATCTAACGACCCTCTAGTACAGAAGACCGACTCTGTATCAACGTTTCTTCGACGTTTTTGTGACTTTCGTCGACGCACGCTTGATTCCCTCCCAATGTGTTCGATTGACGTTTTTTGCAAGGCGATGTCCGCTTAAAACGTCAATGATTTTTCATACACGCTAGGTCGCTGCAATGGTATGCAGGGAGGGAAAATAATCGACGCTCGTTTGACGCAACGCCGTCAATAGAGCGACATAATCAACGTTCGTTCAACCCAATGGTATGCAGGGAGGGAACATAATCGACGCTCGTTCGCCACTTTGGTATGCAGAGAGCGATATTATCGACGCTAGGTCGCCGCAAAGGTATGCAGGGAGGGGACACAATCGACGCTAGGTCGCCGCAAAGGTATGCAGGGAGGGGACATAATCGACGCTCGTTTGACGCAATGCCGTGCATAGAGCGATATTATCGCCGCATGGTCGACCCAGTGCCGTGCATGGAGAGATGCTTCTCTCTTGATGGCAATGCCGTCCAAATGCATTTTATAAAAAATTCACTTTAATGTTATTATTATTATGAAATTTATTAATTTTAAAGTAATTATAATATATATTAATATTATATACATTATTATGACATTTATTATTAATTATTATTATAATTATTACTTTTAATCACATTATTTGTTGGCTATGGCTGGGACCAAAGTTGGCGGAGCCCCAAAATGCACGAAATTTAAGTGCAGCCCTCAGATTATATACTGGGGCGGCTTTGAGGCTTCCAACACCGCTGGCGAATAAATCCACGATTTCCAATAAACAAACTCGACTTGCGTTCTTAAATATTACTTTTTTTCAACTATTTGGTTGGCTTTTATAAATTTTAAGGGGTGCATGTCATAACGCCCGTGGGCGTTATGTCACAGATTTTTGTGTCATAACGCCCGCGGGCATTATGACACTTTCAAAAGTGTCATATCGCCCGCAGGGCGTTATGTCACTTTTTTTGTGGACTTTATGACACTATAAGAAGTGCATTAACGCCCGAAGCTTATAAGTATTAAATGTTTATTATAAAAAAAACATTTATGTTAGACTTTAAAAACTAGCCGCCTCCAATCTTAACTTATTATAAAGATAACTTCAAGCAATGGGGCATATCTGCTGTGTCGGCATTGGTCATGCTCAGTCATTATTGTAACCTGAATATAATATCAGGAAGTGTTTCTAAAAAAAAATTTTTTTTAAACAAAATCGCGCGATTATTTTTAACTCTTTGTCTGCAATATGGGCAGTGCAATAGGGAATTTTTTGAACATTGTTGCAGATTTTTGTCAGAGCAAATTTTAAAGTGGCTACAAGACAGAAGTACCACATCCCGCGGCTTAGAAAAATACAATAATGAACGGTACTTTTATGAACTAACGATACTTTTATTATCTTTTTGATTCTTGATGCACTTTACAAGCTTTAATAGTTGAAGGCGTTATGACACTTATAAAAAGTGTCTTAACGCCCGCGAGCGGTATGACACATTGAGAGTGGGCGATATGACACTTTTGAAAGTGTTATAACGCCCGCGGACCTTATGACACAAAAATTTGTGTCATAGCACCCGCGGGCGTTATGACACTGGGCGTTATGACACGCACCCAATTTTAATAGCCTTTCCTCACTGAAACTACATTTCAGCATTTTAGCATTTTCGAAGCAAATGCTACTTTTTTCGTATACATTTCATATGGGAACTAGTGGTGGGGGAATAGTACATTTCTAAGGAATGTAACTACATTTTCAAAAAAAAAATGCGATATTCATCGGAATTCAATCGATGTTTGGAGTTTTTTTTTAAATTGAGAAAGTACTATCACTGAATTTCTCAACTTTTGGCGCCAAATTTCAAACTGTAAAAAACTGTACTGTATTTTTTATTTAATGAAGAATTTTGTAATAATAAAATGCCGCATTTAGCAACAAAAGAAGCGAAATTTTCTTGAAATCCTTCCATTTGTTTTCTCGTATTTTTTAATTTCAGTTGTCAAATGAATTTGTAAACAAAACACAAATGTTTTGTAAATGCTAAATGCAAATGCTATGCTATGAGGACAGGCAGTTGCATACTTATCGATAGCACCGATATTTTTATAAAATGTACATTAGTGAGGAAAGGCTATAAGTGTGCTCTGTGTCGCTTGTAGAAAAAGAAGAACAAGAGTTTTTTCACGCGCCAGAATTGCCAGATAGAAAAGAATACAGCATAAAATAAAATACAAAAGAGTGAGAGAGCGAAGATAACTGTGCTTTCACTGCAGTTCATATGCGGTCACGTCACAGCTGCTCTCTCTTTGCACTGCTTGGGTTGAACTGCTTGGCGTAGCCGGAACATTCGCCCCCCTTTGATGATGTAAGTCCAGGATGCATCATCAAATTAACTCCCACGTCCACGTTGCTTTGGGTATATTTGTAATTTTTCTGAAAACTATTGCTTACTTTTAGGCTGTGTCAGAAAAATTACAAATTTACCCAAAACACCTCCAAAACAACAGTTTGGAGGTTCCGTATGCTCTGCAAACTTGTAGCCTGAACTATTTTAAGCAACTTTGCTGAAGAAAGTTAACCAAAAAAACCAATACCGTACAAGCTACAGCCTGAACTTGTTCAAAAACTTGCGCGAAAAATTTTGTATGAAACCATCATTGTAACTCAAAAAACTAATGATGCAGTTCGATTCGTAGGACCCGAAATAGGGGAAAACCGTTGAGTTTGGTCATGTCTTTTTTTTTTTTTTAAAAAAACTATCACAGTGTTATTAATTTATATATATTATTATTACTTATTATTACACATATTATTATTATTAGTTATTATAATTATACATATTATTATTAGTTATTATTATTATATAATACATATTATTATTAGTTGTTATTATTATGTGGGATTTTGTATTTAAGTATTAGGTTTATTGGCAATGATTAAGTATAAGGTATAATGTTTGTTCACACGTAATTAAATTTCACCAGAAACTGCGACGTTATGAAGCGATCTCGTTGTTCTCACAACCACACTAGGCCGAACTTCTAGCTGCTTCCTCGTTGAACTCTCGTAACCGACTTCTTGCTCGTTGCCGCCACCGTGCAGCACGTTGCCTTCGTTCTCGATCGCTCTCTTCTTATTCGCCGCCTTGCGAATTCGCCGTCGTCGTCTTTGCATCTTTGTTGCTCATCGTCTTTGCAACATTGATGCCGTCGTTGCTGCTCGCCGCTGCTACTCGTCGTTGTTGCTACTCGTCATCTTTGTCACTCGTCGTTGTCTAGGGAATCTTTGCTGTTGCATCGGTTGGAATTAGTGTACACAGCTATACACTAACCCACATTCGGCCATTCTGACTAAGCATTCGGCCCGAATGCGTCGTCGTCAACGTCGTCGTCGCCACCAATGGACCAAGGCTTCATGTACTCTGCGGTGGTCGTGGTATTCTTTGGGCCTTCGCTGTTTCCAATTTTCTGTACATCGTAGGCGTTGTTGTGCTTGACTTTAACAACTTGGTAGGGTCCCAAAAACTTAGCTTTCAATTTCAAGCCACTACCAAATTGCGTTCGTTTAATCGCCACCAAGTCACCAACATCGTATCGTCTTGCCGGTTTGCGTCGTAGGTTGTAGGTCATCTTATTTTCGCTCTGAAGCTTTACAGTTTGCGCCGTTGCTTTTGCCCTCAGATCGCTGCGTTCGTCGTTGAATGCTTGTGCCGCTTCTTTGTTGATCAGGTCGCTCATCTCAAGGTCTTCTTTGGTTCGCATCTTGGCTTCAACTAGCATTTCAAAAGGCGTCGTGTCAATGCTTCTGGTAAATGTTGAGTTAACAGCCTGCTCAACTCTGCCGCCATGTCTGTACCATTTCGTGGGGTCGTCGTCGTCGATTCTTAGCTTGGAGATCAATGTAATTATAAAAGCATTTAGTGTGTCAACTTGATCATGTACTCTCGGTAATCCCGTTGTCGTCCTCAGCTTCTCGTCTTTTGCCTTCGCATCTCGTAAAGCAATACTGATGCTGTCGTCGTCTGGAGCTTTCTGAATCAAGACTGCTCTATCGCCATCAATCGATGCATCTGTAGGCAGTTCTGTATCGTATGTCTGGTAATTGTCATTTTCAAGCAACTCGTCAGTCTTTTTGTCGACGATTTGCGTCTCGGTAAACGCCATTTTGCTAGGTGTCTCATCGTTAATTACAACACGCGTCTCGACATTTTTAAATTTCGTCTTGTTTGGCACATAATTGTTTATTTTCTCGCGTACTTCTCGTTTAGCGGATTCACTTGCTGTTTCGTTATTGTCAAACACGTCATTATCGACTTCTGCACTTATTTTCATCATATTTAGTTCCTCAGTGCTCGACATTTTGCGCACTTGCACACCGTTGCGACTAAAAACAATTTCAGCCAGTAAACACAGTTCTTCTCCTATTACCAATTTCACATCGACGAATCTGGTTGGAATCACGTAAAAATCCAATAGGAATTCTTCTTCATCAATCAGAACCGTGTGTTTGAAATGTCCCTTTGGTTTAATTTTATTCGAGCCACGATCGTTACCGAATCCGATTAAAACAATACTGCAGCTTTCTAGCTTCGGCTTGCCAATGTCACAATAAAAATCTGCGCGTATGACATTAAACTTGCTGCCCGTATCAAACAGTGCTATGCACTTTTTATTGTCAAATGCAACTTCTTTGCGTGTTATCTCGACGTTTGATTGTAAACTTCGCGCATTTGCGGTTGCTACACCATGTCTGTCATCTTGCTCGCAATCTTTAGAAATGTGCCCGAATTTGTTGCACCTATAACACTTTCGACCCTTTTCTTTATTTTGGCAATTATTCGACATATGCCCTTTTTCACCGCAATTATAACATTTCAGGTCTTTTTTAACTTCTTTGTTTACACCATTACTTTTCTTGTCTTTTTCTTTCACCGTGTCACTTTTGCGTTTTGATTTTTCATTTTCCACCTGATTTTCTTTCTCCATCATTATTTTATACGACTTTAACTTTTCTTTAAACTGCGTCATATTTTTCGTGCCATATAAAATTGTTTTGTTCACACTCTTTTCGTCTATGCCGTCAATCACATACTGTATGAACGCGTCATCTGCAATTTCACCACGTGAGGCAATGTCTTTCATTTTGTAAAAATACTCAAAAACGCACTCATTGCTGCCTCGTTTTGTTTCTGCGAGCTGCTCATGAATTTGTTTGCTGGTCACACTCGATTTGAACTCCGTTAATAAGGCCTGCTTGAGCGAATTCCATGAATTCAGTCCTCTTTCACTCAATACGAACAACTTTGCAATTCCTTTTAATGCCTTTTTTCCGAACAAAAACTTTTGAAACTCATTCCATTTCATTAGTGTCGCCTGTTCTTCATATTATTTTATCCACACTTCGACTGGAATAGTATTAGTGCCGTCAAAACTTCGAATGCTCTCTTCTACATCGCGGAAGCTAATCGCAAATCCTGGCGTCATCATCGTGTCTCTGTCTATCTCATTGTTTCTCACAGCGTTACTTCTTGCAGCTGCGACTTGCCTAATTTCGTCATTCTTTGCAACGTCTTCTACGCTTCTGTGTGCCGCCGTTTCAAACGAAGCGTTGATTTCTTCATTGTCCTCTTCGTATTCGTCGTCAGTTTCGTTGTCGCGCGCTTCGCCGTACGCCAATATGCTGCCCGAACGCAAATTACAAAAATTATGTAAGTGTAGGTCAACGCTCGAATAGCTGATACCTAACACATTGCATATTGCGACAAGATCACTGTGCGTCAAATTATCGACTGCGTAGTCTTTCTTAGAATTGTATTCTGCGCTGTTTTCGTCAAAATCGAAACCAGAAAATTCGCGTAACCGTTTTCTGTTATTTCTGTCTCCGTCTTCCTCGAACACAAACTTATGCAATGCTGCTATGCACTCTCTCTTGCTCGCACGCAGACTTGCACTGATGAAATCATTTAAGCACGCCATTGCTTAAAAAATGATATTCTCACTTCGACTTTAATTAGTTCGACTTTTTAGTTCGACTTTTCACCTTTAATTCGACTTTTCACCTTAGTTCGACTTAATACGCATTTCCTTAATCACACCCACTTTTGTTCATATCCACTTTTGTTCATATCCCGGTTGAGCTTCCAAAATGTGGGATTTTGTATTTAAGTATTAGGTTTATTGGCAATGATTAAGTATAAGGTATAATGTTTGTTCACACGTAATTAAATTTCACCAGAAACTGCGACGTTATGAAGCGAGCTCGTTGTTCTCACAACCACACTAGGCCGAACTTCTAGCTGCTTCCTCGTTGAACTCTCGTAACCGACTTCTTGCTCGTTGCCGCCACCGTGCAGCACGTTGCCTTCGTTCTCGATCGCTCTCTTCTTATTCGCCGCCTTGCGAATTCGCCGCCGTCGTCTTTGCATCTTTGTTGCTCGTCGTCTTTGCAACATTGATGCCGTCGTTGCTGCTCGCCGCTGCTACTCGTCGTTGTTGCTACTCGTCATCTTTGTCACTCGTCGTTGTTTGTGGAATCTTTGCTGTTGCATCGGTTGGAATTAGTGTACACAGCTATACACTAACCCACAATTATACATATTATTATTAGCTATTATTATTATACATATTATTATTATTAGTAATTATAATTATACATATTATTATTATACTTATTATTATTATACTAATTAACAGCATTTCCCTGCGACTCCGCCTTCCGCTTTAGAGAATTCTTCTTGTGGAAAACTTTCTTTTGCGCCATAAGAGCGAAGCGCAGCTCCTCCTCCACATCGCCACTTGCAGAGTCCGGAATTGAGTCTAAAATATCATAGAGGAATAAAAATAATATTAAAAAATTTCTTTAACATTTTTTCTTAAATATATTACCAAGAAGCGCACGGTAAAATTTGGGCAACGATTTGAATCCCTTTTTTTGCTTGACCCCATGAATATTATACTGATCCATGATGTCAGCTGAAAGGATGCGTGGCAATCCCTTTTTAATGCCCACAGGAGCTAGAATTTTCTTCATTGCTGTCACCTGCGAAAAAAAAACGTGTATGAATATATGTATATCAATTGCATTCCAGGTGCTTAACTTACATATTTAATACGTGTTTCTGGGCTAATTTCGTCCTCCAGCCTCAGCATATCCTCCTCTTTTTCCAGAGGAAAAATATTCGCAAACTCCTCGGAATTGCTCCTCTCTGTCAAAAGCTGCCGGATGAGCACAGTCTGATAGGCTATTTGGTCGGTCAGTAGCTTTATTTGAAGTTGCTGTTGAAGTTGTTGCTCCTGTTGTTTTTTGACCAATTCTTGAAAAATACAAAACATATTAATAATGTACAAAATGTGTAAATAATTGTTTATAATTACCAATCAATGCATCGATTTTTTGGTCCGTGTTAATGCAATTGGATGGAATATTTTCTTCTGTATTGAATTAATTGGAAAAAATGTTGTAAATCAAATTAGATAATTAAATGGTTTTTAATATACTTACGCAGTGGAGTTGGAGCAAAACGTTTTATTGGGCTAGGCATTTTTTCTATTGAGAATAGCATATGAATGTAAATTTTTATGAAAGCAGAGAATTAATTGTATTAAAAGCAAAATTGTTTTTATTTATTATTATTAAATTGAATTTATTAAATTGAATAACAGTGCACAAAACTTTGTTATTTTTCTTGGTGATTAGAGTCGCCATCCTGCCAGAATTAGAGCTTTCAGTTAAATAACTATGGTAAGAATCTTACAAATGCCAATTTAATGACAGTATTTAAATCTAAATAAAGAGATAAAAAAAATGTTTTTAAAATAATTAGATTGATCTTTTTACAGTGGCAAAAGCATTAAAAAAAGTCAATAGCAAGAGAGGTTGACACCAAACGCTTAAGCGCCATCGAAGTAAAGAGAAAGCTTGCGTATATTCAGTCGCTTGCTTTATACAAAGGAATTGCTCTTTGAAATTAAACTCATTTAACTGTGGAACAGCTGATTTATCGCAAATACGACAACTGAAACTTTAAAAGTTTACTCACTAGCTATTAGTGTTGCCAGGTGCTCAGCGTCCGAATAAGCCAGATTCTGAGTAAAAATAAGCTAAAATAAGCTAAAAAATAAAATTGAAAAGAAAATGCAAGATAACATACAAAATCATTAGGTTTTGGTTGGTTTCATCAATTTCATTTTTTTTTTTCTCGCATAACATAACATATTTTTGTGATTGAACTATTGAGCCCCTTTTTTTTGCAAAGTGAATCAAGTTATTTTTTTCTTATGAACTTTGGCCCCCTTAACACGAAAATGACATTTAAAATTTTTTTTATGGAAGCGATTTCAAAATATTAAAGTTTTTTCGAATTTTCGAGGTTACTTCAAAACTTTTGAGTATATTTCCATTTCTACATATCCGATTTGGCCTAGCAAGCACTTAAACCAGGCATGCCCAGCTTTTGCTCATTCCATTGATTTTCGGCCTCAATTGTTTTTGTAATTCTTCAAAGCATAGGGAATGAAATTTCGTATACATGCACGGCGCTGAGTATACAAAATGCCAATACATGCAAACATTTTCGTGTGTATGCAATGCGAAGCACAAAAACAGCGGTTTTGTTCTGTTCTTTGCATTGGTGTAAGCGAGCGCAAGAAAACTGACCAACAACAATTTCAATGTGATTTTGTTTTTGTCTTCTCTTGTTCTCTTCTTGTGTTGGTGCGTTTACTTATAAGTATTGGTGCGAACTCATTCGTATGCTGGTTATGGGCATCCCTGACTTAAACTAAAGGTAAGTCATTTCTTTTCAACTTTTTCTATACAATTTAAATTTTTTTCAGGACAATACGTTAGCTATCAAACTAAAAAATACACAAATAACGCCGATTTTCGAACTTATTAAAATCGCTAGCACCCGAACTGCTGAGCCGATCTTAATATTGTATGGAAGAAAGTTGAGAAGAATTGACTCACCTTTAGTTTAAGTGCTTGCTAGGCCAAATCGGATATGTAGAAATGGAAATATACTCAAAAGTGTGGGAAAACCTCGAAAACTCTAAAAAATTTGAAAACGCTTCCATAAAAAAAATTTTAAATACCATTTTCGTGTTAAGGGGGCCAAAGTTCAAAAGAAAAAATACCTTGATTCACTTTGCAAACAAAAGTTTTAATTTTGTAAACTAGTGTTATCAATGGGCTCAATAGTTCAATCACAAAAATATGTTATGTTATGTGAGGAAGAAAATAATGAAATTGATGAAACCAACCCAAACCTAATGATTTTGTATGTTATCTTGCATTTTCTTTTCAATTTTATTTTTTAGCTTATTTTAGTTTATTTTTACTCAGAATCGGGCTTATTCGGGCGCTGAGCACCTGGCAACACTGATAGCTAGTGAGTAAATTTTTAAAGTTTCTGTTGTCGTATTTGCGATAAATCAGCTGTTCCACAGTTAATGAGTTTAATTTCAAATATAACCTCGAAAACTCTAAAAAATTTAAATATTTTGAAAACGCTTCCATAAAAAAAATTTTAAATGCCATTTTCGTGTTAAGGGGGCCTAAGTCCATAAGAAAAAAATACTTTGATTCACTTTGCATTTTGGCTGTAAGCTAGTGTAATAAATGATCAAAAACTTTTGCTACTATTGTAGATTTGCTAGTGCAGCTTTTCAGCTAAACACCGCGGAATAATTGTTTGTATATTATTTTTGCCATTTTGCAAGCTTTACTTTCTTTTGATTTCACAATTCCAAATTAAAGATATCGGCGGTAAACACATTCATTGCAAATGCATCAGCGCAAATTTTGCTGACACCATCGACACGATCATATGAATAAAGTTCACGGCACAATAAGCAAAAAAAGAACAGAATTTTGCTAGGTGGAGTGAAAAAAAACCTCCTTGACCAGGAAAATGCGCTTTAATTGCTAATTTTAGCTCGATACAGTCATTTGTTTTTTTTTTTGAGAGCCGATATTCGAAAGGTCTTAAAAATACCAAAATTCTTCCTACGCGGTGTCGATGATCTTTTCTGGCGAACTGTTTTTTTTTTATTGATGAGCCGTCTATTGAGGTTTGGGAACAGATAATAGTCTGAGGTAGCCAAATTGGGCGAATAAGGTGGATGGGGAATCAATCGGAGTCCTAAAACGTTGATTTTCCGAATTGGATCGCGTTTGAGTTTTTGCACCGGAGTCAGCTTGCGCGGCACCCTGTAACAGGATAATTTTTTTATATGGAAAGTCTTGCCAAGAATATGGCGTGTACGCACAATACTTAACCTAGTGGCATCTGCTAACTAGCACACCTTTACTTTCCGGATACCATTTCATGTATTTTATTGACATTTTCCTGTGAAAGCCCATCGGAGGGGCTGACGCCGAGGACTACTCCGATCCATCCGGCCTACTTATACTTCTTTACATTCGGCCATCCTGTTCACTCATCTGACCCAGATGACCTCAACCCATTTATTTTCCTTTTTCGTTAATATCTTCATTATCTTGGTCTTTATTATCGTCATCTTAATCATAGTCCTCTTATTCATAGTCATCTTATTCATTCATAGTCTTTAGTGTAATAAATTTATAACTTTTTTATTTTATCATATCTTCTGAATTAGAGCCCTGCATGAGTGCACACTAAACTCAAAATTATTCAATTTCTCTCAAACGACTCATGTGAATCACAAACACTATCAATAGTCACACTGTCTATACAATCACTTTGACTTACACCCAGTAAAACTTTTGGGAAGGTGTGTTCCCAGGCAACGTGTTCTGTAAGCATTCATTTTCATGCTAAAAAAGCAGTATTTGCCTTTTCCATGTGACAATTTTGTTTCCAACATGAGGTATAGGCAACTATGTTTTATCATGAGTTGGGAAGGCTAAATGTCAGCACTTTTAAAACGTTCGTAACAGACTGTTATGCTTCGTAATTCTGGTAAGCCTCTGCTTTCGTAAACAGAAGCACAACATCTGTTCACTAGCAGAAAAGCATAACAGTTACTGTTGTTTTCTTTTTTCTCTGTTATTCTTATTCCAGAGCTGAGTGTTAAACCGAGCAAGCGTTTGCTAATTTTTCATTTGAAAGAAAAATAAATTTATTTGTGAAACTCGAATGTGTTGTGTTCAGTTGAAATGATAATAGTTTAATTTTTTCTCTTCAATTTATTATTTTTGTCGTCATATATAATTACGGGGTCTCATATTCCAAGAAGGGCTTAGCTCCTTTAAGAATTTTAATAACGCTCTCTATGGTAAGTAATTATAAACAATCAGTTCATCCGAGATATCTTACTAATAGAATCATTTTGTTTTCACAGAAGCAACTAAAAGAGAAGGTTATGCTTTTGATGACTACAGAAGAGACGTTTGTGCGGCCTTTGCCAAAGCCAAAAACAGAGTATACAAAGAAACGTGCAAAGACAAGAAGATGAAACGGCAGGCAACTGAAGAGGAGCAAAAACAATAATAATAACACTAACACTAACACTTAATTTAAAAACATTTGTAAAAAAAAGAAAAATATACATAATATAAATTAATTATATGGTAAAGGTCTGTCCCGTACGGCACACCTCCAAAAAAAAAAAAAAATCCAAAATTAGGCCCTATTTTATGATGAATTTAGGTTTAAAAATTATTTCCGGGTCTTTTATAGTTTTTTTTTTAAATTTTTGGAAATTTTAATAAAAATGAACTATTTTTTTGTTCTTTTTATGGAAAATGAACTATTTGAATGTTCTTTTGAGTTTTCCAGGGTTCATTTGAGCTTTGCATGGTTCTTTTTTTTCGATTTTATGTTACGTTTACCAACACTACTTTCATAGATAATTATAACAATTTGTAGAGACTCCCAACAATAATTTAAAGAAAATAGATCATTAGGGGAGGGGGAGGAGGGGGTTAGTGTGATATTAAAGCGGTAGATTGTATGGCCCGTATAAAGAAGCCATAATCAATGAAGATGCTCATGCAATCCTGGTTATTAAAATGTTATTAATACGGGTAATACAATCTACCAATTGCCATAAAGAGCTCATGAACCCTTTCTGCGTGGCTCGTAAATTTCTTTTGAAATTGAAATTTGGCCAAATATCCAATAAAATGCTATGGAAAAAAAAAATTAATATGGAAAAGGTAGTGTTGGTAAATGTTCAAAATTATTCAACATGCACACGAGAACAAAAAAATAGTTCATTTTTATTAAAATTTAACATTCTTAACATTCTAACTCTCTCTCTGTTAAGACGTGTTTTTGTGTGCTCCGTGAAAGTTCTTGTTTTAGTGCATTTCTAACACGTAACTATTATTTTAAATTTGTCTTGTTGTGATATCTACGCTTTTGGTGTTTCTGTTGGTGCTTTGATTGTGTAAAAACAGTGATTGTGTCAATAATAACACAAAGTTTATTGTGTTTTCAACTTGTGCAAAGTATTTTTGTTTTTGTTTTTATTGCTTTCCTCTCTCTCTTTTTCTGTCTATTAGATCAGCTGTACATTGTTTGTGCTTGGGCAATTAACAGCTGTTAACTTGCTCTCTCGCTCTCAGTGTCGCTCTCTGTGCTCTCATCTATAATCTCCTGTAGCGCTTACCAGCATCGTTTTTGTTTGTGCTGCAAGCATTAGCTTTCCGTTACCTACACGCTCTCGCATATTTTCATCTCTTGCTTTGTGCTTGCTTTCTGCACTTTAAGCGGCCGTTTGTGAGCAAGCGTTGTTCTTGTTCTGCACTTTTTTTCATTTCGTTTATCATTCCCCTAAAGAATTTCATAGTCGACTATAAAATACCCTTTTTTATTATGTCGTCTGATTTAGTGTGTTTTTTTAACAAGTGTCATGGACCTGATCCCAAGCAAGAATTTATTTCTTGCTTCTTTTGTGACCGGACTTTTCACTTGAAGTGTGCTGGTATTACGGTAAAAGTCAAAGATTGTCTTGAGAAGAACAATGGTTTGAGATGGCGCTGTGATACTTGCCGGGACATTGAGGTGCAAGTTCGTAAATTTATGGAGCGAACTAGAGATAGTTTTAAAGATTTGTCGAAGATTTTTCATAAGGCAAATGTAATATTTTCGGATATGGAAAATTTGTTTAATAACTCATCCTTATTAAATGAACCTCCTAAGCGAAAAAAAAGTAGTTCTGCTCCGCGCCAGGCGCAGACATCATTTTCAGTCCCGCCATCAGACCTGGGTCTGCAGCCTTCTTTTGTTAACTCTCAGCCATCTACCTCTCAGCAAGCTAGGACTGACCACAACCCACCCGATTGTGCAGTTTCCGCCTCACCTGTTATGTCTGCTACTAATAGAGTAAAATCGAATGCCACGCCAGTTGTTAAGGCAGCCAATACTTTGACTGTCGTACCTCCTCGCGTGTCTAAGCCCCTCCAAGGCGTTCCTCCTCCGAAGCCTATGAAGCATGTCTTTGTTTCTAGGCTTGCCAAAGATCAGTCCTCGTATGATGTTAAGGCTTACATCCAAAACATTATACAGGATCCTGATATTTCGGTGGATAAATTTAATTTTAATTACCCTAGGGAAATCTCCTCATTTAAGATTTCATGTTCGGAGAAGGTTTTTGATAAAATTTGTCATCAACACTTCTGGCCTGAACATATCTTTGTTGCTGAATACAAGGGAAATTCTACTCGAAATAGAGATCGGGGTCCGATCTCAGGTGCTGGTTCCTCTCTATCTTCTTCATCCTCAAATGTAGAATCAAAAAACTAATTTCCTCCATAACTTTAGCTTATCAAAATGTACGAGGCATTCTTTTTTTCCTGATAGCTCTCATGAATTTATTGACGGTCTTTCTGAGCTTTCTTTGGTGCAAATCAATCCTGTGTGCAATTCTATCAACAGGACACTTGACCTGTTGTTCGTATTGGACTCTGATAATAGCATTGTATCCAGGATTGATCCATTGGTAATTCCGGAAGATCCTTACCACCCAACTCTAAACGCACGTATTAATTTACCTTTGTGGCCTGTTGTTCTATCATCTCAGCCACTTGAGCGAGTACGCAGTTTTAGTAAAACTGATTTTAATAAGTTAAACAGTCTAATTTCATGTTCTGATTGGTCTCAACTATACACATGTTCTGACTTGGATAACGCCATTAAGCTTTTTTATAATACTCTTAACTCTTTTTTTGACATCTGTGTTCCACTTGTATCACCAATTAGTTGCAATAGACCTCCTTGGTTCTCTAGAGAATTATCACATTTAAAAAATGTGAAATCCAAGCAATTTAAAAAATATAAAAAATCTGGAAATCCTTATGATTTCTCACGATATTTAATTACCTGCTCTAGTTTTCTAGTTCTTAACTCACAATGTTATAATAATTACTTGCGACGTTGTAAGCTTGAATTCTCTAAAGATCCGAAGCAATTCTACAAATTCGTAAACTCTAAACATAAAGCCTCATCATTACCATCTTCTGTTGTCTTCAACGATATTCAAGCTAATACTGATCAATCCATAGCAGATTTGTTTGCTGACTTTTTCCAAACTACTTATTCTACGAGTAGTTTCCGTGTTGGCCAGCCTTACCCGTATAGGTTAAGCTGTTCTAACTGTATTTACAGCCCTCTAATCACAGAAAGCTCGCTTCTTTGCGATCTTAAATCGATTAAGCCAGTGCACGCACCAGGTCCCGATGGTGTGCCTGCGTCTGTACTTAAGTACTGTGCAGAATCGTTATGCAGACCATTACATAAGTTGTTTACTTTGTCCGTTGATTCCTCCTCTTTCCCAGCGCTTTGGAAAGATTCTTATATTATCCCTCTTCATAAAAAGGGAATTAAGTCCGATGCTCAGAACTATAGGGGTATTTCCAAGTTGTCTGCTATTCCGAAGATGTTTGAGAAAATTATAACCTCACATCTTCAACACTTATGTAGCTCTATTATCTCACCTACTCAACACGGGTTTATGAGATGTAGATCTACAACCACTAACCTACTTGAGTTTACTTCCTTAGTGATTAAAGGGTTCAAGAAAAAGATGCAAACTGATGTTATTTATACTGATTTTAGTAAAGCTTTTGATTCCGTTAACCATTCTCTACTCATTTATAAGCTTGATCTTCTCGGTTTTCCGTACAATCTTCTTCTTTGGATTTCAAATTATTTAAGTAACAGAACACAAAGAGTTATTTTTAAAAATTCATTTTCAAAGTCAGTTAAAGTTACTTCTGGAGTACCGCAAGGTAGTCATCTTGGTCCACTACTCTTCACGTTATTTATTAATGATCTTCCATCTTTATTATCTCACTCCCATGCTATCATGTATGCGGATGACGTCAAGCTTTGTTTATCGTATAGCGATCCTTCTTCTTTTAGTCTCTTGCAAGCAGACTTAAATGCTTTCCATCTTTGGTGCCAAGATAATTTATTAAATCTCAATAGTTCGAAATGTAAAGTTATGACTTTCTATAGATCTTCCCGCATTATTTCACAGTACTCACTTAATGGCGTTATATTGGAATGCTTAAATGATTCCGAAAAATCAGTTAATGACTTGGGTATAGTTCTAGATCATAGACTGAAATTTGATAAGCATATTGCTATAGCTGTCAATAAAGCAATGGGAGTTCTCGGGTTTATTAAGCGCTGGTCCAAGGAATTTGATGATCCCTTTACTACTAAACTTCTTTACACATCTCTTGTTCGACCAATTCTTGAGTATGGATCATGTGTGTGGTCTCCTCAATATGAATCCCATCGATTCAGGATAGAGTCGGTTCAAAAACAATTTTTAATTTTTGCTTTACGTGGCTTGAGTTGGAACTCAGAAATTCAATTGCCTTCATATTCTAGTAGACTTCTCTTACTCAATCTTCCCTCTCTTACTAACCGTAGAATTATGCTTGGAGTAATGTTTATCCACAAATTACTGCAGGGTCGTATAGACTCGGCTGATTTGTTGGATGAAATAACCTTCAACGTACCTTCTAGAGTAACTCGAAACTTTAATCCTTTATATCTTCAACGTTGTTCCACTAACTGGGAACTGCACGAACCTCTTCGTATTCTGTGTGCTGATTATAATAGTCTGTACCGTACGATTAGTTTCGAGCGTTCTCCGCCCACTGTTAAAGCCTCTATATTATCATTTTTAACTAGTCTTACCAACTAACTACTTATTAATATCAATTTGGTCTGATTGGGTTTTTCTGGGTTTTCCCCAATCCTTGCAGCAAATGTTGGGCCAAAAATTTTCTTTTTCATTTTAGATTCCCCAGAGTATTTAATTTTAATTTAAATTTAAATTTATTTTACGACTTAAATATAATATATATAATTTTTTTAATTTTAATGTCATATTTTTAAATTAATTGTTGTGTCGGCTGCTTTTAGCCTGACAATAAATAAATAAATAAAATAAATAAATAATTTCAAAAAAATTTAAAACAAAAACTATAAAAGACCCGGATATAATTTTTAAACCTAAATTCATCATAAAATAGGGCCTAATTTTGGATTTTTTTTTTTTTTTTTTTGGAGGTATGCCGTACGGGACAGACCTTTACCAATTATATATACGAATTTTATTTTATTTGCATTGGACTACTAAAATTTCTGTAAAATATTTTCTTTTGGAATACATTCCTGGTACCTTCCAAAAGGAACCTTCCGTTCTGCCTTCTTTTTCCACATTCTGGACAGTAGATTTTGGAAATCAATATAGGAAACAGTAATGTTAGTTAGCAGTGCAATAACAGAGCCACTGCCTTTTTGCCTTATATTTTCCACATTCTGGATACTAGATTTTGGAAATGAGTATCGGAAAGGAAAATGTTAGTTAGCAGGGCAATAACAGACCCCCTTCCAAAGTAGCTTCTAAAAACCTAGTTCTATTCCTGTCTCGCCCCTATATAAAAACGAAAGGGAAAAGTCAGATTTGGGAACTAGTTCTAGTCGGAATTTGAACGTGGAAAATAGTAGGTTTTGGAAGCATCCAGGATTTACTGGGAAACTCATTCAAAATCATGATTCAAATATCCAGTCGAGTCATATAAAAAGGTAGTGTGATTCCGATTCATAGATTCATTAGTAGAATCATAGTCGACATGTTCAAGCTAACACTGTGAACACTGTGCACACTATTATAAACTTAATGTTTTTTGGGGTGATTAAACAAGTATTTAAATTGATTGAAAATTAAATTTGTGTGTATTATTCATTTATTTTATTTATTTTTCCATATTCATATTTAGAAACATTATTTTGTTTACCATGTCTGCGTTTCCAGCAATGGAACTTCTTTTTTCGCAGATAAGATTTTTTGCTTGCGAAAACACTCTTTCGGATGACGCTGAGGATGCTGGTATTGAACAAATTTTAGAGCTTAACTTAAATAAGGAAGGGAATTGAGCTTTATTTTCTTTCCAAGAATGCAAAACATTAAAGTGCTCGTGCATTGGAACTCTTATGTTGGAGTAGGCCAATATTTCCCAATTATTTTCCATTCTCCTATTTTCATTAAAACATATCAGAAAAAAAATTGTTCTAATGACTGCTTGATTCACACATTCAACACTGTTCCAACTGTCAAATCGACTTGAATGACAAAAATTTTTCATAACAGTGTTAAACAGTATCATGTGAAATGATTTGAATCACACGACAGCTTAGCTTTAAGTCAATGAGTCCGAAAAATGAATGTATCATAAGGAATTGAAATTATGACTTGAAAAGCACACTGTGTCGTTTTGAATGTGTGCACAGTGTGATTTCTGACTGTTAACACGATTTAGTGTGAGCTCATGCAGGGCTCTATTCTGAATACACTAATTAAGTTCGTCAAATCATCTTAAATTTATAATTTTTATCAACAAAACCGTTTTATTTTGAGTTAAAAGAGGGAGTTAATATTAGAAAAATTATCTGCTATAACGACATATGTGTATATCACTGCAGGTCGGCAGTCCGCCCGAGGGGTGCGAAAGGTGACTAGCAATATATACAGGAAGAATGGTTATATACCGATTCAAAGGTACCAGTTCAACTATCAAATGTGGATACTCACCTGATTTGTGAGTTAAACAGGTATTAGTAAGAGGGGTAAAATTTACACGATTGGAGTAAAAAGGGCCGTTGGAGCCTTTTGACATTTTTGACGCTTCAAACGACACCTCGATAATAAAAATCCGACCACTGGCTTAAAAGATAATAATTTGAAATTTTTTTAAAAGGGTAAATGAGGACTTGTTCCCTTTCATAAATCTAGAAACGTTTATTCTACGACTTCTTCAAAAAATCGCTAATTTAGTGGTAAATCGCTAAAGCCAACTTAAATTGAAACCCCCACAGCATCCAAGCATCGTTGAAAAGGTATTTTGAAGATCTCTTAGGCATACCTTCAAAGTTTTTTTAAGGAACATACAGTGGCTCACAGCTTAAAGTATACATTCAAGTATACATTACATTAAGTATACATTACATTATACAGTCAAGTTATCACAATAAAAAAAATATATTTGGAAAGGTCGTGTAAATTCCGTTTGAATGACACAAAACTTTCCTTAACCCATTGAGTACCCTTGGAAAATTTCGAATTTATGTAAAAGTCGCTTTTCAAAACTTTTTTCCTCGATTTTTTACAAAAAATATTTTGATGCAAACAAGTTCTTGGAATAATTCAAAGACTAACTGCAAAGAAAATTTTCAAAAATATTTTTGCTAGTATTTTTTATAATTTTTTGAAAACTGCAAAAAAAGGACTTTTTCCATGAAAATGAGGAAAAAATGGTTAAAATGATAATTTTTAGGATTTTCAAAAAATTATAAAAAATACTAGCAAAAATATTTTTTTTTAAATTTCAATTCATTGTAGTTTGTAAAATTTTGCGTTTTTTCATATACAGAGGTGGTCAAAAGTATTTACACAACACTTAACGTTAAATCTACTCGTAATTTGAACTTACTTCAGGTAAAGTTTGGTATCAATGAAAAGGTCTCTTGAATTCCTTTCAAATGATATAAAAGTTTACTTAACCCATTAAGTACCCACTGATAAATTTAAGTTTTTGTAAAAGTCAATTTTTTTGACTTTTTTCCTGGGTCTCAAACAAAAAATGTTTTGATGCAAAAAGTTTCTTCAAACAATTTAAATAGTGACTGCAAAAAAAAATTTTAAAAAATCTTTTTGCTAATATTTTTAATAATTTTTTGAAAACTGCCAAAAAGGCCCATTTTCATCATTTTCGTGCAAAAAGTGCCTTTTTGGCAGTTTTCAAAAAATTATAAAAAATACTAGCGAAGAGATTTTTTAAAATTTTTTTTTGCAGTCACTATTTTTACAAAACTTTTTACAAACACTTTTACAAAAACTTAAATTTATCAGTGGGTACTTAACGGATTAAACAAGTTTTGGTATCATTTGAAAGGAATTCAAAAGACCTTTCCATTGATACCAAACTTTACATGAAGTAAGCTCAAATTACGAGTACAATTAACTTTAAGTGTTGTGTAAATACTTTTGACCACCCCTGTATATAAAACATAAATTTTTGCCGGTGGGTACAGTATAATTGCAACTAATCTCTTTAAAACAGCGTAACCTTTTCTCAAATGATGTTACAAAATAAAATATATTGCTCTTTACGAAACGCAAAAGATCGTTACTCGTCAACGATTGCAGCACAACAGAGCTCCTGTGAGTAAATGAAGTCGGAACGCTGGAAATGAAATAACGGCATATACTCTTCTCACGCTCCGTGTATTTAAGATACAATACAATTTACACAATACACAACATAGATTATTACATTACGAACATTTCAGCATAATTATAATAAAAATCGTGCTTTTGCGACTTATGTCAGTCTTCTAATAAATGAGCGATATGAACTAGTTTTCCACAAATACATTCGTTAAGAAGGTTTGAATTATGGAGATATTCGACATAAAGAGTTATTTTTCTTAAGTTTATTAATTTGACTCCCACTCATTAAGCTCGAGCTAGAGAGAAATTCGAGTTAAATAAGTTCGAGTTATGGAAGTTCAACTGTAATTATATTTTTGCAAAGAAATTTTTTTTGTGAGCCGAAACCATACCGGTTCACCGTTACGAAACCTTCATTCAAAGATTTTGCGTAGCTGATAACCGAGGACCTAAATGCGAACATAAACAGCAAACGAAAATACGACGAGCTCCATGAAATGACAGCAAAAGCAAAGAAAAAAAATACAGTAGTACTTTAAAGTTCCCTGCAGTTAGATGCGATGGCTGCTGAACCTACCTACTCCTCATGGGCCCTACTGACTTGCACCCTACCCCATCAGGCTCCGACTGACCCTATGGTAATCGATTGCTGAACCACCGAGGACATGGGTACTTACTTGACTGACCCTATAGTAAGCGAACGTCGAACCACCGATTAAAAATGTGCGCGCGAAAGCGAAAACGAAACGTAACGGTCTAGCATCACATTTGCTTTTTTTGATTTGCGAATAGTGCATAGATGAACGAAAAAGCAAAACTTCGATTATGCTTTCTGTCGCTGTTTGCTTATGAATTTACAAAAACAATTGTGATGGTAGTACCGTTTTTTTCGTTTTGCTTGCTACTCTTTCTCACTGCTTGAACGCTGCTGCGTTTGCCGGATGACCAAATTAGTGAGAGTATTGCTTTTGAGAGGAGTGCATCAGAGCAAGTGCAATATAATTTCCATAACGATGTTACATGGATTTTCTAATACCCGTAAGTGACAAAATATAGATAAACTTATATAAATAGTTTGAATAAACAGAAACAAATTTAGTATTAAATCTTTTAAATTTCAGACCAAAAACTTAGATGCAACTGTTCTTCAACTATCAAGTGCCTTGAGCAAATTGTTTTTCAGCTTACAGAACAAGTTCGTTCCTGACGTGGTAAGTGTGCTACGATAAATTATTAAAATTATTCTTATTAAAATTTTTTTTTATTTAATTTTCAGCCGAGACGACATTCTTGTGGAGGGAATTGGAGGAAAATAAAGACAACATCTACAGCAACTTATAAAACCTAACTAATATAATTAATCTTGTTCATATTAGTTTCATTCAAAATTATTGGTCACTGCATACAAAACATTGCAATTAAAACAAACAAAGTATTTTATTTCAAATTAAAGCTATTTTTATTTTTTACTTTTGGGTACTCATATCACCACCATTATCATGGGTAGTACCCATGTAAGTTCCCTTCTCATGGGTACCCATATAAGTACCCTTTCCATGGGTACTCATATCACCACCCCTAGCATGGGTAGCCACGTAAGTACCCCTACCCATTTCACTAGTTCGCGGTAAACGATGTGGTGGCGATTGACCCTTTTTGCGGACATTTCATACAAAAAACGAAATGATGAAACGCATTGCTTAGGGTTAGCAAAGTAAGTAGAGGTGGTTTCCTAGTAAGTACTTATTTCACCAGCTACGAACTAGTGCCCACTACTAGAGGGTTGCATTGGTTCTTTCAAGAATAAAGCCTAGTACCGACGTGAGATAAATTTTTAGCGGCGGAAAATGCTCAATATTTCGCTGTAACTCTATGCGTTAGCAGCGGTTTATTTTAAATATGAACATGCAGAACTGATTTGCAAAAAAGAGGAGAATAGGCAACGAAAAATGTATGTTAATATTAATAGAGGAGAAATATGCGATGGCACGCAAGCACAGCTTGTGTTTGGTGCACCAATCGCTTTTGAATTTTTTACGTGGGTCCTCCCTCTATATTAATGAAAAAATACAAAATTATCGAGTTTATGTCTATAAAAACCATTTAAGCTTTCGTTCTAGAATATAATCTACCAATATTATCGTCGTTATTGACCAAATTCAATTAGTCTTCATCGTTTTCACTTCTGTGCCAGACATTTATCTCCTATATACCTAGCGAAACTCTAAACAGTTCAATGTTTCGCTGGGCCAGTCAGCTGTTTCAAACAGTGCTGAATAACGCCCGTTCCTTATCTGGCAGCTCCGTTTTTAGTTTCAGTTTAGTTTACGTCCAAACCGACAAGCGGAGAAAAATGTCGTCTTCTTCTTTTTCACTTTACGCTAGCGTGCTTTTATATAGAGTTTGACTTACGCTAGGCCTTTTATCTCACGTCGGTACTAGGCTTAAGCACAAATTACAAAAGGTGTTCTCGTTTTTAAAATTTTAATAATAGAATGTAAAATTTAGCCATACAAATCCTCTAAATTCCAGTAACAGAAGATTTTAAGGTATTGCAGTGGTGAAATAAGGACAAATAACTATTATTTTACCCTACTATTCAAAGTTAGCTGAAGAATTTCCTCTCAGTCACTAGGGAGTCTTCTGATGGGCTTTCTCTCATGCCAGACTTTTAATAATTACACTGTGATAGTTTTTTCAAAAAAAAAAAAAGACATGACCTTTTTCAACGGTTTCCCCCTATTTCGGGTCCTACGAATCGAACTGCATCATTAATTTTTTGAGTTACAATGATGGTTTCATACAACATTTTTTCGCGAAGTTTTTGACCAAGTTTGCTATTTTTAGGGAAATAGGACATTCTTCTTCAGTCTCTAACTTGTAAGATTTCGGTTTTTTTTGCAAAATTTCTTCGACAAAGTTGCTTGAAATAGTTTACGCTACAAGTTTTGGTAACATACCAAGCCTCTAAATGGTAGTTTTGGTGGTGTTTTGGGACAATATGTGAACAAAACCAAATCTTGACCACTTGTTTTTTAAGATTTTTCGTTCATGCTGTTCTGCGATCGAATTTTCCTATCTGATACATATACCAAAATGAAGATCTTGTTATTCCAAGTAGCTTTAGCCATAAAATCATGGTGAACAATGTTTCGATTAAAAAATATACAGGTACGCAAAAATTACATTTTTAATTAATTTTCTCAATATCTTTAAATCAACAATATTTGGTTTTACACATATAATGAGTGCATCTAATATATGTAATAAATGTGTTTTATGTAATTAAGTATTTTTTTACCACTTTATCTATTTTTAATATTCAATATTAAAGATTATGGATACCGAAAGCGACAGGGCCAGATATTAAAGGGTTTTTTTTGAGCTGTATGGCGACAATACTTTTGCGTAATGCAATAATATTCCTGCCTGAATGAAGCATATCTATTGCAAATACAGGTAACGTATGCGGAATGAAATACGAACAACTGTTGTAATACAAATAAAAAATGTATTTCAAGTCCGACCAACTTCAATTTTTGATATGTTTTTAATTAGACTATAAGCTATTTTACAAAAAATATTCATGACCATAGCGATCTGCCTTCCTCATATTTGCGGGTACCTTGCGCATAGCCTCCTGAATTCCCTTTGTAACCATTTTAGCAAGCTCTCTTTTGATTTTTAATATCAAACAGTCGATGTTTTGTGGCTAATATTCCTTACTCCAAACATTTCTTTTCATATTTGACCAAAACTTTTCCATGGGCTTTAAGTGAGGCACGTTTGGAGGGTTTTGCAGCTTAGGCAGGAAATCAGTGATCAAGTGGTCAAGAGCCTTCAGAGTTGTTCTGGCATAATGAGCAGACTCTAAGTCGGGAAAAACACCGTATTATCATTCTCATAATACTTATCAATAAATTTTTTACGCGCCGGAAGACAATTGTCCTTGTAATTTTGCGAATTCAAAGCCAATCCTGCCTTAAAAAAGACAGGATCGCTGTTTCCACGCTCGCTTATGACCAGCCACAATAAAACCTTTGTTTATGTTATTTGAGTTACATTCTCAGGTGTTTAAATATAAGGAACCTCAAGTAATAATTCTGAGTCCACTCATGACCCTCCAATGTGAAAAACGTCTCATTATCCATTATGCAAATCTTTAAACTGCTCGCAGAAAACAAATTTCTAGAAAGCGCACGTAGCCGAAGTTTAATTGTCTCTTTCTGTACTTCTGTGACTTAAGGAACGGTTTTTTTTATAACATATCATTACTCCAATCTCTTTTAAATACTTTTTCACCAAACGCACGATTCGATTTATATGTGCGACCCACAATTTCAGCCTATTATTTGGCTCTAACTTAAGACTACTGTAATGGAAATTTTTTTCCGGATCCAGGGGCTCTTTCTATTTTTTTTGCATTCTAAACAACCGAAATTATCTTATAAATAAAAGTTTCCTTGAAGCCCATAGCAGAAAAGTATTGAAAAATTTAATTTTTCGGCTAAGATTGGTTATTTGCGCAATATGTGCAAATCAATTTTCGACGGTCTGCTGTGCTCAGAGACATTACCGCGACTGTGCATTATCTAGAAATCTAATTTTTGATGCTATACATGCTAAAATAGTACCTTTAATTATAGTGAGTTTTGTTTTGCGCTGTCGATTATGGGAACTTATTGAGAACATGTTCAGTTTTGTTCGTATTTCATTCCGCATACGTTAGTCCAGAGCTTGGCGTTCATTCATTGACTTTTCAAAGAATCGCTAAAAGCTCTAACACAAAGGAAGCGTGTTGAAATTTATTTTGGATAGTGTCCAGTACATTCAGCACCTACTACAAAAGATATTTGCCTACTTTTATTGCATTGTTAACAGGTTTACTGTCGGGCTGTACCAAGAAATGTTCTTTGATTGCCATTAGAATAACCCATTCTTAGGAAATCAGTATAATTTGCAAGATTGGTTGTTTCGGTCAAAATTTAATGAAAAATTTGCTTATGTAATTCATGTCCCATTTAAAGCGATCGAAAACATTTTATTGACGCGCCTTCATATCACGTTGGGAATAGTAAAAAGCTTCATTAAAACTAAATATCGAAATGAAGAAGCTTTTAAATGTTAAATAAAAATATATCCAAGATTATGTGTGTGAGTATAATTTTAATTTCAACAAACAGTTTAAGAGAGCAACAGCTGAGAGCACTAATCACTCAAAAGACAAAATAGTGCAAAAAACTCACATTTACACAAACTAAAGCAATCAGTGATCCGCGCTCACCAAAGTGACAAAATAAGAAAACTGAAAACAAAAAAACGAAAAACGAAATGCAAGCAAAATGAGTCAGTCTGAAGAGCGCATACTGTCTTTGCTTCATGAGCGGCTGGATAGCATGAGCAAAGAAATGCAAGAGCTGTGTGAGCGCGTCCAACAACTGGAGAGAGATGCGTCTGTGGTGGAGGCGTTAAAGACACAGGTGAGGTTGCTTGAGTCAAAACTATCGACTCTAGCAACTGCAGAAGTGGCTAATGATTTGCGCATGCATGGGGTTCCGTTCACCGAGGGAGAGTCTTTACAGACTATTTTCAACATTCTCTGCTTTTCTCTGGGTATAACACCGGCACCGAAGCTAAAAGATATTTGTAGGATCAGACAAGCCAAAACGGCAAACACAGTTGTCGATCCTACAATAATCATAAAACTGGAGAATGCACGCGATAAGATCGCACTCATACGGGCGGCCGGAGAGTATAGGCGGACGACGAAGCAACTACTAAACTTGCAGTTGTTGGGCTTTGACTCGTGCACGCCTATATACCTTAATGAACAGCTGACGAAAGAGACGTACGCTGTTTTTAAAGAGGCTATGCAGATGAAGAGGAAAAGAATTCTAACGGCAGTTTTCTGTCGACGCGGCTGCGTATATGTAAAGCAATGCGAGAAATCAGAGCCAATGTGTGTGGAGAGCTTTCAAAAGCTCTTACAACTGCAAGCCGAAAGCTCCACAATTTCGGCAAATGCTCCGCCAGAATGAGCGTTATATTTTGAATATCTCCTCTATGTATATTTGTATTATTTGTAACAATTTTCGATTTAATGTTTCTTTCTTTTTAATGTATTTGTTTATTACTATTATTGTCATTATTATTATTACTTTATTGGCGTCATATATTATAAAATTTTTTGGTGTGCTTCAAATAGGATATAAAATGAAACAATTCAAATGTCAGCATCTCTGAGTTCAACCAAAGCGAGCGGCCATGCTATGGTTCGAGTCCTTTGCAAGCAAAATGGTTTAAAAATTTGTCACATATATGTTTGTGAATTCTAATGTTGATATTGTCTGTGTCTCCGAAACGTGGTTTGTCCCTGAATTAAGCGATGTATGTATTACTTGTGAGGGCTTTAATGTTTTTCGTTCTGATCGTGTAAGTCATGCCGGTGGTGTTGCAGTTTTCGTTTCAAATAGAATTAAATGTAAAGTTGTATTAAAACATCCTCTTGACAGCCCAATAGAGTACATATTTCTAGAATTAAATAACCTTAACGATAACATAAAGATGCTTTTAGGATGTGTGTATAGGGCGCACAAAAACATTGACTACTCCTATTTGACTGACACAATAGCGAACTTGACACTTACTTATACTGACGTTATAATAATTGGTGACCTCAATAGCAATATGCTGCTGGACCAAAATTTATCAAGCGACATGAATGCAATCGGCCTTAAACTTGTCAATGATACGACACCGACACATTTCTCAGAAACTGCCACTACATTACTTGACGTCATTTTTGTAAATAAAATAGAGAAAGTAATGTTGTATGACCAAATCTCAGTACCTGCATTTTCAAAACATGACCTGATTTTTCTTTCTTACGACACGAAACTTGACTTTAGTAATCAGACTATTCAATACAGGGATTTTAAAAATATAGATTATAGCACATTATACAGTGACTGCAGTATGTGTGACTGGAACAGTATTTACTTTCTTCCTTCAATTGACACCCAGTTAGGTTTGCTACAAAATAATATTGAATTCCTTTACAATAAGCATGTACCACTTAAAACCATAGTTATTAAGCCTAAGATAAATTCCTGGTTCAACAATGATATTAAAAGTGCAATAAAAGTTAGGGATAGGCTTTATGAGAAATGGAAACGCTACAAGACTGACAATTTTTATCGACAATTTAAAAATACCAGAAGCAGAGTAAATGAATTAATTAATAGTGCAAAGCGTAGGTATTATGGTGTTAAGCTTAACAGAACAAACTCTACACAAAACATTTGGAGAGAACTGAAGAGAGTTGGAATTGGAACCGCAAAATCTGTGATAAATGAAGACTTGGATGTAAATGTTCTTAATAGTAGTTTTGTCAATATTAATGTTTGTCCAGCAACATGTAATTCATATTTAAATCAGAGCTCGCAAATAACAGTCAACACTTTCAGTGTGTCGGAAAATAACAGTTATTAGCTGACAGAACGATAAAAGGGATCAGAACAATACATTTATTTATGTTTTTTTCTCAGTAGGCTTATCAGTCAAGAAATAACATTTAATTTTTTTTCCTTATGGTTGTGTCCTTCAAAAACTGTTTCGTCTGGAGAAAACATCGAAAGTGCCGTCTGAAAATTTAAATCGTTTTTTTGTCCAAAAGACAAAACTCATTCTTTTTTAAATATGATAGCAAATTAAATAAATCGGAATGCAACGTGTGTAGCAAAAAATTAACTTGAACTCATATTACAAATTTAAGACGTCATTTGAAGGCAAAACATTCTGAAGTTTTTGAAGACTTGGAGGATAACAGCAGCACCTTTTCTGCGCTTAATTTTATCCTAACCGAAAAACGTAGCTCTCTAAGTGCGAAAAATATTAATTCACTTTTAGTTGTAAAGCCTAATTCTAAATAACAATTGTTAATGTAAATAAAAATAGTTAACAAAAAAAGTTATCTTGATCTCTGTGGGTGTGTTGCTTTTTCGGGAGTTTGTGTCGATTTTTGCGCACCTAAAACAACAACAACTTGAAAAGACACTTTTGACTAACACTTTTGTGTTTTGCTCATTTGATAACAGTTATTCCGGGAGCACTAGCTAAAAAGTCTTTTTTTAACTGTTATTAGTATACAGAAAGAATTTATTTTCTAAATGGAAAATACTGAACAGAGAGCACAAACGAAAAAAAGTATGTGTTTCTCTCAGTGAGAAATCTTCTGGGTTTTAGTTTTTTTCTGTTTTTTTAGTGAACAGATCGAAAAAGAAATAAGTGTTAACTGTTATTTGCGAGCTCTGATTTAAATTCTGTGCCGTTAAATAATTGTGCTAGCTGTTTTAATTTTATTAGTGTTAGTCAATGTGATGTCCTTGAATCAATCTTAAAAATAAAATCAAATGCAAGTGGATTTGACGAAATCAACCCAAAATTTTTGAAAGTAATACTTCCACATATTCTAGGGCATATAACGCACATTATAAACTATGCAATAACCACATCGACCTTTCCTGACATGTGGAAAATTGCTAAGATATTCCCCATCCCAAAGAGTAAAGACGAATTCAGACCAATAGCTATTTTACCTTTTATATCTAAAGTATTTGAAAAATTATTAGCAACGCAGATTACAACTTTTATGGACACTAACAATCTTCTTAGTAATAGGCAGTTCGGGTTTAGAAAAAAGAAAAGCTGTGTAACCGCCATTTTAAAAATTGTTGAAGACATAAGAAGTTATATGGACAAGAGTGAAGTAACCCTCTTGACACTTCTTGACTTTAGTAAGGCTTTTGACACGGTAAACCACGAGATTTTAATAACAAAGTTAAACAGACTATACAATTTCTCCTCAACTGCAATTAAGTTAATGACCTCATACTTGACAAACAGAAAACAAGCCGTAGTTGTACAAAAATCTACCTCTAATCTTATAACCACAACGCGTGGAGTACCACAGGGTTCAATTCTAGGTCCACTTCTTTTTACGATTTATGTTAATGATCTTCCAAGTGTTTTGTCTACATGTGAAGTCCATATGTACGCTGATGATGTTCAATTATATGTGAGTCGTCCTGTAAGTCAGATTAATCAGTGTATCATGTTGTGTAATAATGATCTGTTAAGTGTATGTAAATGGGCAAGTAACAATGGTCTTCGTTTAAACCCGTCCAAGTGTAAATGTGTTGTGGTGTATAAGAACAAATTTAATGTTAGTAATTTAAACAAATTAAATATTGACAATGTAGAGATTGATTATGTGGAAAAGGCTGATAACCTAGGTATAACAATCAACAATACACTTACTTGGAAAGATCATGTAAATAAAGCAGTTGGAAAAACTTATGGCATTCTCAGACAGCTTATGGTAACACAGGCCTGGTTGCCCTCTAGCACAAGAATGACAATCGCGAAAGCCTTAGTGATACCAATTCTTTTCTATGGAATTGAAATTTATGCAAACTGTGATATTGCTAGTCAACAAAAACTTAGAGTAGTATTTAACAACATTGCACGCTACGTTTTTGGACTTAAACGATTCGACCATGTCACTTGCTTTGCAAATCGCATATTTGATTTAGACTTAAGAAGCTGGACGAAATATAAAACTCTTACTTTGCTACATCAGATTATATCTTCTAAATCGCCCGACTATCTTTATGACAAAATACGCTTTGCGGTATCATTGAGGACATGTAATATTGTGTGTCCTAGAATTAAACTTGCATCCTCTGCCAAGCACTTCTTTTTATGGGTAGCTCGACTTTGGAATCAGTTGCCAATTGAAATTAAAAGCATTCGAAGCACATCAAATTTTAGCTATAGGCTAAAATCACACCTTCAACTTCATTTGCAGTAATAATAATAACAATGACAGTAATAATAATAATAATAATAATTAATTATATTAATAGTAATAATAATCATATTTATAATAATAACTATTTAATTAATAATAATAATAATGATGAAAATTGTAATACATATATACATGTTTCAACTTAATGTTAGATTGATAAGCAAAATAATGTTAACCTATTAATTATAATTTTAGAAAATATGTATGAGATTGTCAGGTGTGACTAGTGCACTAATTTAAAAGTATCCCTACTTGTAGCACTAGGAAATAGTTAATAAATAAATAAATAAATAAAAAATAAATAAATAAATGTTCTCAACAGACATAAGAAATAAAATGAAAAATTGTGAATTTGGAAAGTTATGAAAAACAAAAGAAAGATTGCATTGTATTCTGTAATGACAGTCATAAAAACTGATTTGGAGTGCATTGATCTAAAGATTGGCAGACTTATAATGACAATGTATAATAACTGCTTTTGAAGACAAAGGTAATAACATGTCTTTATAAATCCACATTTTACATTACCAAAAGGATATTTTGGAAGCAAGTTCCAACAGAGTCAGATGAGCATAGAGAACGATTTTACCAGGATTAGGCTCTATTAGAGCATTGACGTAGTGGTAAAAAGCTCGACTCATTGCTTGCGGACTTATGTTGGAAATAAACGAAAGCTATGAAAAATAAGTATAATTAAATACATAAAACATATTCATATAACATGTTAAATACACTCATTATATGTGTAAAACCAAATATTGTTGATTTAAAGATATTGTGAAAATTAATTAAAAATGTAATTTTTGCGTACCTGTATATTTTTAAATCGAGACATTTTTCACCATTTTTTTGGCTAAAGCTACTTGGAATAACAAGATCTTCATTTTAGTATATGTATCAGATAGGAAAATTCGATCGCAGAACAGCATGAACGAAAAATCTTAAAAAACAAGTGGTCAAGATTTGGTTTTGTTGACATATTGACCCAAAACACCACCAAAACTACCATTTAGAGGCTTTTTATGTTACCAAAACTTGTAGCGTAAACTATTTCAACTTTGTCGAAGAAATTTTGCAAAAAAAGCCAAAACCTTACAAGTTAGAGACCAAAGAAGAATGTCATATTTCCCTAAAAATAGCAAACTTGGTCAAAAACTTTGCGAAAAAATTTTGTATGAAACCATCATTGTAACTCAAAAAACTAATGATTCAGTTCGATTCGTAGGACCCGAAATTGGGGGAAACCGATAAAAAAGGTCATGTCTTTTTTTTTCGACTTGCAGTGTTATTGTTAAAAAAAAAATAACAATCAAAAAATAATGTTATTTTATTTTTATGTCCGAACAAATCAGTTTGAATGGTACCCCCTAAGCAATGCGTTTCATTATTTCGTTTTTTGTATGAAATGTCCGCAAATAGGGTCAATCGACCACCTAGTGAAATGGGTCCCATAGAAAGGGTACTTACATGGGTGGTGTAATGGGTCCCCAGAAGTAAATAATCAAAAAAAAGCTATAATTTTAAATTCTTTTTTTTTATATAATATTCAATTTTGCTGTCTTCAATGATTTATAATTAAAATAAATAAAACTATTAATTACTTAAAATATATATCTTATTATTATTATTTATAAGTTGTAGCTATTGTTGTTGTTGTTGGCGTTGTTGATATCATTTTCAATTTTGTTTTTGTTGCATCTGGAGTTTTTAAAAAACCGTTTTTTTTGCAGCTGAAAGGCCTTTCGTAGTATGTCCTCAGCTGATCCAGTCCCTTCGACCAAACTGATTGCATCTGGGAAAAAAGTAATAAGAAAATCTATTAGTTTTGAATGAATCGATAAACCAATTAAAAAATAAATTTATTCACGCCCAACTTCTATTACAATGAATTTAATAATACCTACCAAGCAAAACTCCATAAAATCTGCATTCGTTTTTCAAGGCAGCTTTGCCTTGAACGCCATCAACGTTATAGGCTAATACAACCGCATCGGCCATAATATTTTTTAGGTTTTTTAAAATTCCATCAGTCATAATGTGGATCTTAATTGCACGAATCTATAAAAAACAAATCAGAATTAGACTTAAAGAATAAATTTTAACTGAATCCATACTAACATAAAGCTCTCGGTTTGTGTCGTTGATTTCCATATTCATCTGATTTAGATCCTTCACGGTCTGAATAGGGAATTTTCTGACCACTGTTTGTCCTTCTCCGCGCTGCTTCGTCATCCCTTTAATAGTGGCGGTTTGCTCTGAGGCAGCTTCCACAAGGACCTCGATTTTAGCCTGCGTCGTATTTTGGTCAGCTATATAAAAATATATTTATGTAGAATATATGTAAATATATTAATGTATTTGATGTAGGGCTTAATAATCATACTTATACCTCTTAAAGATTGAATTTCTTGCACAAGAACGTCCAATTTCTCCTGCGCCACTTTCGTCTCAGCTGAAAGTAAAAATAATATTTTTAGAATAAATTTATTTAAATAATTTATCGTAGCACACTTACCACGTGAGTAACGAACTTGTTCTACTAGCTGAAAAACAATTTGCTCAAGGCGCTCGACGGTTCCTGAGCAGTTGCAGGTAGACTTTTTTTCTAAAATATAAAAGATTTAATAATTAATTTAATTAATATCAATTGATTTATATTTTGGCACTTACGGGTTTTCGACAACTCGTGTCTCTCAATTTTTCTTTGCGGACTGCCCGACATTTTATTTTTTTTAATTAAATTCATTCTAAAAAATATCACTCATAGTTTTGAGCGGTTTGTGGTATCCAATTATAAGTCAAATAAATAAGCTAAATAAGCTGAAATAAGCTAAGTTTTGATAATACAAATTACGACAATTCACTCAACTACACAGCCCGACAAAATAAAAAAAGCTTTTTGCTTCTTTGAATTTATCAACTGATTCTAGTTAATTTGGGTGCGCTAAATTCAAATCTGTAATCAGTTTATCACTATCATTTTCATGATATTATGACCGTCTGTCCGTCTGTTAGTTTTTTAACAAATTTGTTTTCTTCAAAATTTTTTATTTACAGTTATGGTAAATGCCAAAAAAACATTTTTTCCGAAAAAAATTTTTTCCCAAAATTGTTTTTAAATCAAATATTTTTTTCGTTTGAAAAGTATATTTTACCTTCAGTCAACTTATTTTTTTTTTTTTTTTTTAAATTCCTAATTGTTTTTTTTAATTATTCTTTTATTATTTACAACAACTTAAATTAAACTTATATGCTAACTACTAATACAACCTAGTCTAAAGGCTAGATAATGATAATGAAATACAGATGAGTGGTCTAACAAAGTTGCCTAGGGGCAAGGTCTATAGGGTGATGTCGCTTCAGTCTTCTTCTCAAAGGCTATCCCCTTATGTGGCGCACGTTTAAAAGTCGTCGTGTGAGAGGGTTCAAGAGTTTTGCTTGACGCTGGATGTATTGTAGAACATCCCCAATTTTAGGCACTCGCAGATCGTTTTAAATATTTGCAGTCCTAACGTACCAAGGAGCAGCACTAATTACACGAACGGTTTTGGCTTGTAGTATGCGGATTTTGCCCAGATGGGTTTTAGCAGTTATTCCGTACACTTGCAAGCCATATCGCCAGGAGGGAGTAATGCAGGTCTTATACAACTTAACCTTGTTGTCCAAAGATAGCCATTTACTTGACAAGAGCCATCTTATTTTCCAGATCCGGTTTTTGAGAGTCCCTATGATGCTGGACACATGCTTGGCAAACGTAAGATGATGGTCCAAGTGTACTCCCAAGTACTTGCATTACGCCTAAGCAGAGGCTCACGCGCAGAGCGTAGGTCACATTTGCGCACTTGCTTGCATTGATTCCAATGTTCCAACGTTCTACCCATACTTTAAAGCTGTGAAGGTACTGCTGCAGGACATTAGTGGCTTCCGAAATTTGACTACTCCTGGCCAAGATTGCCGTGTCATCTGCATAGGTGGCGATGAAAAGATCGTTCGTATCATCAATGTAAAGAGTGGGCCCTAAGACACTGCCCTGTGGTACTCTAGCTTGTATAGTCCTCACACTGGACTCCGCACCATCTAATACAACAGTGAACGTTCGGTCTGCAAGGTAGCTTCGAACTATTCATAGTAGTTGAGGAGGCAGAAGTGGTTTAATCTTAGCAAGAAATTTATTGTGACATAATCTGTCAAATGCCTATGTTATGTCCAGATACGCCGCAACCACGTACTCCTTGGCCTCAAAGCCTTCAAGAATGAAATTTACGACCCTATTAAGCTGCTCAGGTATTCCATGAGATTACCGGAAACCAAACTGAAAGGGAGGAATTTTCTCCTTGTTGCTTTCCAGCAGTAGCAGGCGTGTCAGAAGGCATCGCTCAAACAGTTTAGCTATCGTCGGCAATAGACTGATTGGTCTGTATGAGTCCTTTTTTTTGGTAAATACACAAGTTTATTTATGCACGCCGCATGCTACTTAAAGCACTTTCGTGGCAGGGCAAGATTTTACAAAAGCAGTTATGGTACAGGTCTGGCAGGGTTTTAGTGACTCTAAACGGAAATGCTTGGCTCAGAGCTCAATTGATTAAGAGAAGGCGTAGCCTTTAACAGAGCTTAAAAACCTTAGCTGATGTCCTGCAGCAACCTGCCTGCAGGCGTCCGGCCGTAAATCCAGTTGTCTGAGATGTGCCTACGTGCAAGTCTTCTTCTCCCAAAAGGCCTTGCGAGATGCGAAGCAAGACAGTTTGAGTGGGCTAAGAGCCGCGCCCTGTATCTATCGGCGAACCTAGTGATGGTGGCACAAATAGGAGAAATTTGAAGATCCCGGTGAATCGTATAGTTCCTTACATAATACGGAGCATCAACGATGCGGCGCAGAATTTGACTCTGGCACGACTCAATCCTTTGCAAAGAAGAGTTGCAGGCCGTGCCCCAAATGTTTATGCCCCAAGTGAGAGTAGGGGTTATTATGGCCTTGTACAGCCGGACTTTAGCAGCCAGGGATAGCCCAGATTTAGGCCTGAGAAGCCAGTCCATTCTCTTGCATTTAGCACGTACAGTGGCACAGGCCTGGAGGATGTGTGGCTTCCAAGTGAGCCGACGGTCTAAGATAACACCTAGGTATCTGTATGAGTCCAGTGAAGAAGGGCTTTTACCTGACTTATGTATCATACAGATCCTTGCTTTCTTCCAGAGTTTCGGGAGTCTCAGCACAGAGCTGAAAAGTAGGCGAGGAACATTACAGCTTTAAGAGGCATAGCTTTGAGTGTAGAATTAATGGGTGCGACCGGGGGACTTAACTGCTCAGCACTCTCGAGCGCCAGTTGAACTCTTCTTTGACAACTAGTGGGGCTGGTGTTAAACGGTTGAAATCTGGCCTCTAAATCCTCTGCAAATGCCTCTGCTCTTTCTTTTGGGGTTCTGGCCCAAGATCCGTCAGGCTTTCTAATTGGGAATTTCGGGAACACCTGCTGCTTATATTTTTTAGCCAGAGTCGACGATCATTTTCCATCTGTTTGTGTAATACCATTAGTTTTTTCACCCTATTTGAAACTCTCTGGTATGCTGCCTCCTAAGCCTCCTTTTGATGAACAGTAGCGTCTCAATAGTTCGAGGGAGACTATTTTGGGAGCATTGCAGTTGATGTCCCGGAGCAGCTGCATGGATCTTGTTCAGGAAGATTGCGTGCGCATCTTCGATATCTTCAGGCAGCAAGAATTCTAGATTGAGATCCAGGGTTTTCTTCAATTCCTGACGAAAAACATCTATATTCGCTCCCCTGGGCAGTAATCGACACATTTTAGTCGTGATAATCGGAGTAGTGTCGTATGTGACTACTAATGGTAAATGATCCGAGGAAAGCTGATATTCTGTCCATATCTTGAAATGTTCTGGGCGCGGTCCATTGTAGACAAATAAGTCGATGTGGCTGGGTTTGCGATTTGTATCTGCAGGGTAGTGTGTTGTTTGACCAGTTGCCAGAATTTGATCAGAGCACATTGGGCCAGCAAGCCGATTTTAAAGCTAGGTTCTTGAAATTTGGTACATATGATAGTGTAGATGCACATAAAAATATATCTAAGTTTCGGACCGATCTGACCACGCCTTCCCTAGCCGCCCATATGACTTCCTCTTATTGATTCTTGTACGGTAATTAATAATGCTAGCACTCGTTAAATTCAACAAATGTTTTTAACTCATTTTTTTAAACTTTATCTTAATATTAATAAGTAAAAAATAAAAATGCATTCAAAATGACTATAAATAAGTATCTTACATTTAAAAATGTTCCTAAAAGTCGTCTTCTACATCAATTTCTATTGAAAACGGATTTTTAGAGTCAGAATCTGAATCACTATCACTATCTTTAGCGTCAAAAACGGGAACATTGTTATTATTGTTCATATTACAAAAATATAGCAAGTTTGGTGATTCCAAAAGTTCGATGACGTCTGCTGGTAGGCTCAAATACAGCTACAATATTATTGATTTATACACAACGGAACAAAATGGAGCAAAAAAGATTTTTAAAACTAGTTTCTATACACTTTGCACTATAATGACACATAATTACTTTTTGGCACAACTTGGCACAAAATTAGTTATAATCCACAACAGATGGGTTAGCAGGTTAGATTTTTTCTACTTTTGGACAACACAAATAAACGCACACAAAAAACACATTAACAAACATAAACAAAATCTTTTTTAATGCAAATATTCTACATACCTTTGTCTATCTTTTTTATAATTTTAGTGAAAATTGTTTAAACCACAATAATTTTGGGACGCTCGCAAGTAAACAAAAACTTTCCCGCTCTTTTTAGTTTTGCATGCATGCAATCAAACAGCTGACTTTGAAGGGCTGCCAAAATTCCTGGGATGCATCAAAATAACTAAAATCTTTTGATTCATTTTAGTCAAAGTATATACTATTCAAATTTTATTATTAAAATAAGTTTACTTTCTATAAAAAATTTGAATTTTCGTCGAAAAATCGGCTCGCTGGCCCAATGTGCAGAGGAGCTTTGTACAGCGTGCTGAAGGCAGCTGCCCCTCGCGTCGCCCCCAAAACTTCCCCAGAGTCTGCTTTTAGCATTACAATCTCCGCCAAAAATTAACTTACTGCCCAGATTACTGAATATCTGGTTGAAGTCGGCTTCTGACCAAGGGATCTTTGGAGGAAGGTAAAGAGAGGAAATTACCAACTCACCCGACGTTGTACAGTGGGGCCATTTCATTGCTCATTTTACTTTGCAAAAATCATAACTTTTGAACCAAATGGGATAATCGAATAATTTTAATAGCATATGATAGATAATTCTTCAACCTATGAAATAAGTGCTTAAGAAAAGTGTCACGCCCCCAAAATGCTTACTCGGGGCTATCAAAGTTAAAATTTGTGAAATTTGTGCAAGAAATAAATTTTTTTGCACCTAAAAATAAATGTTTTTTAAAATTTTTGATTTTTTTTCGTTTATTTTTAAGGTTTT
>JBAMBL010001372.1:0-28011 GCA_037043405.1 Drosophila subquinaria | reverse complement strand
AGTACTTTGATATTGTCAACAATCAATCAATTCTATTAAGGTATGATTTTGAAATAGAAGCCAAATCGAAAATCAATTATTAAAGTTAAGAAAAGAGAACCGACAAAGGTCGGTTTTGTACCATAAAACTTCCTGTGGTGTTGAGGTAGAATTACTTTACATACTTATTTTTTAAAGCAAAGTAGCTCTCTTGCCTTCGTCTTGTGGATCTCAGCAGGAGCCAAAAGTAAACTATTTGTTCAGGTACTTCCTCGCACTGTTTTTAGTTGTCTTCTTGGAAAGATAGTTCAAAGAAATGGTTTAAAAGGATGCAACCAATCTTATAATTGTACCTTATATAAAAAATGTATAGTTAATTTAAACAAATAATCAGCATAAGTATTCTGAATAAAATTGCTCTAGATTAAATTTAATATTTGTATTTATGTATATAATATAAGCACTAGTAGTCGACTAGTACTGCTCTCATTTTGTTTTACAATTTAATAAACACAACAAAATTTATTACAAGTTCAAAGATTTTATTCAAAGTTACCATAGGCAACTGATAATAACATAAACCGTTAAGGAGTTCAATTATGACATTGACAAATTTTTAATTAAATTATTTAAAGTTAGTATTTTGCCGCTGCTTATTTTTATAGAGCATGTGAGCCTTTTGTGCTTATCGAAGGTTGCCTTAGATTCTTTAGCTCTTTAGTTTGACAGATTTTCTGTTTGCGGTGACAACGAGAACTTCAAAAGCTGCGTCATGGGGGAAACTAAAAGAAGCATTTATTAAATTCCGTCTCCGCTGCTGGTTTGGTTTTTAGTGGTTTGGCTCATAAGAAGAGCCGTCTTTTGTAAATTCTCGACAAAATTACGCAGCTCCCTAAGTAAAGTTTTTCTGGCATATTCAAGATGTTTGCATCTTTGCTTTTAGCCAGAAAAGTCTTTGCATAGCTAACAGCTGCGAGCAAAAAGTAAAGTTGAAGCTGCATTTTGTATACGCCGTAACTCAAACGCCTTCAAAGACAAAACTTACGCTCAAATTGTTTGTCATCAAATTATGGGGCCAGTTGTTGTCGACCCGGCCGCAAAAATGGGCATCATTAAAATGCTGTTACCGGATGAAAGCCGCTTGACCCCAGTACCTAGTCAGAGAGTTACAGAGTCACATTGACAGTCACCGGACTTTCGTACCCTGTCAACGGGTCGGGCCAACCGCAACAAGATTGCTCTGGCATACCCTTTTTTAATTTGCAACATGTCATTGGCAGAAAGACAAGCAAAAAGGACGTGGCCCATCGATGAAAGTCCGGCCAACGAAGAGAGCCGAGCTCGGACAATCATCCAGCCGGACAGAATCCACAATCGAGAACTAAGAAACGCCCAGCGCACGCTTTGTTGCGCCTTTTGTTGGACCTTTTTCCATGCCCAAATAACCGAAGCAAAAACAAAATTAGCAGCAGCAGGAAGATAACAAAAAAATATACAGAAAGCAAGAGAGAAAAAAAGACGGGCACAGGCAAAACAGCCCATTGCCAAAACAATCTCGAGAGAGGGCAAATCAACAACCTATTCAAGAAGCTCAGCAAACGAAGCGTCGGGAAACGGAAAGAATAAGTTGCCCCAAAACTCATGATAGGTTCATACAACTGCATGAAGCATAAGAGAAAATGAATTATTGTACTTCCATTTTGACCATTTTAAACACTTCCACAATTTCACAAAGTTCATTAGTAAATATACTTAAACTGCTTTAAGTTTGCCGTTTAATGGAAATAAAAGTAGGAAGCAAATTATTAATCGATTGGTTCTTATGAATAACGTTTGTATTTTTGAAATTTAAAAACAAACTTGAAGCTTATAGCTTATTGTTTTCCCATCCAGCTAAGAATAATTGCAACTATGCATATAAATAAATTTTCGAATTTTCCAAATCAAACTAAATGATTAAAAGCAGTAAAGACATTTCATAATAGAAAAAAAATCAAAATGTGTTAAATTATTAAATTATTTAAAAAATTTGTATATTTATTGTACATGATATTTAAATACAATTTTCATCTATTATCAATTGGTTTTAAATGATAATGTATTAATACATCTATGTCTATACCAATATCAATAAATGTAAAAAATATTTTGATGATCTATGTTGGGGATTTCATATTGCAGTTGCACAAAAAGAAGCTAAAATCATATATAAAATAGTTGTATCAATTTGTTTTAATGGCATATTAGGTTTTATCTGTTTGTTAAAAGCAGCCGAGAACTCATCATCCCAACCTCGCAAACTCACACATACTTTGATAGACGACGAGGAAGCAAAAAGTGAATGCAAAGAAAATGGGAAGGCAGAGGGAAAGAAGATGGTACATGGAATATAGAGGGTAGGAGAATTCAGGGAAGAGGATACCCCCACAAGTGTCATACAAATGACCCATATTAAATTTATTACGACAAAGGGAGCAGCCCAATGAAATTCAATAGCTGAAAGCTTAATGGCAAACAAAACAAATCGCCGAGGCCTACGAATATTTATATGAGTATATACAAACACACAAAATACAAACATACACTTGAATACATACATTATCCTTTTGTACATAGGGAGGTAGACTTAGGTAAGTATAGGGAGACGGGATGGGGATGCATCAAAAGCAGCTTAAAGGCGTTTTCTGTTGGCCAACTTTTTGCATGGCTTGTCGTTACACTGTCATTCTGGTAGCTTTACCAAATTGATTTATAATCCTGCCTCGAATTTTCTCCCTTCAAAACTCTTCGATTACATTACGCGGTTATCTTAAAGTTTGTCTCAGATTGTAACGATTTCTCTTTTTTCTACTTCATTCTCGTTAAAAGATTTTAATGAAATTTTCCACTTACTTTGCAATTATGCGTAATAATTAATGGGAAAAATTTGCGACGCGTTCCGTTTGTTTACCTCGACACGTGCTTCCGCCCATTATCCTGCAGCTAATTAAGAAACGTGAGACAAGTGACAAGTGCTAAAATATTGTGTGCGAGTGCTAAAAAAAATACACAACCACACATACAACATCACAATCCATGAAGATATCAAATCAATTTTCATAGCTTTAACTGCTCGACTATACCTCAGGGAAATAATTTTATGTGGATGGGGTTATTCAAAAAAAAAAATACTTTTAACAAAGCGATTCAGTTTAAGTTTATTTTTATTTTAAAGGTGTTTTGAATAGCTAACAGAATATATAATAATATAACTTCATTTAATGGAAACTTATAAAATTATTGAATTAACTTTAAATAGTCTTTAGGAAATAAGTATATGTGTGTTTTTCATTTTTATTCTTATTCTTAATAATTGTTTCTGTATTAAATACTTGTGTGTTATATTAGTAATTAATATGCTTTCCTTTGGCCATTAAAAGTTTATTAATGCGATTTGGCATATAGTCCGCTAGATTTTCTAGAGTTACATTGCTAATTAGTTCCCACTCTGCAAGCAAAACGTCTCTTAATTGCTTGACATTGTCAAATTGTCGTCCATTCTTATAAGCTCTTGCTGAAAGAATTCCCCAGAGATCCTCTATCGGGTTTAAGTCCGGACTTATCGCTGGCCACTCTAAAACTGGTATATTCTTGGATGCAAGAAATGCTTTAGTGGCACGTGAGGTGTGTATTGGAGCGTTGTCCTGCTGAAAAGTCCAATTATCGTCGTATAGCTCTGTGGCAAAGTCTATTAATTCTTTTTCCAGCAACTGGGTATACGTCTCGGAATTCGTTTTTGTTGGAATAAAACAAATGCGAGACTTTCCTGCATATCCAAAAGCAGCCCAAACCATCAGTGATCCGCCGCCAAAGTTCCTCTTGTGTCGTGCTTCTCGGGGGTGTCTTAAATCGCGCCAATACTTATGGCACCCATCAGGGCCATCTAAATTCCACTTTTTCTCATCCGAAAATATAACATTGCGGAATTCTTCGGTCCAAAATTTATATTTATCGGCAAATGCCAAACGTGCGGTTATGTGACGTGGTAGTAGCATTGGTAAAGGCACCCGAGAACTATGTTTAACGGTCTTATTTTCAACCAAAAGCTGATGAACTCGTCTCTTAGACACTTTGAGCTTCAAATGACGCCTGATGTCGTTACAAGACATTTGCTTGTTAACAGCAAGACGCTTAATCTCGCGTTTGCACCTCTCGTCGACGGTACTAGGTCTGCCACTACGCACAGTGGGCGATTTGACAGATCTAGCGTAGCGTAATACAAATTTTCAACTGTTAAAATCGATTGAAATTGTATCTCATTCCGATAGCCAAATGTTCATTTAATACACCGATAACACCAAAATCAATAATGTCCAAATCATTAAACAGCTGTGAGCTTTCAAAGACAGCATATGTTAGCACAACTATTTTTAGAGGTTAAAAGGACTACACCTGGTTTAATTGTTGAGAAACTTGGCTGGCTTGAGCATTTTGAATCTGTTTTTTTTGTTTTTCACAAGCTGTATGTATGTATTAAAAGAAAATAAATGTTTTGTGACCTCTAAATATATGTTTTAATATTAATTTTGGATTGACACTAACATCTTTTCTGATACTATATTTGTAAGCAAAGTCCATCTTCTTAAGAGTAAAACTTAGTGAGGCACTTATTGGCCGGCAAAACAATTATAATTGAGTGAAATTATGGTTTGTCCAGTATGTAAATTGTCCAAGATCAGCTGCCCTGTGTTCCCCATGCTAAAATTATGGCTTTTTCAAAAATCATGTCAATCTGCAGGAACGCACTTTTTGAAGTTAGGAAAAGATGCTTCTGAAAAATGTTTAGCAATAATTGATTTTATTTTTTCGAATGCTCTTCACAAATCGAGCTGTCCCAGGATTATTGTAGTTTTTTGATAAAATATAGTACATATCAAAAATAAAAACAAAATAAAATATAAAAAAAAAAAATTTTTTGTTTATAATACTTACAAAAAAAAACCATTAAAACACAAAAAAATATTTTTGTTTACTTTTGTTTGTTTTTGGCTTAACATATCATAAAAATTATTAAATTCGTCAAACACTCTTTTTTTTTGGAGTAATTAATTTCGTTACGCTGGATATGCCAAATCGCCCACTGTGCTACGCTCGGTTTTCCCATAAGATTCCATATTCTTTAAAAAATTTGCAACCGTATTTGGATGTCTGGAGACTCTGGAAGCTATTTGAGAAATTTTAGCGCCACTTTCTTTCAAACCGATTATAAGCCCGCGCTCTTCGGCTGACAATTGGGTTCCACGAGGCATTCTGAGAAAAAAACTTAATTTTGTATAGTGCTTCATTTGATCACTTGATTACTTACATTTTATTCTTGTGTAATAAATGAATTTTCTTCGAAATACAGTCAAATAAAACCAATCCACTCAAATCAAAGATCACGCTGATTAAAAATCAAATCGCGGCACACAAATTTGGATAACGGTGCTAAGAATAATGAGCAAAGAAGAATTTTGCATATGCATTGTAAAAACAGACAATAACTGTAGAGTATTGCATACCAATAATAGATCAACGATTAAGATAAGGAATAATAGAAGTACCAACATAAACCCACATATACTTATTTCCCTGAGGTATGATATCCTTTTTCAAGTTCCGTGAAGTCAAAGATGTACGGAAAGTTTCTTATAAATTAAGTTTACCTCTAAAATTTAGAGTCTAAATACTAAATATAAGATAATTTAGCTTTTTGTCTTAAGATGCTACATATTCATTAATTGAACCAACCTAATTATAAAGCATGTACATATGTATGTACATATATGGTATCTATTTTTACGTCTAATAAAATCAAATTAAATTAAATTCTCATTCAAACTGTTGGACAATTACATTAAATATTTATAGCACATTAACGGCGTATTTTTTATTTGTTTATTGTCTACAGCAACGGTGTAAACAAAATCTGAATTGGGGAGCACTACAACAAAAACTACAACAAAATCAACAACAACAACCCTGTTTAAGTCTACCCACTTTGTCTTGCGAGTCTTGTGTGCGTTGTTGTTGATGTTGTTATTTTTCTCGCGAGTTATTTGTGCGACTTCACGGCGCCGAACAGGCAGAAATAAAGTTGGGAGCAGCCGCTAGCTCCCGGAGTCCATGCGTGCCCACCGCTGCACATTGGGCCAGCGAGCCGATTTTTCGACGAAAATTCAAATTTTTTATAGAAAGTAAACCTATTTTAATAATAAAATTTGAATAGTATATACTTTGACTAAAATGAATCAAAAGATTTTAATTGTTTTGATGCATCCCTGGAATTTTGGCAGCCCTTCAAGTCAGCTGTTTGATTGCATGCGTGCGAAACTAAAAAGCGCGGGAAAGTTTTTGTTTACTTGCGAGCGTCCCAAAGTTATTGTGGTTTAGCCATTTTTTACTAAAATTATGGAAAAGAAACACCAAGGTATGTAGAATATATGTATTAAAAAAGATTTTGTTCATGTTTGTTAATGTGTTTTTTGTGTGCGTGTATTTGTGTTGTCCAAAAGTAGAAAAAAGCTCACCTGCTAACCCGTCTTTCGTGGATTATAACTAATTTTGTGCCAAGTTGTGCCAAAAAGTAATTATGTGTCATTAAAGTGCAAAGTGTATATAAACTAATTTCAAAAATCTCTTTTGTTCCTTTTTGTTCCGTTGTGTATAAATCCATAATATTGTAGCTGTGGTTGAGTTCGCCCATGAGCAACTGCTTGATATCTACATACAAAACAATCGTAGCGCATCTGCCGTTTCGAGTTGGATTTTTGATGAACTGAACGAATTCGACTTAAGCACGGAGAAAAAGGATGAAATCGACACCAAAGTGAGAAGCTTTCACCTTTACATACAAAAAAACTTGGCAAAATGTAACAGAAATATGGCCAGATTTAAGACAAAGCATACAGAATGGCTTTTGTCCAATATGGCTATAACAGTAAGTTCATTGTTGTCTTCAAATCCAAAGCCGTCAACATCAAGACCAGTTGGACGCCCACCCATTGAATATGTAAACGCCGCTCCCCGTCAGAAGAGAAAATTGGCATCAGATTTAGCTGTAAATCAGGGTTACAACACATCTTTTCTTGTGCATGCCGCCGCAGCTTCGGCCGAAAAATCTGAACGAGAAAGATGCAGCCCTTGTGTTAAAAAATACAGTTCTTACTCCGAGTGACCCCAATAAGGCTAGAAAATCTTTTTGCTCAGAAAAATGACTCGGTTCGACTAACGGAGGATGAAGCTTTAGCATATCTGCTTGAAAATTCATGGATTCTTCAGATCCTCTTGTGTCGAGCATCTATTTAACAAAAAGATTGGGTCAGCAAAATAAACTACCCCTACCAACAGACGTAATCGAGCTTATATGGAATCACCGAACTTGATACATTTTTGTTAGTAACAATAGTGATAGTGATTCAGATTCTGACTCTGAAAATCCGTTTTCAATTGAATTTGATGTAGAAGACGACTTTTAGGAACAATGTAAGATATAGTCATTTTGAATGAATTGTTCTTTTTTACTTATTAATATTAAGGTTAAGTGTTAAAAAAATGAATTAAAAACATTTGTTGAATTAAAGGAGTGCTAGCATTATTAATTACCGTACAAGTATCAATAAGAGGAAACCTATCTCATATGGGCGGCTAGGGAAGGCGTGGTCAGATCGGTCTGAAACTTAGATATATTTTTATGTGCATCGAAACTATAGTATGTACCAAATTTCAAGAACCTAGCTTTAAAACTTTAATTTTCGTCGAAAAATCGGCTCGCTGGCCCAATGTGCGCTGGTCTACAGAATCGCGGGGCATGTTGGTTCTCAAAGAGCGACAGAAATGTATCTTTATATCTCTTGACTTATTTTCAGAAAAGTAAATTAGATTTTAAGAAAATTAAAGCAATTTATTAATATATAATAAGTCTTGATTATCAGGTTATATAATTAAAGTTGATGGGAAACTTTCAAGCATTCCATTTACACCGAAATAAAACAATTTGTATATTGAATCGTTCCAAAGCAAATTTTTTCAGACAAAATAAACCAAATGAACAGATCTTGGGTATCTTTAGCACACACTACACAGAAATAAATGTGTCTGTTTATATTTAGGATTTCGAAATAAATTTAAAATCTACTGATCTTAGTTTATATTGACCATTCCATAGTAATATAAAACACATTAAGAGGAAATTTCTTACATAGATAAAATTGATTGTTTGTCTACAAATAAGTCGTATATAACGTATGCGGAATGAAATACGAACAACTGTTGTAATACAAATAAAAAATGTATTTCAAGTCCGACCAACTTCTATTTTTGATATGTTTTTAATTAGACTATAAGCTATTTTACAAAAAATATTCATGACCATAGCGATCTGCCTTCCTTATTTTTGAGTCCTGCGCATAGCCTCCTGAATTCCCTTTGTACCCATTTTAGCAAGCTCTCTTTTGATTTTTAATATCAAACAGTCGATGTTTTGTGGCTTATATTCCTTACTCCAAACATTTCTTTTCATATTTGACCAAAACTTTTCCATGGGCTTTAACTGAGGCACGTTTTAGAGGGTTTTGCAGCTTAGGCAGGAAATCAGTGACCAAGTGGTCAAGAGCCTTCAGAGTTGTTCTGGCAAAATGAGCAGACGCTAAGTCGGAAAAAACACCGTATTATCATTCTCATAATACTTATCAATAAATTTTTTAAGCGCCGGAAGATAATTGTCCTTGTAATTTTGCGAATTCAAAGCCAATCCTGCCTTAAAAAAGACAGGATCGCTGTTTCCACGCTCGCTTATGACCAGCCACAATAAAAACCTTTGTTTATGTTATTTGAGTTACATTCTCAGGTGTTTAAATATTAGGAAGCCTAAAGTAATAATTCGGAGTCCACTCATGACCCTCCACTGTGAAAAACGTCTCATTATCCATAATGCAAATCTTTAAACTGCTCTCAGAAAACAAATTTCTAGAAAGCGCACGTAGCCGAAGCTTAATTGTCTCTCTCTGTACTTCTGTGACTTAAGGAACGGTTTTTTTATAACATATCATCACTCCAATGTCTTTTAAATACTTTTTCACCGTTTTGTCGTTCACTTTGTATTTTTTGGCAAACGCACGATTCGATTTATATGTGCCACCCACAATTTCAGCCTATTATTTGGCTCTAACTTAGACTACTATAATGGAAATTTTTTTCCGATCCAGGGGCTCTTTCCATTTTTTTTGCATTCTAACATCCGAAATTATCTTATAAATAAAAGTTTTCTTGAAGTCCATAGCAGAAAAGCATTGAAAAATTTAATTTTTCGGCTGAGATGGATTATTTGCGCAATATGTGCAAATAAATTTTCGACACTCTGCTGTGATCAGTGACATTACCGCGACTGTGCATTATCTAGAAAGCTAATTTTTGATGCTATACATGCTAAAATAGTACCATTAATTATAGTAAGTTTTGTTTTGCGGTGTCGATTATGGGAACTTATTGAGAACATGTTCAATTTTGTTCGTATTTCATTCCGCATACGTTACCTCTTAAAATATACCTAATTTGCAAAGAATCTACAACACACACCACACATAAATAAATTTGTCTGTTTGCTTACAGATTGGTGAGGCGTGTAGGTCTTAAGATAACGCCAGAAATTTATTAATTATCAACTGGACTTGCTTTCGACCTCGTTTCAGCCACACACAAACACACACATACCCTGTTACACATTCCCACATAGAGCAATGCATAAAAACATTTACAATCACAGCAGCTTGATTGGCATTTAAAGCTCGTTAAGATATATGTATATCCTTAGACATTGAAGGCACATCGTTGGGAGCTTGATTGTGGCTGACAGCAAAAATCGAAGTGAAGTGGCACATTGAGCCTCAGCTGAGCTCCTTAACGCTGCCTGTCTGACATAATCCCTGCAATTGTAAATTTAATAAGAGCACCGCCTTCCCTCTTAAACTAGAGCAGCGGCCAAGGACGACAGTTGAAACGGCAAAGCAAGTAGTTAGGGCAATTAAGCCAACTCAAAGTGGTGACAGGAGGCTTGAGCACAAGTAAATGGAAACCAAAGACGAGACGAGCAGCTCAACTTTATGTTCACTCTGTGTATGGGTGTAAATATTATCCTTTCAAGTTGTATAGTTGTTGAAGTGCCCGACTCTCTAAATGAAGGTCAGTTAAAGTCATCAACTGGAACATGTAGCAATTCATAAACTGACTAAAATGATGGTACTCTCGATTTTATTTAAATTATAACTTGATTTTCAGAGAAAAGTTTAAGGTACCAAATGTCGGTTATGTCGTACGAAGTTCTTCTAAAATATTATTCTCCATTTAAACACTGTAATGATCCTTTTAGCTCAGGCCGGGCTAACTCGGTCGGCGCTGTGGGAACGTGCAACAAATTTATAAAGTTGCAGTTTTGCGAATAAATAAGAAGACAGAATAAATTCAATTTTAATGGTTTATTGGCGGCTCCTGGCCGATTCTAAAGATTTCAGTGATGATTCGATATGTTAACGATAGTTTGTTGCTGCCGGGGTCGTCTCGTGTTGTCGTCCTCCTGGATTCGATGGGATCCTATAGGGATCCTTCACTGGAGTCGTGGCCGCTGCGCCTGATCCCGGAACTGGTCCACCGGGTGCCTCTGTGCTCGTCCGCCCGTTGTGCTGGGGCGCGTATGTGTGTGTGATGGCTACAGCCAAGACACCTGGAACAGATCCTGCGTCCGCGAGGATTGCCGAGATGAATCCTGCGACCGCAAGGACTTTTTCCCCTGGACTCGCTATCGCGGAGACCACTACAAACTAATCCTTGCTACCGCAAGGAGGATACGTAGGTCCTGCGTCCGCAGGAGTTATGTTCCCGGCCCTGGTTCCACCCCTAGGACGCACTTAAGGTTTCGGCCGCGACCGCGGAGCTATATTTTAAGCCCTGCGTATTCGCAGAACTGTTTAAAACTAAGGACTACCGGGATTGCTGAAATTATCCTTGCTGCCGCAAGGATTGATGCTGGATCCTTGCTACTGCAGGGCCTGGTGTGTTGAATCCTTGTTACCACGAGAATTGATGCTAGGTTCCTCATTACCACAAGGATTTGATGCTAGATCCTTGCTCCTGCAGAGACTGGTGTATTGAATCCTTGTTACTACAAATATTGATGACGTGATCCTGGCTACTGCGAGAATTGCTGGGAATGTCCTTGTTACCATAAGAACTGAGGACTTGATCCTGGCTACACAAGGATTGAGGACTTGATCCTTGTTACTACTAGGATAGCTGAGCGTATCCTTGTTACCACAAGGATTGAGGACTTGATCCTTGTTACTACTAGGATCGCTGGGGGAATCCTTGTTACTATAAGGACTGTAGACTTGATCCTGGTTACTACTAGGATAGCTGAGAGAGAGTCCTTGTTACTATAAGGACTGTTGACTTGATCCTTGTTACTACTAGGAGAGCTGAAAGGATTCTTGGGACACCAAGAATTGTTGCTTGCTCCTGTGAACACTAGGAGGGCTCATTTGCATAAGCTCCCGAGTCAGCACTTGCATGCGCTTTTATAGCTGCCAGCTGCGCAGCTGCTCTGCCGACGTCGCTGCTTAGCTCAGTCAACGACGTTTTACGCAGTGGCCGCCGCTCTCTTGATTCGCGACGTTCGCTCAATATGCGCTGCTCGCTCGCTCAATTGCCGTTGAGTTAGCGGTGCCCGCGCTCACAACAATGTTTTGCCAAAATTCTCTGTTGCTATGCCGATTTTCGCAACTAACGGCGCGGCACATGGGCGTCGTTGACTTGAAATGCTGTGGGGAACAATAATGTTCCTCACAACACATAATATATTGGTTTATTATTAATATATGCAAGTTATTAAATTAGGAACTTAAAATATATAAAAAAAAAATTAATAATGGCCCAGTTCTGCTTACTACATTTAAGCTTAATGTGAGAAATATTTTTATATAACAAATTTTTTGTCAAATTCTTAGTTATCACATTCCTTAACTAGACATTGATAATACTATCCAAGGAATATAATAAATGGATTAAAAATAATTAATTAGTAGATCTCAACGACTTTTATAATTTCTGACCTACTTAGTTTTAAGACCCTCAACGTTGTCAAGAGTCTATTAGCTCTGTTTCTTGAATAACTTTAGATTACAGATTCAGTCTATTCGAGGGCGGGTAACTAAGTCCACGACTTTTTGAATTTTCCGCCTTTTAACTGAAAGGGCAACACTGATCCTCCCAGAAGTCTGCCAACTGACTCCTGTCAAATTTTGAGCAAGCTACGTCATTAAGTTTGTGTTTGTCAGCCAGAGATTTGGCTCCAATGATGAAATAATCTCACAAACAAGTACGAACATATTTTGATGACCTCGAAATTTTTTGTATAGGGATTGGAGAAGCATCAAAGGATACTATGTTGTAAAGTTATAAGTTTTTTTTGGCTTAAACCAGATACAGTTTCTTTAAATAGGCCCGCCCTCGTCTCATATGTGTTGAAATTCACTAAAGCATTTAAATTGCTTTCAATTTTAAGTCCAAAAATGATAATACACATGTTTGAAACGGTCAATATTTAATTATACCTAGCTTGTACATTTTTAATTTTTATAATAAAAAAAAAACATTAATTTTTTTCAAAATAAATAAATGTTGTAAAAAAATATTTAAATTTTATTTTAATTTCAGTAACTCTTATTTGCAATTGTATATATTAAAATAATTGAAACTTTTGAACATAAATTTAATGCACATGCTAAAAATACCAAAATAACAATGAAATATTTGATTAATTCTGTTATTAATTGAAAAGTGTCAAAGTGAAATAATCTTTAGAAGTTTTGAGATTTTCACATACAAGCCACATATAGTACTCGTAGGTAAAGCAAAATCTATGAAACCCAAAAAATAAATTCAATATAGAAAGCGGAAAACTAACCAGAAATCTTTAAGCTTAAACACTTTTTCCTACACTTGTTCGACTTCTTCAACGTCGGTAAGTATTAAAAAAATTGGGATGCAATGAAACTGAAACTGTTTCCGGTTAGTTTCATGCGATGAGTGCTCAAGAGGTTAATCTCGTGTGTGAGAATTTGCTGACCTTTCAATGTCTGCACAATCAGTTGGAGTCCGCCAAGGATTATGCGCTGTGGCTGGCCTCCAATTTGGAGGTATCCTTGCGAGGCAGGTTGATCCATGGACTGCTCGGGTTCCTGCGGGAGCATTAAGGCGTTGCGTGTGCTGCACGAGATGACGACGCGCTGCACCAAGGTGGATGTGAAGCGTCTCGTTCTGACCACTGAGCTGTTGTCGCTGCTGCGTCAGATTTTGAACATGTCCCGACTGCGAGGCACAATCAGGTGCTGCTGTCTGGCGCTGCTGAGCAACATCCTCATTTGCGGCTGGCGGATGAGAGATGCCGTTGTGGAATCCGGCCTGTTGTCTGAGCTGTTGCGCCTCTTGAGCCATGGACAACATGAACAGGGACAGGGGCTTTGGCTGCTCTATCAGGTGCTAAAATACAAGGTGCCAGGTCCATCTTTGTATGCCATCAAGAAGATTGCTCAGGCGTTGCCAGCTCTGTTGCATCACTCGAAGGATGTGGAGCTGCTCCTGCCGGCACTGCAGCTATCTCGTCTTATCTCGGAGTATCACTCGGCCATGGTACCGGCGATGATCAAGTAGAGGCTTCTAAGTCGTGAGGTTCGCTTTGTCCTCAGTCCAGTGGAGAGAGTGCAGCGAGAGGCGATCTTTGTGTTGGCGAATGTCTGCTTGGAATATCGACGTCGCGAGTCGCTCTTTAAGTTCCCCAAGAACATTCTCCTGCACATCCATGGTCTAGTCCTGGGTGGACGACACGAGATGCGCAGCTGCTGAGAGGAATCATCGACAACAGATGCATTAAGCTGGAGCACCTTGTGGAATTGGGTTTGCTGCAGAAGATTGTCTTCTGTGCCAGCAAACAGGAGCTCAATGAGCAAATGCGTCTCACCGCCGGCTGGACACTTGTCAGCTTGGCTCTGCATCTCTGTCGCTGCTATCTGGAATACTTTATCGACTGTGGAGCTCTTCATGCCATTTGTGATCTGCTGCGTCTGGAGCTGCCCGTCCAGTTGTTGCGCAACATTCTCGTGGTGCTGTTCCTCCTCAGCAAAAGGCATTGCCACAGCAAACAGTGCCTGCTGCACGTTATGTGGCAGTGCAACAATTGGCCCAAGGTCCAGTCCCTGCAACGCAACAGCAGCGCCGCTGTTCGCACTTTGAGCACTCTTCTAACCTCTCTCCACTCCATGGAATTGATATTTCCCGAGGGTCTCGTCTTTGTTCGAATGTAGTCAATACAATTCCCAAATAATATAACGATATTTCGTCAAATTTCTTATTTGTAATAGGTTATATAGTCTCTACATATAAATAAAGGAATTCAGAGCGGTGTCTGTCCAACTGTCTGATTCTGTAATCATCAATATCCGACCACTATATCAAAAAATAATTTATTTTGAAATTTTTAGTGGCCTTCCGAAAATGAGATGAAAAGTCAGTTTGTCTGTTTGTTTGTTTGTGTCAAAGCGTTGAAATATCTTAAATCGGTGAATGAGGACTGGTTCCCGATCAAAAATCTAGAAATGTTCTACGACCATTTCGAAAAATCGCTAGTTTAGCGGGAAATCGCTAAAAGCCGCTAAAATTGAAAACCCACAACATCCAAACGATAGAAGCTACAGATGTGATCTATATATCGTTGAAAAAATATTTTTAAGAGCTCATTGGCATACCTTCAAAGTTTTTTTTTAAGACATACCTACATATGTATTAGGTCAAATGACCACTTTTCCTGTGCGAAAGTGCGTCACGTTTGTTAGTTCTAAAAATATACCACCGTTAAACAGCTGTGCGTCAAAGTCAATCAATGGAAGTTTCTCTACTCATGTGCTTGCGAGGTTGGATTTTCTTGACTAACTTTAATTGCGATTTAATCGGGCTGTGTTGAATATAATTCATTTCTGCAAAATGGAAAATAAAGAGAATTGTAAGTATATATGTGTTTAACTAAAGCTAATTTATATTTATGTCGCAACATTTGCAAACATTAACCTTCATAACCTTTAAACGATACAATTTCTGTTAATCTTTGACTTTCTGTAAGCATTTACAAAAAATGGCCCCATTTGACTTCTTTCAAATTTAAAACATAGATTAATAAAATTGTTATAAGTTATTTGAAATTTATTTGAAATTGCGTTCTTTTGCGTCTTACGAGTAATTCCTGGTTTTTTAGGTTATCTCTGCATAATAAAAATCGATTTGCTTGAAGTATGGCCGTTTTTTTTTATGCCTTTTTCAAGCATGTGGTAGACACAATTGGAGTGGATTCAATTTCTGATGAAATGGAGAATCAAATAAGACAAGGCGTGCATTTTTTTGCATCAAATCAGCCCAGAAGTGGGAGAAGTCTCATAGAAAGCTGAAATCGTTTATGAATCAAAATAATGCGTGGCTGAACTCTGAATTTAGTTTTGTGGTAGATCAGGTTTTAAAAAAAGTAACTCCTTCCGATGCTGGACGTCCACGTTTGCCATTCCATGAAAAATCTGAATTTGGAAAAATAAAAGAAGCCGCAGAGCCTGCAAATGGGACAGTTGACATCGATCTTCTCGTTCGAGCAGCAGCAACATCGGCTCGTAAGCTCGGTTATGTCAATTTGGCTGTAAGCGTAGTACGCTCTAGCCGAAAATATTTTGGACGCTCGAAATGTTCGATGTTTTGAGGTCGGGCCTTACAGAATTCAGTGTGACAGCATAATACCAAAAAATCACTAAAAAGTTGAGAGATTGTTGGTTCTTTGCTGCTGTGGTCACACTGTTACGTCAGCTGTTCACAACAAACAAGTAAATACAATTTCAAACAATCAAAGTGACAAACAAGACCAAATGGACTTGATCTGTGAAGTAGCAGCGACCAATACCATAATTTTTGGAAACGGCCTATGCTCTGTTGTTAGAGGCGGAAGAGGAGCAAGAGCTCCGGCAAAAAAGCCATGTATGGCGCCAAATGCCATTCAACCGCTTCATTGGCCATGGGTGGCTGTGGCCCTACTCCACCGGCACTTCCACTCTTTGCCCGCTTCTTCTCCGACGCCTTAATGTGGTATTTGTAGCTGTCCCGAAGCGATCTCCATGCTGACTTGCAATCTTGTACTGCAATCAAAGTAATCCATTAAATATTGTCTCATAAACAGTCCAAGAAAACTTACCAGGTTTGTTAAGCGCCTCTGCAATACTCTCCCATGCACTTTTGATAAATGTCGCATCAAAATGCTTTTTATCGGTTAAATCCCATATGATTGGCCTCTCTCTCACCTCTTCAATCAGCCTTATTCGTTCCTCATTTTCGAAGACATCAATTCGGCTCTTATTTTGCTGCTTACTTTTTCCCGCCATTGTTGTTCATTGATTTCGACCATCCAAAACAACGATTCAATCGATGTTTTGAAAGGTCAAAATAAAGCTGCCATCTGTTGACCAAACAGTGTTGTAAAACGCCAGAAAATATTCTGAGCTGCCCATATTTAGGTACAGCGTACATACGTTTAGAAATGGCCTTACAAAATAATTTCGAGCATGTTTGCAACCCTTTTTTTTATATGAAGTTTTGGCCTTGCAAAAACATTTTCGGCTAGAGCGTACTATGCTGTAGTCCCGAAAGAAAGCATGGCAATTTCAACAAGGCCGTCAAAAATTCGAAAAATTTTAAACACAGATCCCCAAAGCCCAATTCTACTTTCTGCGAATGAAGCTTTTCTACTTGAAAACAATTTCACAAAAGAGCAGTACAATGCAATTCGCAACGAAAACAAGTTAAGAAACTGCGACATATATCCACATTACAGTAAAATTACAGCAGCCAAATTGAAATTCCGACCTAAGGGAAAATATAGCAAATGAGTCCCTCGCCAAAGTTTCGTTGCAATCTATTTTACTGCATACGGCTGAAAGAATTGTTGAGATGCAAAAAGAAGTTATTCAATCTGTAATGGAAGCGGAGAGCACAGATTTTTTAAGTTCCGAATAATTATAAAAAGCTATAGACTTGATAGCAGCACCGGTCAAGCTCCAGTTAAGTGATGGCTCTCTTTTAGCTACAACAGTTGTTTCCTTCAGATTACTGCTCTTATTGGGAAAGTCAATTTAGAACAACCGCACACCACAATCTTTAAGATTTTGTCGGCCTATTAAACTGGAGTTCATAAAGGAGACAAAAGAAGTTGTTTTAAAGAAAGACCTGGACTTAAAAAAAGAAATTGACGCATTGGACAGGATAATAATATCAGTTGGAGACGGGAAATCTTTTGGAGCAGCATTTAAGTTATTCTTAACTCTAATTGATGGGAAAGTTCTAAATATTATAACTGGAACTAAATCAAACCAAGCTTGTCCCATTTGTGCTGCTACATCTAAGGACTTTATGAACACATTCAACTATGAAAGTGAAACATTCCGAGCAAAAGGGAAAAGCTTAAAGTTTGAGCTTAGCCCCCGTCATTGCTGAATTAGATTCTTTGAATTTGTATTACATTTAGGCTATAAATGCAAATTACAAAAGTGGCAGGTACGAGGAGATGATAAGTTGATTGTCTTAAAAAGCAAAGCAGCTATACAAATTGGTTTTTGGATAAAGCTCGGACTTCGCGTGGACATGCCCAGAGTAGGTGGCTTTGGTTCCACAAACGACGGAAACACTGCTCGCCAAGCCTTTACTGAACATGTTCTTTTTTTTTAAATAACTGATGTTGACAAAGATGTTATATTTCGATTTAAAATCATTTTGATTTGTTTGTCTTGCCAATTTAAAATCACTTCAAGTCAATTTTAATTGCATTGCTTTGAAACAGCAAAAGTGACTCCTACTGTCCATAAAGTACTCATATGCGCAAAACAAATAATATAAAATACTGCACTTCCAATGGGTTTTTTTGAAAATGAAGAAGCTGCTGAATCGCGACACAAAATATACAAAGCCGATAGATTGCATCACGCCCGCAAAAATAACCGCACTAATAACTTATTAGATGTATTTAATAGGCCTGTCGATACCTCCGATCCTTTAATTTCAACAACATTCTTGAAAAGACGCTTACAAAAACGGAAACGTTCCACACTTCCAGCTGAAGTCGTTCAACTGTTATGCTCAGGCGAGCCCATACAAGACGAATCCAACCAACATGTGGATATTAGAAAATGAATTAGATTTAAGCGATGAATAAATTTTGTAGGTTAGAGAAAATGAATGACTGAATACTAGGTATTATATTTTAATAAATGGGTGCAAGAGGGTTAATTTTAATTTTTGTCGTTAATGGGTAAAATTCCATTTTTTTTAACAAATTTATTCTTACTTATGAATTTCTTACAGGTTTTAGTTTAAATGCCATGATTTTATGGTCGTTATTAATTTTGCACAGAAAAAGTGGTCATTTGACCTATAGTGCATAGGTCCGATTTTAACCAAATTTAGTGAAGATGTAAGGGATCATCCCAGATGCTGATTCTGTCAGTTTGGTTGAGATATCTTTAAAAACAACAATCTTTTTATACTAAATCTATATTTTCGATCAATAGTGTTCAATGGCAGCTGTTTTGTGCGAAAAACTTTTTCGTTTTTTAGATATCTGAACCAAACTGACAGAATATGCATATGGGATGGTCCCATACATTCTGATTTAATTTGGTTTAAATTGGACCACTATCGTATCGTATAGCTGCCATACGAAACCAACTTGAAAATTGTTAAAAACAAAATTTTTGGTATTTCTCCGCCAATTATCCATGGATTTTTTTTAACAATAGCTTAATTTCATCGTAACAGTGTCGGCTATACGTTCAATAACTAAAATAAATTTTACCTATGCGATATCTATTTTGTCTGGGTCGATCTGTAACCTCACCAGCCCCAAAAACAAAAAAAAAAAATTAGCGAAGAGATTTTTGAAAATTATTTTTTTACAGACACTCTTAGAATTGTTTGAAGAATTTTTTTGCATCAAAATATTATTTGTTTGAGACTGAGGAAAAAGTTGAAAAATAGACTTTTACAAAAATTCAAAGTTTTCCATGGGTAAAAAAAATTTTTGTATCATTTAAACGGAATTAAAATGAATGAAAGATTATATTAAGAAATCTGCGTCAAATCTTTTTTATTGTACAAAAGTTTTACAAAGTTAGGGGGTATGAAGACATTAATGGACCACTGTATATTTTTTACTTGCGATCGATTCATAAAATGTGAAATATTTCGTTAGTGATGGTTTAAAACAAGATTCAATTGATTTCTAAGTTAAAAACGATCAAATTTAATGCTCTTTGGGCTTATCGATGTTTTTTGCCATTTAAATGGAAAAAATACTACAAAGTATTTAAGCGTGGCATCGTAAAACATAAAAATACATGAAGTTACCAGATGTTTTTAAAAAGCTTAAATTCCGTTAATTTCGCTTGGAAAATAGCTATAATTCCCGCTAGTTGTTGCCAGTTGAAACCCGCTAAATCTATCGGGAAAATAGCTAAATTGGCAACATTGTCTGGGGCTTTATTGAAAAGAGCGTTTTTCTTTTGCCGAAGGCTCTGGGGTTCCTTTGCATATAAAGCATTTGCGCTCACAAAAATGCTTGTTTGACGCCTCTATGTATTGCTTTTACCGCGTAAAGAGGTTTTTTTTTATAAGTTACGTTATTACAGTGATTCTGCAGGCTTGCTGACTAAGCCGATTCAAGACTGGTCGATTTGCATTTGTGGAGTAGACAGACCACAAATGACAAAACAGATTTGACATTGGCGGCCATTTGCAAAAATAAGAGCATCTTCCAATAGGGCAACTTCTTTTGGCTCACCCTGTACTATTAAAATAAAAAAAGATCGTATTAGAAGTGAATAATTTTTACCACATTATTGAGAAAACAATGCTGTTCTCGTTATTTTGCTAAAATACCATAATTCTTTTCTTAGAATGATAATAAGTGAATAATAAGTAAGAGTCAACAAAATGAATTATCATCTGGCTCTATTTAAATTGACTTTGAAACGGGATCTTAACGTAGTTATCTTTAGAATGGCATTAAAGATTCGAATAAAATTCAATGGGATTAATAAACATGCCAATTGAAGAACAGCAATCTATGCTTATACATATTTGATTTATGCATTTTAGGAAATTGTTGTTTTTGTTCATGTTGTTGGGCATTTGTCAGTCGTAACGATAAAAGTTGTTTCTATCGCAGCGATATTCAATTTGTATTTCTTTTTATTTTGAATTAACATTTTACAAACTAAGTGCATGTAAATATGTCAAACGTGTGTCTTCAACACCTGCATCTGTGCTTTTGTATGTGTGGGATGTGGTGTGCCTGAGTGTGTGTTTGTATTGCATATTGACAATTTCATAAATGTGGTAACATTTTCAATTAAATATGCGCAACGCCGCAAACACGGCTGCACAATCGACACAATGTGTATTTATGTATATATTTTTGCCACGCCCTTCGAACGCCCAGTCCATCAATTCTCGGCAAGTCGATTGATACATATGTACACACATATGTGCAGGTGTGCAGCTTTTGGTCGGTTACAAATTGCAAATCAATCAATAAATAATTGAAATGAAAATCATTTTGCTGGTTTCAACTTATCTTCCCCGTGCCCCCGTCTAGTCTACCTTTACCCCTTCCTTCCGCCCTTCTTTTTTACTGCCCTACGCTTCGGTTTATCTGCGTATGCAAATGGCCAAAATTGTGTACATCTATCACTCGGATCGGAATCAAAATAGAAAGCGGCAGACAGAACAGCTCACACATACACAGACCTACACCCACACATAGACCTACACACAGTGAGCATGGCGTAAAGGATACAAATTCCGAGTCGTGAGTGCGTTTTCAGGTGTGCTGGATTAGAGAAGAGACAACTGATGGCACAAGTTTGCATATGTGTATGTGAGCGTATATATTTATAAATGCATGTGTATATATGTGTGTGCTTGTTACAATTTTAAGTGTGATTTGTTTGTAGAATGTGATATTCGTTGAACTGTGATTAGTCTTGCCAATTCTTTGTGTGCAATTGCAAGAGATTTCCACCAAATGCGATTTAGAACATCGCCAGACATTTGCATTAAATGTAACAATAGATTCAGTCTTATCATGATTTTAAAAAAATTCCATTTAAATAGGAATTGATTAAATAAAAAAATAGTATTATGTATTTCTATATTAACTGTTGTGCTCTGTTTGGGAGTGCTTACTATGAAAAGAGCTATCACTGTTATTTTCCAGAAAAGAAAAATTATGACCGCACTTTTTTGTGCGATCATGGAGATATATCCGATAAATAGATGTAGAAAATTACATCCAAAATTACTAATTCTAATGTATGAGTATAACATCTTAACCAAAACTATTTAATATTGTGAATAATGCTAGCTAAATTCTTTTAAAAATTATTTTTTTTGGAATTTAATAAGCCTACAGTAATTTAATTTTCTAAATGAAATGGTTCTTTGTGTCAATCTTTCTATATTTTTTATAGTGGAAAATAGAAATTTATCATAATCATTATCCATAAAAATAAATAAAAACATTTAGGAAAATAAAAAATATTTTTTTTTCACAATATTTTGTAGGTTTATTATTCTTGGTTTCAATTGCTCACAGAATATCTAATATCTCATTTGCATTCATACCAACATGTCTGGCAGCACTTTCCTGAGATGAATCCCAGAAATATTGCAGTGATTTGTAGGCTCATCTCTAGTGGGTTGTCGAGTGTTCTGTGATTGTGAGTATGCACTGAATGTGTGTTCGTCTGGTTATATTTTGCTACGAATGTGTTGTTGCTGTGTGGGTTGATATTTTGGTAAATTACCAATTTCACAAATCCATTTGGCACTTTTCCAATAAAGCAACGCGGACAGAGCCGAATCAAAGTCGAGGAATGGAGCGTGTTTGCCATTATAAAATTGAAATTCTATGAAATTTGGTAAATAACTTGTTACCCAAAAAAACAAAAAATACCTAAATAAAATTGCTTCTTCTACCAGCTCCTGCTGCAGCTTTAGATTCATTTCCATCGTCTCCGTTTCCGACTCCATCTCCATGTCTAGGAAGCTTCTATGGCCACGGGTTAAATTTAATTTCAAAGTTCGCTTTTGTTTTTGGCTGTGCTTCGTTTTTGTCGTTATGCCCAAATCCCGCACAAATCGTTTGAGCTAGCACACGAACAGCTGCTTTGGACCACGACGAGGACGAGAAAGAGGATGTCAACGTAGTTGGTCTCTCTTTGTTGTTGCTTTGCTTGCAGATTTACGCACCAGCAAATCGTTGAATTTATTGGGGGCTGTGCAACACCATGAGGCAATGCAATGCTTTGGGCGTGGCGGCATTTTCAATTTTGTCGCTGCATTTCGAGGCGTGCCTGTTTGTGGAATCGCTAAAAAACCCCAACTCAAACCTAATACGAAACCTAAACCCCAACCCCAACTCCAGCTCCAACCTAAACCCGCAGCCGCAGCGAGGCTGGTCTTGATTGCGTTTGCCAAATGCCAACACCAACTTGCAGACACATCCGTCAGTTGGGTGACAATCTTATCAAGCCAAACGGTCCAAAAAGCGACCAAAGGCCATACGATTTAAATGGGAAATTATGGGTTCTCAGTCCTCAATCTGCCCCCAACGCAGACAACAATTTTAATGCTTTTGATATGTCCAATAAAGTGTCAGTAACTTTCTGAAGAAATAATTTAAATTATTCATTAAATGCATTTTGCGTACTTCTCACAATCGTTTTTATTATTTGAAACTATTTTCTATGCTAATACCTCACTGCGCTACAAAGTAAATTTTGGTTTTTAACAGGGACTGCAAATAATAGTTATGAGTTTCAAATAAATTGAAGCACAAAAATAAGAGTTAGGGTTAAATTTTTATATACAAATTGAGAAAATAATAATAGTTTTTAATTTTTATCATATAAATTTATTTCAATAATTAAAAATCTTTTTTTTTATAAAAATCAGCAAATAACTCATTTTTTTTTAATTTTTTGAAGAAAAAAAATTATAAGTGTTACGGTCCCTGGTTTTCAATTAATGTAAAGATTTTGTTTACTTAAAATCTGGTACACGTTGATTCTCATTCAGTGAGTCAGTTGATTTATATATACAGGGTGAGGCAGTTGAATCTAGACAAATTTTAATTTGAATTTCCCGCCATTTAGTCGTTCAGTCAGAGATTGCGATTGAATTTTTAGAAAGTCATTGGCGTCTAGTAAACAGTCATAACCTTAAAATTGCCAAGATGCTACGAACAAGTGCGGAGTACAATCAGCGAGCCGCGATTATTGAAAGCCTTCGTGCTAGACGTTCAGCGACCTCGATCATTCGAACCTTCGGGAGCTCGAGATCGAAAGTTTACGATTTTGTAGCAAAATACAATGCTTAAAAACATTTCCTTTTACATTTGTACTTTGTGTCAATAAATTAAATTTTAAAACAAAGTTTAATTCATGCACAATGTGCTTAGTTACAAATAAGAATGTCAAGAACAAAATATATTTTCTGCCATAAAAATAAACGTATAGAAAAATTAAATTTTAGAACTGATTGACAATATATACTTTTGCAGAAATTCAACTTAATTAAGAACTTCTATATTTATATTTGTATTTTTAAGTGTATTTTTAATTTTTTCAAATGAAGCCGATTATCAGCTAAACAATTTAAACTTAAATATTCAATTCCAAAAGCAGAATAAATTCACCAGTTGCACAAGACATTGTTTTTGCCACGCCTAATAGACCCCTATACTTTTTAAAGGTATGGGGTCTAAAAAATGTGATATGTAACTGAATAGAGTTTTCCAGAAGCTTTATTTTTTAATTATTATTCGAAAGAAAATTAGCTATACAATATTTAAATATCATATGACTGAGACTAAGATTAACCAATCTTAAGATATATTAAGACTCAAAGCTTTTGAGCTTATACAAAACTAAAGTTATGTGATAAATTTAAGCTCAAATTGTGGAGAAGCTGAAAGATTGCTTACTCTCAGTGTGATAATTAGCTGAGCTTGAACTTGATTGGCTTCTTTTTTGTGCAAAAAAAAAGGGTTTACTATCAGTATCAGTTTATACATAAAGCAAAACTTATAAAAAGCCATGAGAACAACGCGCTTTATGTTGATGCAGAAAGATTTGCCCCAGTTGTTGGCTATCTGGTTGGAATATCACCCGTGAGACCTTAACAAACAGTGAAGAAGTGAATATAAAATAAGTGACTAAACCCAGTGCATTGCTTTTGCTCCTTTCAACTGGCAGCAACGTCGGTAACTGGCAATGCTATTGCTCCTCCTGCTCCTCCTCCTCCTCCTCGCCTTAACTTACCTCATTTGTTCGTTCCTCGTGCTGCTGCTGCTGTGCAACAAGGTAGAACCAATAATGAAAACTACTTCAACATGCAATAAAGCAAAGTGGCAGGTTTTGAAAGCAGATTACGAATAATAATGAATTAATTGATTACAGTTAAATGGCGCATAAGAGTGAAAATTGAAGGGGACCGAGGGCCATGCCACTAATAACAAACTAAATAAAGCTCTTAGTTGAGTGGAGGCCACATCGAGGGCATATAATACAGGCAAAGCCCCAGAGCGAGCCTCAACTAATAAAAGGTATTTTGATTTGTGCTCAAATACAGATCTATTTGCCACAAGCTCCACATAAAAACCGAAAAAAAACTAGAAACATGCACAGCAGGAATAGAGATACAGATAGAAATGGAAATAGTTATTGAAGAGGCAGGCTAATTAAAATTTAATTGCACATCTAAACGAAATTTACAGCAAACAAGTGAAGCGCACAACAATTCGAACACCATCCAATCAGGGGGAAAAGGACGTAGATCCCGCAACATATAAACAAGAATTAAACATTATACTCTCTAATTAACTAACGAGCCGAAAAATAGTTGCTCTTCTAAACTTATTGATTTTGAGCTTAAACAAGAAATACTGCTGATTTAATAGAAGCAAAATTTGAAATAAAATAGAATGTACGATAATAATTTTCAGTATATCTTCTCAATTCCCTTAAATAGAATGTAGTATAATAATTTTCAATATTTCTTCTCGAATCCCTTAAAGGAATTTACAGACTCTTCATAATGTTTAGCATACTTTTACAAATGTATAAAGACAATCGAATATCTGAGAGTTGCAGGCTTAACGGTCAGAAAAATATTTTAATTGTAAATTTAAATAAAATTTTGAATTTATTAATATATTAATTTAAGAGTATGTTGAAATTGTGTCAATGTAAATCTTTCCCAATTTTAAATGAAAAATATATTTTCTAGTCAATTTAAAGTTAAATTTTAATGAATTAGGTAAGTAGTCAAACTTTAAAATTTGTTGTATTGTTCTCAGCATTATTGCGGGATCAATTAACTTACACAAAATATTCATTTTTTATATTATTTTGATTAAATTATAGAGTTATCTTTAAGTAATTTAAGTTAAATAAATAAATTGATATGTTCTCTATCAGGCCTGTTCCGGTTTTCACTTTTTATTTTATAGCATTTAGTGAAATGCATTTATTCACTTTCCATTAAGGCTTAGTATTTAAAAATGCTCGTTTTTCACTTTATCGGACTTAAACTCATCACCTCAAAGTGAAATAAATCCGTAGAACTTCGCCGAAATGATATTAGAGTAGGTTAAAGAAATTCACTTCCGCAAAATCTTACCGAATGTGAAAACCGGAACAGGCCTGTATATTCTATGTTTAAAATGTATGTGATTTAATTACAGATAACTGCAAAGCAATTGATATAAAAGTGCAATTCAAATTCAGACTGCATAATTAAAGCAAATACATACCTAATCAGTCGCATGTAAAATATTTTCCTTGCTGTGATATTTAGAAAAGGAAACAAATGTTTAAGTTGCATTACTTATCAAAAGTTAGCAAGTCCAATTGCCAAAGTAATAATACCCAATATGTAAGCAGGAAAAACCAATATTAAATTTTAAATGCAATTGCATAATGCAACTGGCAAGTGGCAAGTGGCAGCCAATGCAATTCACACACCCTACTGCCTTTTGCATATATACATGTACATTTATGCACATTTGTATATGTATGTGTGTGTTTGCCCAACAAATTTGGAAAATGCTTTTCAACAACATTGCTGCACTTCTAGTTCATAGAAAACTGCGCCAAAAACTATTCTTTACATAATTTATTTGAAATTTTGCACTAATTGCAATAGTAAATGCAGATTTCAACCGCATTTGAATATGTACGTGCCACGCCGCCTGCTGCCACACCACAAAATATCTCATTTACATAAACCCGTCCGAAACCCCCGAAAAAGTAACTCTGACCAAACAGATGGAACCAAATCATGGAACACTCATGTGAATTGCATGAAGTGCCGCACGTGAACCAAACGCATCGACTTCCACAATGTGGAATCCACAATTCACTTACACATCCACATGCACCACATCTTTCTTCAGTTTGGAGCACGGCACGCGCAACTTTCCTATTCATTTTATTGGGTATCTTGTTGTGAGAACAGCTCGTTGACAACTCCATTGGCACATTATTAAACAACTCCACAGCCGAGAATGGCACACCCCATAAAGTATATATATTCTTGATCAGCATCAACAGCCGAGTGGATATAGCCATGTCCGTCTGTCCGTCTGTATTGACGCCTAGATCTCAGAGACTATAAGATATAGAGACTCCAAACTTGGTATGTAGGTTCGTCTTTATTGCACGGAGATCGAGTTTTTTTTAGATTTTGGATATGACCACTATATCTTATAGCTGCCCTAGGAACGATCAGTCGAAAATCAAGTCGAAGTATGAAACACTTTTTTGTTTTTTCTGAACCAAAACAACAGAATTTGCATAAGGGATGGTTGCATACACCCTGACATAATTTTTTTGAAATCGGACCACTATATCTTATAGCTGCCCTAGGAATGATAAGTCGATAATCAAGTCAAAGTATGAAACACTTTTTTGTTGTTTGAGATATCTGAACCAAACCAACAGAATATGCAAATGGGATGGTTCCATATATCCTGACTAAATTTGTTTGAAATATGACCACTATATCATCTAGCTGCCATAGGAACGATCAGTCCAAAATAAGATATGTCCATAATGAGATATTTTAACCAAACTGACAGAATGGTTCCATACATCCTGACCAAATTTGATTGACACTATATCATATAGCTGTTCTAAGAACCATCTCTCCAAAATAGTGTTTTAGTACGAAAAACTTTTTTGTTGTTTGAGATATCTGAACCAAACCAACAGAATATGCATATGGGATGGTTTCAAACTTCCTGACTTAATTTGGTTGAAATAGGAATACAAAACTATAAGAACAGCTGCCCTAGTAACGATCAGTCAAAAATCAAGTCGAAGTATGAAAATCTTTTTTGTTGTTTGAGATATCTGAACCAAACCAACAGAGTATGCATATGGGATGGTTCCATACATCCTGACTCAATTTTTTTGAAATCGGACCACTATATCTTATAGCTGCCCTAGGAACGATCAGTCGAAAATCAAGTCTTAGTATGAAACACTTCTTTTGTTGTTTGAGATATCTGAACCAAACCAACAGAATATGCATATGGATTGGTTTCATTCATCCTGACATAATTTTTTTGAAATCGGACCACTCTATCTTATAGCTGACCTAGGAACGATCAGTCGAAAATTCAGTCGAAGTATAAAACACTTTTTTGTTGTTTGAGATATCTAAACCAAACCGACAGAATATGCATATGGGATGGTTCCAAACATCCTGGCTTAATTTGGTTGAAATCGGACCACTATATCTTATAGGTGTTCTAGGAACGGTCAGTCGAAAATCAAGTCGAAGTATGAAACACTTTTTGTTGTTTGAGATATCTGAACCAAACCG
>JBAMBL010001369.1:0-15826 GCA_037043405.1 Drosophila subquinaria | reverse complement strand
CACATGTCCTCCGACTCCTCGGGCACGAGGGTCACATTGCTGTTATTACGAATTGCAAAATTAGCTAATGGAATTATTGAAATGATAACGCCTATTTGGAACTTACCCCTGCATGCCCTTATCCACGTATTTGCCGAGCAATTTCATGTTGCAATTATTGTTGTTGCACTCGTAGTTGAAACGCCGCCGCCGTCTGTTGCCAGACGTTTAATTTTATTGTTGTCGTTGTTGTTGTGGTTGGCGCTGCGTGCTTTGTGTTTTTTGCTTTTATATGCTTTTTGTCACTTGCATTGAGATAAATGTTTTCTTAGGTCATGCGAATTGTTAGGCATTTTTGTTAGTTGTTGTGGGCTTTCCGCAGGTTTCTTCCAAATTCCTATGAAAATTAACAAATTTCACACGGCGAACGTTTTGACATTTTAAAACAGCTGTTTTGATAGTGCTGCAAAACGTGCACGTTTGAAAGCATGCGCTATAACTATCGGCTGAAGTATCGATATTTATATTTTATTTAATAAAATATTCTACTAAACAATTTTAATTAAAATAGAGATGCCAGCGAATTGGAAATTTGTATTAAAAAATACACGCTTTAATTAATGTTATAGTTTACATATTTGTACGGTTTTCGATTGACGAGTCAACTCTTTACTTAAACTAACAGCCTTTCAATTTCTTGCTGTATGGAGGTAATCTGCGATTTCAGCTGACTGCCCTCATTTGTGGTCACGGAGCAAGCCACAATGGGCCTGGACACACCGCATGCACGTCCCAATGCCTGCTTGGAGCGCACAAACACATACGGCACGTTCTTGTCCTCGCACAACAGCGGCAAGTGCAGCAGAATCTCAATTGGCTCCGTATCGCCAGCAAGCACAACGATATCAGCCAATCCACGGTTCAGCGTCTTGGTGGCTTCGTTGGCACCCTTGCGCAGCTGGTTGTAGTTAAGAGCCTGCTGCAGCAAGTTCATTATCTTGGCGGTCAACTGAGCATCAGCCAATGGGAATGCTTTCGGGTTCACTTCCTCGGTCTATAGAAAAAACAATGTGTTTATGTGTTATTACTAAATCAGATCGTAATTGATTCATGTAATTGCTTTGGAACTTACCATTTTATTATTTTTTTATTGTTTTTCTTTGTTGTTTCAATAAAATTTAAATGCAACCTCTCGGCTGGTGTGCTTCACTGAGGGGCAGAATTAAAATTGAAACGTTTGGCAAAACACGTGCGTGGTTGTTTAATTTTTTGGGATATTTTCCAACATTGTAATTGTACCTGTGGCCACACTGGTGGCTTTAACATATCGATAAGAATAAACAAGACTGTACGCTGTTCATGCAAAATGCAATAGCAGAGCAAAAATACAATTTTTTTTCTTTTGAAAAGCCTTATAACGGAATTAAAGTAATATGATTAAATGCAATGTCTTTCGAGTGATCATTTGAATGATATTTCCTTGATTTCTCCCGAAATATATGTACATAGCCTTTGAAGGCGCGTGAATTTAAATTTGAATAAACTAAAAAACACATTTCTACATATTTAAACAATTTACATACGACTTAATAAAAACTAATTTTTATGTTTGCCCGTTGCTTGAAAATAGACTTCCAAAATGAATAAATCAATTTTTTACAACACAAAGCTACTGAAAATCCAATTCGGATAAAAAGATTGTTTGTTACTAAACTAAAAGTTATTTTATGCTCTTATCAATTCTCAATAAAATCAAAGGCTAAAAAAACTAAACAAGAAACGGTTTTGAGCTTGAAAAATCTCGAAAGTAACGTTAGATTATTTCAGACCATATTAAAAATAGTTTTATACAAAAAGCCTTGCTCAAATATACAATTTTGTGATTTTTTCAGTAGTCGAAAGCTTAGACAACGTAAGGTAGTCGCTTATTTTGGTCTTTATTTTTAAATCAATGGTAAATCGCCTTCATTATCTTTATAATATAGTATAGTCCAACTAAAAGACCACTCATATAATATAACTCTTTAAATTGTATTATTTCTCTGTATGGGATGCAAAGAAATTTTCAGCGTACAGCGGCCTTGCTGTTGACACACATCGTAAACTTCACTGACAATCGCTGCAAGATTCGATTTTTGTGCATCTCGATGTATGTATTCAATTATCACAAATTTAAATTTGGAAAGTGTGACTGCATATTTTAGCAGTCGTCAGTGTTAAAGCATAGTATCCAGTTGTTGAAAAACCAGTTTGAAAGGTATCAACTCCATATAAAAAAAAGGGTTGCAAACTGGCTCGAAATTATTTTGAAAGGCTATTTCTAAACCCTTGTATCCAGTACCTAAATTTGGGCAGCTCAGAAAATTTTTGGGTGTTTTACAACACTCTTTAATGACAGCTGGCAGCTTTTTTTTTGACCTTTCAAAACATCGATTCGTTCAGTGTTTCGACTAGTCGAAATCATTTTGAGCAGCAATGGAGCCAAATAAGCAACAAAATAAGAGCCAAATTGAAATCTTGGAACACAAAGAGCGAATTAGAATTATTGAAGAGGAGCAACAGGAGTCAATATTGAGGGATTTGACCGAAAAAACAACATTTTGATGGGATTTTTGTAATTAATAATTGTTAATTTAATAATTAGGGTATTAGTCGCTGCTACTTCTCTTGTCCTGTCCATTTTGTCCATTTCCTCTTTATTTGTGTGCTCAATGTTATTTATTTGTTTGTTGTTCAAAGCTGACGAACAGTGTGACCACAGCAGCATAAGACCAACAATCTCTCAACTTTTTAGTGATTTTTGGTATTATGCTGCCACACTGAATTCTGTAAGGTCCGACATCAAAACATCGAACATTTTGACCGTCCAAAATATTTTCAGCTACTGGATATTATGCTTAAGAGATGAACTTATCTGTTAAAATTACTGATGTGCTCAAATCTCCGCTAGAATTTAACTGCATTTTAAGTTGACCGCCAAGCTTGTTTTCTCCATGATTGTGTCCAAAAATATATAGATATTAGATACTTAATTTTAACAGAAATGCTTCATTAAAACTATTTGTGCCTGAAATCCAATCGGCGCCACTTTTGAATCTGAAATATCCTTAATGGAAAGAAGGCCCAATGGCAGTAATCGTTATGGCCAAACAATCCGATGTGATTGTTATTTACAAGCAAATATCAACATTGTTATTTACATTCCCGCATACTTCGGCTGCGCCACTTTATTTATTCCAAATATTATTAAAGAAAACACAAAATTCACGTATTTTTCGTTACATACAAAAGGAATTCACTTTATTACCAATTCTAGTGTACATTATTTAGAAGTTCCTGCAAAACAAAAAGGGAGATGGAAGCACAATTAATACTTGGCCATAAGGCGATTGACTGATAGACAAACTTACTTGGTAATGAGGCCATCCTTCTTGGCCAGACGGACAATGCAATCGTCGGACTCGCCCATGCGACGGATCTCCCCGCAAATGGCGTAGGTCTTGGTGCCATCGGTTTGGCGACCGGTCTCGGGATCCACAACAACAATGCTCAATTGCACGGAAGCGTGGTCCTTAGCGTGGATGATTCTGTTTGATGCCGAGCTGGGAGAAAATACATGAAACAAATTAGCACTGTTTTTCCCAATTTCCAGATAAAAATGCAGCAGCGAACAAATTCGAGTTGTCCGTGAAACACGTGTTCTTCCACCTACCATTTACGGGGCACGTACAAATCAACGTTCTCACCGGCGTCGTTCTCCATTATGCTGCAAAGTGTAGAGTAACATTTTATAAGTGTTTTGTGCGCTTTTTAAAGCTAATTATAACAATTTTACTCACATTTTGTAATAATTTACAAATTTGCGACCAACACTCGTCAATGGAGGCTGAAAAGAGAAAGAGTGAAGTTGGCTGCGCGTGTAGGGTTGCAAGAAAAACTATCGATAAGTCAATAAATGCTCTTCTGCATCATACTATTTATTAAGGGTAGTCCATCAAAGTTGACTTTGCTTATTATTTATTTAAGGCACGAGCAGAAACTGTTTAAAATTAAAAGTACCTTAATTACTTGCAGTTCTAAAAGTAAATTTTTATAGACGAAAAATAATTCTATAATTATATTAATATTGATTTTATCGTTTCAAAAAAGTATCAGTTATAAATATATCATCGCCAAAAAATATCTATCGATATATGAATATTATATCAACAACCCTAATTTATTAGTCGCTTTGACAATGTTGCCACATGTTTTTTTTTTTACCGTCAGGCAACTTCCTTCGGCAAAAGCACAAAGAGGGAGCGAGAAGTAAAATAAGTGAAGAGTGTAACTACACTTACACATATTTTGCTTAACATGAAGAGTAGTTGTACCGTATAAAATTGGCGCCGGATCTTTCTTGGCCTTAGCGCCCTTGGTAAAGTCGGTAGCTGTGTACTCGTAGGACCTATATCCATAGGATATACCCGTAATAAACCTTAATAGCAAAAACAGTAGCAAATATTGGTGCGAAACATAAAATTACTTGTGAACAAACTCAGAGTCTTACTGCGTGTGAGTATTGATTTTGGACAGAGGCTGCGTCGTCGGTGTCCTTGATCCGGTGTCAACGCCGATTTTCCGTCAATGGAAGCCAAAGAACTTTTTTTTCTTCGCCAACTTAGTGTGTATTTTTAAGTTCGTCTGTGTGGGCGGTGAGCGGGGGCGTGTGAGTTTGTTTTCATTGTGAATTAGCGCGTCTGGTTTTGCTTTTCAAATTAACAGTTCAAAGTGCAGTGTTATTAATTTACCGTTATAATTTGGCGGTAAAAATCAATTATAAAGTGCAAAACATCGTGAAATTTCTGCTCTCGCATTAATATAAATTTTTGAAAGGTAAACTATTTTAAATAATACAATTAAATGCTTACTCGCATTAAATAAATAAACATTTAGTTCTAGATCAGTTAGAAACATTAACCTGTGCTTAACAGCATGCGTTAACAGAAGTATAACATTGTTAACAGGTATTTAATACTCGATCAGTGCAGTATCTTTGATAACAGCGAGCTTTGTTGCAGGTTAATAACACTGACATTTTATTTTAACATTATGTTATGTCGTCAATTCGGCAAAAATTTCCGTTAATTTTGATTTAAAGTTGTATATTTTTAAGAGCTTAAGCCAAATTTCAACTGGATAATTAGGTTTTATATACGTATAAGTATATTCAGCTTGCTTTTTATAGGTAGAGCTCGTCTAAAGATCTAAATATATATATAAATATATTCGAGCAGGTTCTGCTGCGAAACTTTTTACTTTGGCTCTTCAGTCGCATTTCAACTTTTGTCGTGTGCGGTGCTTTCACGTCTCTTGCTTTGCCGAACGCTTGGCGGCGTGTTTTGTATTTCCCCGCTGCGTTGTAGTTTTTATCGTTCTTAAAGAGAGCTCATAACGGGCCTGTCGCACAGCTTCTTGACCTTTAACGCGTACTTGTGAGTGTGTGATTTTTGCATAATGTTAAACTAAAAATGCAAATTTATTCGCCATAAATGAGATCATGTTTGTAAAGCAAGCGGCTATTTATAAACTAAAGAAAACAATAACACAAAACAGCAAAACAAAAGTGAAACTTACTGTATTTTGTTTGCAAAAAATAAACTTTAATTTTTAACATTCGCTGTTTAGTTACTTTTTTTTAAGTTATTATTATTGATGTTTTCGTCTCGGTAATGAAAGGGAAAATAAAACCAAAATTATAGCCGTAGTCACTGCAACTAACCGATAGCATGTTGTAAGTTATAAGCATTTATCAAATGAAATAACTATTTGATAGGTACTTATCTCTCAAGTTCTCGTCGTATACCTAACGACCTAGAACCTTAGGTTACTCAAAGCCCCTTTTAAACAGTTTAAAGATAACATTTTCAAAAGCAATAAATAGTTTTCAATGGGAATTTAATGAATGAAGTCAACTAGTAAATTGAGAGGTTGAAAAACAAACCATTTTTAATTAAAAAGTATAAAGTAATTAAGATGTGCAAGCAATCTGAGAGAGAGATTTAAAACGCAAAAGAAAAAGAAAATTAAAGACATGCCGGAAAACTGTGATGTCAGCACCAAAATGCGTGCCGATGACGTAGAAGAAAACTTTAAGTAAAGCACTTTCTAGGTCAAAAGTTGAAAGGCGGCATTTGACGATGATGATGATGATACGAATTGTGTAAAGCATCATAAAAACAAGCAAAATGTGGCAGCATGAAATGCAATTAAAATAAGTAAGCAACTAAACAAAGTAAAAGAAATGCAACGTCTACTCCCATTACTTGCTTTTTTAGAGCCCTGACAAGACCTTTTAACCCATCGCCTGTCAATTTCTGTGGCGTATCGACGTCAGTAAAGCAAATTATAAAATTAAAAATTTATAAATATTATTGATTGGCTTGCAAATCGAATAAAATTGCTGGGCAATAATGAAAGCTCTATAGATAGCTAAAAATATAAAAAATTTTATGAAATTGTAACAGACTGTGTATAGGTAAAAAATTACATATAAACTATAGCAAGTTATGAGGTCTTATTTATAAAAGAAATCTTGTTTAACAGAATAAAGTAAAATAATAGTATAATGTTAAAAGTGTGTACAGATAATATGAACAAAACAAAAAGTGAAAGAGAATATAAACATAAAATGCATTTATTAAAATTATAATTTTTAAGTTACCTAAGTGTAAAAATTATTTATCTTATTAGAGCATAAAGCAACTCTTAAAAGATTTATAAATCTTGTACATAACTTAAAATATTATAACAATCCATAGGCTTGCAGCATCTATTGAAATTGGAAATTAATTAAAAATATTAATCTTCCAATCCTCTTAAAGACCTTCTTAGAATTTCTTTTATTTTTAAATAATCCATATACTTTGTATTTTATTCTTCTTCACGTAAACAACTTTATATAGATTTAAAAATCTTATAATTAATGAAATTCTATGAAATTTAAAACTATTTAAATGTTGCCATCTTTCAATCCTTTTAAAGACCTTCTTAGAATCTCTTGTGCTTTTCAAAGTAATCCACATGCTTTATATTTTTCGTTCTCCTTTCCATAATAACATGGTATCTACTATAATTTAATCCTTTTTGCAAGTGCAAAAAATTGCTCTTTTTATTGCTGGCCCAGAGCAATTGGCAATTGGATTGCAACTTTTTCTTTTCTGTTTTGTGCTTTGTGTTTTGTTTTTGCATTCTAATCGGGCAGTTGCTTGGGAAACTTGTCGACCCGGGAAAATAGCCAAACTCTCAGCTTTGCAACTTGCAACGGGCAACTAACAATTCGCAACAGTCTGTGCAACTTGCAACTTAATTTTGATGTGCCCCGTGACTCGACTTGCTTTTTATTTACAGCGCCTGGACTCGGATACTTTGGAACTGGTCGTCGTTTGCTTCTTTGCTTCGTTGGTTCTTCAATGATGATCTCTGTCTATGTGCTTTGATTTGATTGGTGCCAGTTGCCAGCTGCTGTTGTTGTTATATTTTCTATTACTATTACTGTTACAATAGATATATTGTTGTTGTCGTCGTCGTACTATTACTGTTACTAGAAGTCGGACGCCGCTGCTGCAGAGGCTGCGTTACAGTTTGAATATCGGTCAATGGTAACGGGCTTGTAAGCAGGTGCAACTGCAACTGCCACTAGACCAGGAACCAGGCAGAGACAGAGAGAGAGAGAGAAGAAGGAACCAAAGCATGTCACTAAAGGTGAGTTTGACCCATTTTAAGAATAAAAGTCGCTTAGACTAGCTTAGAGAATACTCATTTTGGCAGCTTGTTTAGACGCGATTGGCATGGGAAATGATGTAAGAGTTAGCTTGGGAAAATTATGTACAGAGCAAATTTATTCCATACTTCTTTGACGTTTAGTTTTAAATGTAAGTTCCTATCTACCATACAAGATATCTCGAACTGATAGTATTTTCAGCATGTTAATATGCAAATTCTGAAATGAAAACTAAGAACAAAGCTAATAAACATAAATATGAATGAAAAACTTGGAGGCAAAACTTAGAAAGTACAAATTAGAATAATAATAACAGTAGAAAACTTAGGGAAAATATAATTAATTAATTTTTGGGAAATATACACTGGCGAACATATTTATTGGCACAGCAAACATCTTAAGATTTGGGGGCTAATTTGCGCCGATATCGTTAACATATTAGCATCAATGGAAAGGTCATTTCAATTCCGTTTGAATGATACAAAAATTTCCTTAACCTATTAAGTTCCCATTGAAAAATTCGAATTTTTGTAAAAGTCTACATTTAAAATTTTTTTTCTCGAATTTTTATAAAAAATATTTTTCTGCAAAAAAATTCTTCAAACAATTCTAGGAGTGACTTTTCAATTTAATAATTTGAAATTTAATTTTGCTAGTATTTTATATAATATTTTGAAAATCCCAAAATCACTATTTTAAGCCCTTTTTCCTACATTTCACACAAAAAGTGGCTTTTTAGCAATTTCAAAAAATCATAAAAAAAATACTAACGAAGATATTTTTGAAAATTTTTTTTGCATGAAGAATTGCTCTAAGAATTGTTTCAAGAACTTTTTTGCATAAAAATATATTTTTTAAAAATTCGAGGATAAAAGTATAAAAAGTAAAAATTTACAAAAATTCGAATATTATAATGGGTGCTTAATAAGTTAAGAAAATTTTAGCATCATTCAAACGGAGTTTAAACAAACTCTCCAAATATATTTTTTCACAATGAAAACTTCACTTACAATTGCTGTTAAAGTAAAAAAAATATTGTACTCCTACGCATAGTTTTTCTGGCTAGTGTATAACTTTTTTAAATCCGACTGAGTCTAATCTTATGAAACAAACAAACAAAATATTAAATAGAAAAAAAATGTAAATGCAGAAATCCTAATTATTTTATTAAATATCACGTGTTTCAATGAATAATCATTTTTATTTTCAAATTAAATGTTTGCCTAATTTTGGTCTTATAATTTGTATTATGTTTTCAAATTAAGTAAATATTTGTTAAGTTTCTTATAGTGTCCCGTGTATTTTTCACTCGATTACAGGGTATTAGTTAGTGGAGTAAACTTCGCAACAACGCATATCTCAGTCTATATAGTTAAAGCCAACTCATTATTTATCTAGTATGGCACACCTAGATAAATTGCCCATGCAATATATGACTTCATAGTCCGAAGACAACAAAGATTCGCATGCATCAGCTTGATGTTTGTCCAAGTAATTCATTTGACTAACCAAACAAATATTAAAGAACCCATTATTTAGCATGCTTTTAGCTTGTTTATCGCTTCGGCTTTGGCTTGATAAAATGGAATTAGGCATTAGGTTGAAGAGACTCTCAAGAAGGTCACTTAATAATTGATACAGTTGCTTAAACAACAACTTGAGAGGTGGCAAGACCATTGCTATTGAGACACTTGCCACTCAAGTGTGGCACAAGCATGAGGCAAGCTGGTAAGTCGTGACTAGTGTCTAGTGCTTGTCTGAAGCTTTAAAAGTGCTACTCACCTGTGTGCATCTGACATTTCAGTTTGTCTATAAATATTATAATCATCATCAACATTATGACAACAGCATCATCATGATGAGCATTATGTCAGCATTCGCATTGTTGCCACATTATGAGGGGGACTTTGCTCCACCTGTTGTTGTTGTTGTTGTTGTTGCAGTTGTTGCTGGTTTTTTACAAGTGCCCCCAACTTGAGTCAATGCGCTTCATTAACTCACAGCTGTCACTTTTCCTGTTCCAATGACATTTTTAAGTGCTCATAGTTTAAATATTTATCGTACTTCCATTTCATCTGAATTGTTCAACTTTGACGCTGGCCCCATTGTCATTATTATCATTGCATTTAGCTCTTGTTTAACACGTAGTTATTCCGTAGGGGTCGATTTAACCACGGCTTAAGCTGCTACATTTTATATTCGTTTGTACATTCAATCATTATTTTTTCAATGAAACTTAAGTTGTAGGTTTGGCAAGTGTTTTTATATGTTTATATTTTTTTATTTTTGGTAATTATAATTATACACTTTACTAATACGGGCGCACAAACATTTTTTCGTCGAGCTGTAAGCGATATATTAATGCGGGCTTAAGAATTTATGTTATGGTACCTAAATCTAATTAACTTTGAGTACAAATATGAATTTTTCATATTTTATTTACGTTTTTATAAATCTAATGAGCACAGTACATTTCCGTTAACATTTGTACATTTACGTACATAAAACCATTAAATAAATAAATAAATAGATAAATATATTTAGGCCCGATTTTTCAATGTCTAAATAAGGTGTTTGATAACTATTGAAAATATTTTTTGACGTAAAATGTATAGAAATTACTGTCAAATTTTAAATCATATCTTAGATACAGTTTATATGTACATTGAAAAAACGGCCCTTAAAGATACAAACAATGATATAATCTAAAAGTTAATTTTTTAGTGCTGACGAGCTTTTACAAAACACAAAATATATTGTATAATATTATAAAAAAAATTTAATTTATAGCTAAGATTGAAATCAGTTGTAAAACTTTAACAATACGTCTAAAATTATATTTTCAAGTGAAAGGTTATATTTAGTTACGCTTACTTTCATATTTATCACACACAATCTTATGAAACCAAGCGAAGACAAGATATCATTTTTATATTATTTATCACGTATGTATGTGTATATAAACTGTCCACCTAAGGGTTAAGACTTGCACTTGTGCTCGGCATAGTAAAAATGCATCCACATCCGCTGCTGCTGGACTGTTTAAGTGATGTATTTCCAGTGCTTTTTTTCCAGCTTTGTCTTCTGCGCCGCCTTTGACACTAATTACTGTAATTTATAATTTGTTGTGGGGAGCGAGTAAAACTAATTTCCTGGATAAGTGTTACTTAAGAGTGGCGCCCAAGAGCCAGACAGATGCCTTTGTGGGCTGGGCGCTTTCAATGGGCATCTGGTACTTCAACACATTTAGCTATTAGTCAAGTGCCGACTCACCTTTTGACAGCTGCCAAAGTTGAACTTGTTAATTGATTTGGTTATTTACAAATGCAATACTTGAACTGAAACAAAACCAAACTTTTACAGAAAGAAACGCCATCGGATGTGATGTTGCATCTGGCGGCGCTACGTGGAGATGTTGTCGAGCTGCGACGGGTGCTGGACACCGGCAAAGTTCATGTGGATTGTAAGGATGAGGTGAGTGATATTAAATTTGATTTCAGATATTTTTCCTACATACATATTGTAGAGCAGCTGGTAACAGCTGGTTACAGAATTCTATAAATTCTATAACGAAAATTTAATGACATCAGTTTTTTGCAAAAAGTCGCAAATACACTTGTGCTTTAGAATTGTGTGCACAATATCACTTTTAGATACTTATGTGAATCGAGTTTTCCCCAAAAAGAAATTTTGGGGAAAAAACATAGTACAAAATAAAGCATAGTACAAAATTTTTTAATTTATTTATTTATCTAAAAAGCAAACATTGCTGCCTCTAATTAATACATAGATGAAAAATATTCAAAAGATATTAATATTAATAATTACAATAGATATAACAACATTAAAAGTAGATATAAAGAAAATACGTTATTAGAGTCTAATTCTGGATAGAAAGAGTAAAGGAATAAAGTTAGAAAGAGAACGAAAAAAATAAAATAAAAATAAATAGATAAGACTTAATATATAATTAAAGGTAGAGTAAGGATGAAAAATGCAACCCGATGGGGGAAGTTTGTTAGCCGACACTCAACAATTTTAATTTGTAAAGTAACTACACTACTGGCCAAATTAATAAGTACACTCTTTCTTTTACTATAACAGCTATTGTAAGTCAAGTCTTCAAATTTAAAAAATATTTTTGGAAAGGTCATCTAAATTCCGTTTGAATGATGCATAACTTTCCTTAACCCATTAAGTACCCATTGAAATATTCGAATTTTAAAAAAAGTCAACTTTCAAAACTATTTTCCTCGATTTTTTGCAAAAAATGTTGGGATGCAAAAACATTCGTCAAACAATTTTAGGGGTGACTGCAAAAAATAATTTTCAAAAATCTTTTCGCTTATATTTTGTATAATTTTTTGAAAATTGCTTAAAAGGCACTTATTCGTCATTTTCAAACAATAATTGCCTTTTAAGCAATTTTCAAAAAATTATAAAAATAGCTGTTATCGTAAAAGAAGGAGTGTACTTATTAATTTGGCCAGTAGTGTATGTCTAAAATAATAAATAAGTCCAACTTCAATCTTTTGTATCGGAATGTCATTTTGGTTGTAATTAGTTTGATCTTAAATTTAATTAACAAAAAAAAAGTATTAGCCCTAAGATATCGATTTTTAAGCAACTTAACTTCTCCTTAACCTTTTTTAAAATTCAAAATGTCAACTCTCAAGTTTTAACATTTAATCAACTACTGTCATAATTAACTGAACTTAATTTTTAAGTTGAATACAAATGAAAATGTTTAAAGATAGAGTTTTTTGATGTATTCTCATAGACTTTGCCTAGCTTCAAAATTCGATCGCCATAACTCGATAATTTCGCATCAATTAACTTAACTACTCTGATAACGAGACAATGGCAGCTGCTTTAATTGCTTAATTGAGCGTCCGTTGATTTCAATTTCAATTTCAACTGTAATTGCGATTAGTTTCACCAGTCAAAGAAAAACAGTTTTTCATTTTCTTTCGTGTTGATTTGCATGCGTGCCCAGCGAAAATCAAGAGCGAAAATCTCAAATCTCATGTAGTTGTTGTTGTAGTTGTAGTAACTGTTGCCCCTAGAGGGGAGGGTGGGTGTCCAATCCAGTCCAGTCACGTACGTTGCAGTTGTCCGGGCTGGTCGATTGCCCTTGTGTATAGTTATAGCCAACAGCTGGCACACTGGCCCAAAACATTTGGAGCTGTGTTTGAGCACTTGGCTTGAATGCATCGGTATTTGTGTCCAGCTTATCCATTCGAGCAGCTCGTGCTTCACTGCGCTTCAAGTGAAATTTAATTTAAGCTTTATTTAATTTTACTTTATTTCTGGCTTCGCTTTTGCTGCTCTTTTCGACTTATTTGACAATTGGTGCGTACTTTTGTAAACAATGTGTTAACTTGTCTTTAAGCTGTTGTATTTTTTCTCTTTTTTAAATACATTGCGCAATTCAGCAAATTTATTTTTAAACAATTTTATGTAATGAAACTCGCGTGACGATTTAATTTAATGAATATCATTGAATAGTCATCATAATTTTTGTTGCCCGTACATCTCCTACACGATATCGAAAATCATGAAATAAAAATATAGTTTACCGAATACGCAAAGCAATCTGTTTCATAACTTTTCACAAATATTAAACAAGACCCTAAGAACTTATTAACTGGAATGAATGCTTATCATCCACATCTTCTCGACAAAATTTTAATACCATCGGAAAGAGTTAAAAAATATACATATGAATTTAATTCGGTCTTGTTAACATTTCTGGATTTTAGATATTATTTTTACAATGGTCGGATAAAGTATTTTGACAAAGCTAACGTTAAATATCAGAGTTGTTCCTAATTAACTACTTTTTTAATGAATTTGGCATTTCATTGGCATTGAAAAATAGTAGTGCTAGTGAAATTCATTTCAGTAGGCATTGAAAAAAGTAATGCTAATGAAATCGAATTTAACTAGCATTGAAAAACTAGTGGTAGTGAAAAATTTTCATTACTTTTCATTTTCAATGCCAATGAAAATTTTTTAATTAGCATTGAGTAATTATAGGAAAAAATTATTTTAAATAAAATTAATAATTATTTTTTTGGAAAAATTGAAAAAAATTGGAAAAATTTAGAAAAATGGAAATGAACGTGAAGAAAAATGTGGAAAATAGTTTTTCCAATAGTTTTCCCGATATACCATATATTTATACGATAGTTTTATACGATAGTTTTATGCGATACTTTTATACAATAGCTTTTTTACGATAGTTTTATACGATAGTCTTATACGATATTAATTCATGCAATAGTGCACTGCTCTTACTTTTTTATGATCGCCCATTTTTCAGACTATTTCAAGAAAACAATTGCTAAGTCGAAAAATCATAACTGTTCCTTTATTCTGAAACCCCCAGGATAATAAAAATCGTAATCGTTTTTTCCAACCTTTAATCGGTTAATATATATCTATATATATATTTTTTATTTTTATTTTTCACATTTTTCTTCACGTTTATTTCCATTTTTCTAAATTTTTCCAATTTTTTCCCATTTTTTCAATTTTTTTCAATTTTTCCAAAAAAATAATTATTAATTTTATTTAAAATAATTTTTTCCTATAATTACTCAATGATAATTAAAAAATTTTCATTAGCATTGAAAATGAAAAGTAATGAAAATTTTTTACTACCACTAGTTTTTCAATGCTAGTTAAATTCGATTTCATTAGCATTACTTTTTTCAATGCCTACTGAAATGAATTTCACTAGCACTAATTTTTTCAATGCTAATTAAATAGTAATGATAATGCTTATAGGCACAACTCTGTTAAATATACTCATTTAGATGATTTTTTTTAAATTCACTTTTCACTTTTTCCTCCTTTTCAAACAAAATTTTTCTGAGACCATCCCTTACAAAAACTCTTAAGAAATAATAGCAAGGAGATTTTTGAAAAAAAAATTTGAAGTCACTATTAGAATTGCTTAGAGATACTTTTTGCTTAAAAACATTTATTGTTTGAAACCGAGGAAAAAGTCAAAAAAGTAGACTTACAAAAATTCAAAATTTTCAATGGGTACTTAATGGGTTAAGGCAAATTTGTATCATTCAAACGGAATTTATATGAACTTTCCAATGATGCCACAATTAACATAAAATAAGATCAAATTATGAGTAGATTTAACTTTATCTTTGTCAAAACTTTTTCCGATCACTGTAGGTACTTCTTCCTTCGTTTTTATACTTATCTTTTTTCTTTATTAAAAATGCTTTTTTGTTGGAAATTGTTTAGTCAACAAAAGTTAATATGCTTATAATAAAAATGTTGTGTAAAAACGAGGCAAAAAGTATATTAGATTAGAAGGGAAGAGAAGGTATAACTTAATTAAGGAATAGCCTCTAACAGATTTATTAGAAAACTAATAGTTATACACCAACATGAGAACGAAGTGTTGGTTAAGAAAACTTCAGCAGAGATTCTTAAAGTTGAATAGTTATTCATGAAGAGATTAAATGAATCAAACAAGAATTTTAAAATCTTGTATTTAAAAAAATTGAGTAAAAATTTAAATTAACAATCTAAATTGTTAGTATGCTTAAAATTGTGTTATTATTTATGAGCCATTGTGACTAGTTCATTTACTTATAAGTTTTAACTTGGAACGCTAGGAAGACATTTTTAAGTATATAAAAAACTAAACGGAAAGTTGAGTTCGGTTATCTTTTATGTCCTTGTAAAGTTTTGTGAGTTTGGATGAAATATCTGCAGAAAGTTTCATGCTAATTTAAGTTTTAGTTTTTGATATAAGTATTGTTGTAGAGAGATGATTTCGATTCAATTTATTTCTAACACTGATATACATATATTACACAATGCTGTATAGTTTAAAGTTTATTTAAATAATCATTTCTTAGAAGAAGAATATATACATATGTATACACATTAGGATGGCCTTTTTAAAAAAATTTTTTGATATCAATGAGCGCCGGGCTGAAAAATGTTCGTTTTCACCCCTAGAATACACCTGCAAAATTTGAGCCCGATCGGAGTTCATTTGATGGACCCGAAAACGGGTCAAAGGTCACCCCAAGCCATTTGTATGAAAAA
>JBAMBL010001368.1:0-26288 GCA_037043405.1 Drosophila subquinaria | reverse complement strand
GCGTAACGAATTAAATGAGTAGAGGGAAACATATGCATATATATGCATATATGTTGTTCCTCTACAAAAATATTGCTTTAAGGCTTTAACAAACTTACTATACAGCATTGTGTAATATATATCAGTGTTAGAAATACATTGAATCGAAATCATCTCTTTACAACAATAAAAAATAATCCACTAAAAACAAAAACTGAAACTTAAATTAGCATGAAACTTTCTGAAGATATTTCAACCAAACTCACAAAACTTTACAAGGACATAAAAGATAACCGAACTCAACTTTTCGTTTAGTTTTTTATAAATTTAAAAATGTCTTCCTAGCGTTCCAAGTTAAAACTTATAAGTAAAGGAACTTGTCACAATGTTTCATAAATAATAACACAATTTTAAACATACTAACAATTTAGATTGTTAATTTAAATGTTTACTCAATTTTTTTTAAATACAAGATTTTAGTTTAGTTTTTTATATACTTAAAAATGTCTTCCTAGCGTTCCAAGTTAAAACTTATAAGTAAAGGAACTTGTCACAATGTTTCATAAATAATAACACAATTTTAAACATACTAACAATTTAGATTGTTAATTTAAATGTTTACTCAATTTTTTTTAAATACAAGATTTTAGTTTAGTTTTTTATATACTTAAAAATGTCTTCCTAGCGTTCCAAGTTAAAACTTATAAGTAAAGGAACTAGTCACAATGTTTCATAAATAATAACACAATTTTAAACATACTAACAATTTAGATTGTTAATTTAAATGTTTACTTAATTTTTTTTAAATACAAGATTTTAAAATTCTTGTTTGATTCATTTAATCTCTTCATGAATAACTATTCAACTTTAAGAATCTCTGCTGAAGTTTTCTTAACCAACACTTCGTTCTCATGTTGGTGTATAACTATTAGTTTTCTAATAAATCTGTTAGAGACTATTCCTTAATTAAGTTATACCTTCTCTTCCCTTCTAATCTAATATACTTTTTGCCTCGTTTTTACACAACATTTTTATTATAAGCATATTAACTTTTGTTGACTTAACAATTTCCAACAAAAAAGCATTTCTAATAAAGAAAAAAGATAAGTATAAAAACGAAGGAAGAAGTACCTACAGTGATCGGAAAAAGTTTTGACAAAGATAAAGTTAAATCTACTCATAATTTGATCTTATTTTATGTTAATTGTGGCATCATTGGAAAGTTCATTTAAATTCCGTTTGAATGATACAAATTTGCCTTAACCCATTAAGTACCCATTGAAAATTTTGAATTTTTGTAAGTCTACTTTTTTGACTTTTTCCTCGGTTTCAAACAATAAATGTTTTTAAGCAAAAAGTATCTCTAAGCAATTCTAATAGTGACTTCAAATTATTTTTTTCAAAAATCTCCTTGCTAATATTTCTTAAGAGTTTTTGTAAGGGATGGTCTCAGAAAAATTTTGTTTGAAAAGGAGGAAAAAGTGAAAAGTGAATTTAAAAAAAATCATCTAAATGAGTATATTTAACGTTAGCTTTGTCAAAATACTTTATCCGACCATTGTAAAAATAATATCTAAAATCCAGAAATGTTAACAAGACCGAATTAAATTCATATGTATATTTTTTAACTCTTTCCGATGGTATTAAAATTTTGTCGAGAAGATGTGGATGATAAGCATTCATTCCAGTTAATAAGTTCTTAGGGTCTTGTTTAATATTTGTGAAAAGTTATGAAACAGATTGCTTTGCGTATTCGGTAAACTATATTTTAATTTCATGATTTTCGATATCGTGTAGGAGATGTACGAGCAACAAAAATTATGATGACTATTCAATGATATTCATTAAATTAAATCGTCACGCGAGTTTCATTACATAAAATTGTTTAAAAATAAATTTGCTGAATTGCGCAATGTATTTAAAAAAGAGAAAAAAGTACAACAGCTTAAAGACAAGTTAACACATTGTTTACAAAAGTACGCACCAATTGGCAAATAAGTCGAAAAGTGCAGCAAAAGCGAAGCCAGAAATAAAGTAAAATTAAATAAAGCTTTAATTAAATTTCACTTGAAGCGCAGTGAAGCACGAGTTGCTCGAATGGATAAGCTGGACACAAATACCGATGCACTCAAGCCAAATGCTTAAACACAGCTCCAACTGTTTTGGGCCAGTGTGCCAGCTGTTGGCTATAACTACACACAAGGGCAATCGACCAGTCCGGACAACTGCAACTACTACGTACGTGACTGGACTGGATTGCACACCCTCCCCTCTAGGGGCAACAGTTACTACAACTACAACAACAACTATATGAGATTTGTGATTTTCGCTCTTGATTTTCGCTGGGCACGCATGCAAATCAACACGAAAGAAAATGAAAAACTGTTTTTCTTTGACTGGTGAAACTAATCGCAATTACAGTTGAAATTGAAATTGAAATCATCGGACGCTCAATTAAGCAATTAAAGCAGCTGCCATTGTCTCGTTATCAAAGTAGTTAAGTTAATTGATGCGAAATTATCGAGTTATGGCGATTTAGTCTTTGAGAATACACGAAAAAAACACTATCTTCAAACATTTTCATTTGTATTCAACTCAAAATTTAATTTCAGTTTATAATGACAGTAGTTGATTAAATGTTAAAGCTTGAGATTTGACATTTTGAATTTTGAAAAAGGTTAAGGAGAAGTTAGGTTGCTTAAAAATCGATATCTTAGGGCCAATATTTTCTTTTTTGTTAATTAAACTTGAGATCAAACTTATTATAACCAAAATGACATTCCGCTCGAAGTTCTGTTTTGGCAAAGTTACAAAAGATTGAAGTTGGACTTATTTATTATTTTAGACATACACTACTGGCCAAATTAATAAGTACACTCTTTCTTTTATTATAACAGCTATTTTTATAATCTTTTGAAAATTGCTTAAAAGGCACTTATTGTATGAAAATGACGAATAAGTGCCTTTTAAGCAATTTTAAAAAAATTATAAAAAATATAAGCGAAAAGATTTTTGAAAATTTCTTTTTGCAGTCATTCCTAAAATTGTTTGACAAAAGTTTTTGCATCCCAAAATTTTTTGTAAAAAATCGAGGAAAAAAGTTTTGAAAGTTGACTTTTTTTAAAATTCGAATATTTCAATGGGTACTTAATGGGTTAAGGAAAGTTATGCATCATTCAAACGGAATTTAGATGACCTTTCCAAATATATTTTGTAAATTTGAAGACTTGACTTACAATAGCTGTTATAGTAAAAGAAAGAGTTAAATTAAAATTGTTGAGTGTCGGCTAACAAACTTCCCCCATCGGGTTGCATTTTTCATCCTTACTCTACCTTTAATTATATATTAAGTCTTATCTATTTATTTTTATTTTATTTTTTTTGTTCTCTTCCTAACTTTACTCCTTTACTCTTTCTATCCAGAATTAGGCTTTAATAACGCATTTTCTTTATATATACTTTTAATGTTATATCTATTGTAATTATTAATATTATTATCTATTGAATATTTTTCAGCTATGTACTAATTAGAGGCAGCAATGTTTGCTTTTTAAATAAATAAATAAATTAATAAATTTTCGACTACGTTTTATTTTTTACAATTAGGGTGTTCAGTTTACTCTAGCAGCGTTGCAGATTGAAATCGTTGCAAGCTTGCTACGAGAGCAGCGCTTTATGTGGAAAGCGTTAAACATAACCACAGTGTGCTGTTTTTTGTTTACATTTTGTTGAATATGTTCAACGCTTTCCACATAAAGCGCTGCTCTCGTAGCAAGCTTGCAACGATTTCAATCTGCAACGCTGCTAGAGTAAAATGAACACCCTTTATGTTTTTTCCCTAAAATTTCTTTTTGGGGAAAACTCGATAGATTGTTTATTTGGGGATATATCGAGTCGATTAATTTTATGTGGATTATTTTATATCGATTCACATAAGTATCTAAAAGTGATATTGTGCACACAATTCTGAAAGCACAAGTGTATTTGCGACTTGTGTAAAACACATGTATCATTAAATGCTCGTTATAGAATTTATACAGTTCTGTAACCAGCTGTTACCAGCTGCACTACAATATATGGGAAAAATACCTTAAATCAAATTTAATATCACTCACCTCATCCTTACAATCCACATGAACTTTGCCGGTGTCCAGCACCCGTCGCAGCTCGACAACATCTCCACGTAGCGCCGCCAGATGCAGCATCACATCCGATGGCGTTTCTTTCTGTAAAAGTTTGATTTTGTTTCAGTTTTAGTATTGCATTGGTAAATAACCAAATCAATTAACAAGTTCAACTTTGGCAGCTGTCAAAAGGTGAGTCGGCACTTGACTAATAGCTAAATGTGTTGAAGCACCAGATGCCCATTGAAAGCGCACAGCCCACAAAGGCATCTGTCTGGCTCTTGGGCGCCACTCTTAAGTAACACTTATCCAGGAAATTAGTTTTACTCGCTCCCCACAACAAATTATAAATTACAGTAATTAGTGTCAAAGGCGGCGGAAAAGACAAAGCTGCAAAAAAGCACTGAAAACACATCACTTAAACAGTCCAACAGCAGCGGATGTGGATGCATTTTTACAATGCCTTGCACAAGTGCAAGTCTTAACCCTTTGGTGGACAGTTTATATACGTACATTAGAGTGCATCGAATTGTATGGGCCCGAAAAAATGAAAAAATGGTAACCCATTTTCGTAATCTGTGGTCAATTCTAAGATGTTTTCACGAAGAAACCATAGTTCTAAAATGAATTCCTGGTCCGCGCTTTTTGAGTTGAAAATTCATTTTTTTTTGAAAATTTATATCTTGGTTGTTTATGGTCCGATTCTGACAAACTTAGTGTCAATACTCTTGTTAGGACGAGGACTTTTAAAATTCAACAGAAAAAAGGACGAAATGTCCTTTAAACATAATTTTCATCCTTGGATCGACGATTTCGCGGTTCGCCTTTATACCAATAAATCAGTCAGAATTAAAGCTATTTTTTGGCAAAAAAAATTTTATTTTCCCTGAACCTGTATTTTTTGTTAACAGAAAATGTAACACATATTTTATTAAAATTGTGTTAAAACTGTATTAAAATAGGTTTTACATTTTCTTTTAATAAAAATTACAGGTTCAAAAAAAAAAATTTTATATTGTGCCAAAAAATTGCTTTAATTTGGACTAATTTTTTAAGATAGAGACGAATCGCGAAATCGCCGTTCCAAGGATGAAAATAATGTTTAAAGGACATTTCGTCCTTTGGTTCTGTGAAATTTTGAAAGTCCTGGTCTTAACTAGAGTACTGACACCAAATTTGTCAGGATCGGTCCATAAACACCCGAGATATACTACTGTGGGCAAAAAGTATCGGGAATTTTAAATTTAAAAAATTTTGGGATTCCAATTGGAACAAATGTTTGTACTTTTAGGTTGGCACTACTATCATTAACATCTGTGCAAAATTATACGTTAAAATATTCATTAGTGTTTAAGCTACGATTAGTTTGGTACGACGCCAAATGTGCATTTGGCGATTTTGGTGCCAAAAAACGGTCAATTTCATCGAAAAAAGCCCCGCGTAGAAGTGAGTGAAACAATGTTTTCTGACTACCAGGACAAGATAAAACGCATTATTACGGGCGATGAGACTTGGATCTACGCTTACGACATGGAAATTACCGATCAATCGAGCGAATATCGGCTAAAGGTGAGCCGAGACCGAAAAAATCGCGTCAAATTTGCTCAAAAATCAAGGTCATGTTGACAGTTTATTTGGATTATCGTGTTGTAGTTCATTATAAATTCCTTCCGACCGACCAAACTGTCAACAAGGAATATTGTTTGAGAGATTTGCGTCGTTTGCGCGAAGCTATGCGTAAAAAGACGCCAGAACTATGGGCTGACAACTCATGGTTCTTGCAACACGATAATGCGCCCTCTCATACTGCCCCTGTTCTTCGTGACCATTTTGCCAAAAACTCGACCAAAATTTTCCCACAGCTACCTTTTTCGCCTGATTTATCTTCGTGTGACCTCTGGCTATTTTCTAAGCTCAAAAGACCACTCCGAGGACACCGTTTCGAGTCGATTGAGGAGATTCAACCAAAATCGCCAATTGCACTTTTGGCGTCGTACAAAACTAATCGTAGCTTAAACACTAATGAATATTTTAACGTATAATTTTGCACAGATGTTAGTGATAGTAGTGCCAACCTAAAAGTACAAACATTTGTTCCAATTGGAATCCCAAAATTTTTTAAATTTAAAATTCCCGATACTTTTTGCCCACAGTAGTAATTGTTCAAAAAAGTGAATTTTTCAACTCAAAAAGCGCGGACCAGAAATTAAGTTTAGAACTATGGTTTCTTTGTGAAAACATCTTAGAATTGACCACAGATTACGAAAATGGGTTACCATTTTTGGTGAAAAAAATCGATGCACTCTAACGTACATACATACAGACGTGTGCGAAATAATAAGAACACCATATGTGAACAATTAATTTGGTAAAAAAAAAGTGTTAAGAAAACATAATTATATTAAACCCTTATATAATTTAAATAGTACACACTTTAAGCTATGTAAATCCAAATAGAATTCAAATTCTGCTGTGTCCATGTCTTTAATAATGGCAATTTTGTTGGGTTAAGTCGAAATTCAGGGGTGCGAAATAATAAGAACAAAGTAAGAAAATAACGGATTGTCGTTTTCTACATAAGTTTTAACAATTTCTAAGTATACACTTAGTTGCCTACATTTAGCATAAGTGGGATCCACCCCTTTTCCGGATCATTTAGACACATCCGGACTTTATAGAAGCTATGAGATCGCGGCATCTGGAGATAGGAGTATTCTTTCAAGTATTTTCTTCTTCTTGCCACAATTGTCCAAAATTTTTTGTCCATAGCATCTCTCACTTCTATCGTTACATTATTTATTGATGATCCACTGGGTTATGGCTCGGCGAAAGAGTCAATCCCTCCATAACATCAACACTGTGGGATCCTAAGCACTATTTCGCTTGACTTGTGATGATATTTGGATCACTTAAGTCTGGATAAATCTAACGTGGAGCATCTTATTTTAAGCATAACACTTGCCACTATTATTCTATATTAGAAGTTGAGATCCATGATACCCACAATTCTAGTAATAAGATCATCCTCAAAAAAAACCCACAATTCTCTATAGCATCGGTCTCAGACCACCATAATCATAATATCATAATCATCATAATCATCATAATTTCTGCTATTGAGAGCTGTTAACCTACTGTTGTTTATTATCTTAAGCGAACTTTACCACATTTGGCTCAACTGATCATAACAAATGGTGTCAGGATCAATTCATAATTTTTCGGATGTCGAGAATTTTTATGTCCCATGGGGTTTTTTTTGCGGATGATCTTATTACTAGAATTGTGGGTATCATGGATCTCAACTTCTAATATAGAATAATAGTGGCAAGTGTTATGCTTAAAATAAGATGCTCCACGTTAGATTTATCCAGACTTAAGTGATCCAAATATCATCACAAGTCAAGCGAAATAGTGCTTAGGATCCCACAGTGTTGATGTTATGGAGGGATTGACTCTTTCGCCGAGCCATAACCCAGTGGATCATCAATAAATAATGTAACGATAGAAGTGAGAGATGCTATGGACAAAAAATTTTGGACAATTGTGGCAAGAAGAAGAAAATACTTGAAAGAATACTCCTATCTCCAGATGCCGCGATCTCATAGCTTCTATAAAGTCCGGATGTGTCTAAATGATCCGGAAAAGGGGTGGATCCCACTTATGCTAAATGTAGGCAACTAAGTGTATACTTAGAAATTGTTAAAACTTATGTAGAAAACGACAATCCGTTATTTTCTTACTTTGTTCTTATTATTTCGCACCCCTGAATTTCGACTTAACCCAACAAAATTGCCATTATTAAAGACATGGACACAGCAGAATTTGAATTCTATTTGGATTTACATAGCTTAAAGTGTGTACTATTTAAATTATATAAGGGTTTAATATAATTATGTTTTCTTAACACTTTTTTTTTACCAAATTAATTGTTCACATATGCTGTTCTTATTATTTCGCACACGTCTGTACATACGTGATAAATAATATAAAAATGATATCTTGCCTTGGTTTCATAAGATTGTGTGTGATAAATATGAAAGTGAGCGTACCTAAATATGACCTTTCACTTAAAAATATAATTATAGACGTATTGTTAAAGTTTTACAACTGATTTCCATTTTAGCTATAAATTAACCTTTTTTTAATATTAACGGGTCACAACTAAAATTCTGGACTAATTTCAAAAGTCCACCAAAAATTTATTTTTGATTAATACTTACTGAATTTTTTTTTTTATAAAGGTCGTAATAATATAAGATAATTTTATTTAATAGACTTGATCAAAATGTCTTTTGTCGGCCACACTACGCCGTTTTGTGCAGACTCTCGAAAATGCACGTTGTACGCCCTTTGGGTCAATTTCTTTTAGGCACTTTCGGATGCGACGTGTCAACTGAGTAAATTTTGGCCTTCCATCCATTCTTATACACTAATCTTTTAAGTTTACCAAAAAAATCTGCAATTGATGTGGAATATCTGTCTTTGGGAACAAATTTAATATTTTTGCTTACCAAGAATTAATGATTTTTTTTGTAACTTTTGCACATCCAAATGCATTGCGTTCTTACAACCTGGTGCAACCTGGTGACCGCTGCTTTTTTCTGGCTTTGATATTTAATGATTTTAATATTTTGCAGATATGTTGCAGTGAGCATCCGAATTTTCGGGCCGCTTCAGCTTGGCTTATTCCATGTTTATTGTTAAAAGCAGTCTTTAGCTTTTAAATGTTTTTTGTAGTCATAATTGTTGATTTTCTTTAAGAACCAGACTGCCTTCCTATTTTCAAACTGCTGAGAATTAAATATAAAGTGCTTTTTGCCACGCCCTCCGCCATAAAATGGGCACAGGTGTAAGTTTTTCCCTGCTGTTTGTGATCTTGGTAAAAGCGTACAATACGTTTTCGCAGCTGTTGCTGTTTGGAAGCCATTTTGAAGTCTAATATAGTGCACATAATTTTTTGGAATTATTTGGTAAAAAGATCATGCAATAGCTGATTTTAGTACCAAATATTATTGTTATACGACAAAGCATGCCTAAGCTGCAGGCACTCAAAATCTGTCCAGAATTTTAGTTGTGACCCGTTATACAATTTTTATACAATTTATTTTGTTATTTTTAAGAGCCGTTTTTTCAATGTACATATAAACTGTATCTAAGATATGATTTAAAATTTGACAGTAATTTCTATACATTTTACGTCAAAAAATATTTTCAATAGTTATCAAACACCTTATTTAGACATTGAAAAATCGGGCCTAAATATATTTATCTATTTATTTATTTATCTAATTATATATCTGTATATCTCTTCTTTTCCCCTATTTTTAAATACGAAATATTATTTTTTTTACACTAAGGAACCAAAACGAGTTTAATGGTTTTATGTACGTAAATGTACATATGTTAACGGAAATTTACTGTGCTCATTAGATTTATAAAAACATAAATAAAATATAAAAAATTCATATTTGTACTCCCAGTTAATTAGATTTAGGTACCATAACATAAATGCTTAAGCCCGCATTAATATATCGCTTACAGCTCGACGAAAAAATTTTTGTGCGCCCGTATATGTAAAGTATATAATTATAATTACCTAAAAAAAAAAAATATAAATATATAAAAACACTTGCCAAACCTACAACTTAAGTTTCATTGAAAAAATAATGATTGAATGTACAAACGAATATAAAATGTAGCAGCTTAAGCCGTGGTTAAATCGACCCCTACGGAATAACTACGTGTTAAACAAGAGCTAAATGCAATGATAATAATGACAATGGGGCCAGCGTCAAAGTTGAACAATTCAGATGAAATGGAAGTACGATAAATATTTAAACTATGAGTACTTAAAAATGTCATTGGAACAGGAAAAGTGACAGCTGTGAGTTAATGAAGCGCATTGACTCAAGTTGGGGGCACTTGTAAAAAACAGCAACAACAACAATATCAACAACAACAAAAACAGGTGGAGCAAAGTCCCCCTCATAATGTGGCAACAATGCGAATGCTGACATAATGCTCATCATGATGATGCTGTTGTCATAATGTTGATGATGATTATAATATTAATAGACAAACTGAAATGTCAGATGCACACAGGTGAGTAGCACTTTTAAAGCTTCAGACAAGCACTAGACACTAGTCACGACTTGCCAGCTTGCCACATGCTTGTGCCACACTTGAGTGGCAAGTGTCTCAATAGCAATGGTCTTGCCACCTGTCAAGTTGTTGTTTAAGCAACTGTATCAATTATTAAGTGACCTTCTTGAGAGTCTCTTCAACCTAATGCCTAATTCCATTTTATCAAGCCAAAGCCGAAGCGATAAACAAGCTAAAAGCATGCTAAATAATGGGTTCTTTAATATTTGTTTGGTTAGTCAAATGAATTACTTGGACAAACATCAAGCTGATGCATGCGAATCTTTGTTGTCTTCGGACTATGAAGTCACATATTGCATGGGCAATTTATCTAGGTGTGTCATACTAGATAAATAATGAGTTGGCTTTAACTATATAGACTGAGATATGCATGGTTGCGAAGTTTACTCCACTAACTAATACCCTGTAATCGAGTGAAAAATACACGGGACACTATAAGAAACTTAACAAATATTTACTTAATTTGAAAACATAAAACAAATTATAAGACCAAAATTAGGCAAACATTTAATTTGAAAAAAAAAAATGATTATTCATTGAAACACGTGATATTTAATAAAATAATTAGGATTTCGGCATTTACATTTTTTTTCTATTTAATATTTTGTTTGTTTCATAAGATTAGACTCAGTCGGATTTAAAAAAGTTATACACTAGCCAAAAAAACTATGCGTAGGAGTACAATATTTTTTTTACTTTAACAGCAATTGTAAGTGAAGTTTTCATTGTGAAAAAATATATTTGGAGAGTTTGTTTAAACTCCGTTTGAATGATGCTAAAATTTACTTAACTAATTAAGCACCCATTATAAAATTCGAATTTTTGTAAATTTTTACTTTTTATACTTTTATCCTCGATTTTTTAAAAAATATATTTTTATGCAAAAAAGTTCTTGAAACAATTCTTAGAGCAATTCTTCATGCAAAAAAAATTTTCAAAAATATCTTCGTTAGTATTTTTTTTATGATTTTTTGAAATTGCTAAAAAGCCACTTTTTGTGTGAAGTATAGGAAAAAGGGCTTAAAATAGTGATTTTGGGATTTTCAAAATATTATATAAAATACTAGCAAAATTAAATTTCAAATTATTAAATTGAAAAGTCACTCCTAGAATTGTTTGAAGAATTTTTTTGCAGAAAAATATTTTTTATAAAAATTCGAGAAAAAAAATTTTAAATGTAGACTTTTACAAAAATTCGAATTTTTCAATGGGAACTTAATAGGTTAAGAAAATTTTTGTATCATTCAAACGGAATTGAAATGACCTTTCCATTGATGCTAATATGTTAACGATATCGGCGCAAATTAGCCCCCAAATCTTAAGATGTTTGCTGTGCCAATAAATATGTTCGCCAGTGTATATTTCCCAAAAATTAATTAATTATATTTTCCCTAAGTTTTCTACTGTTATTATTATTCTAATTTGTACTTTCTAAGTTTTGCCTCCAAGTTTTTCATTCATATTTATGTTTATTAGCTTTGTTCTTAGTTTTCATTTCAGAATTTGCATATTAACATGCTGAAAATACTATCAGTTCGAGATATCTTTTATGGTAGATAGGAACTTACATTTAAAACTAAACGTCAAAGAAGTATGGAATAAATTTGCTCTGTACATAATTTTCCCAAGCTAACTCTTACATCATTTCCCATGCCAATCGCGTCTAGACAAGCTGCCAAAATGAGTATTCTCTAAGCTAGTCTAAGCGACTTTTATTTTTAAATGGGTCAAACTCACCTTTAGTGACATGCTTTGGTTCCTTCTTCTCCCTCTCTCTCTCTCTCTCTCCGTCTGCCTGGTTCCTGGTCTAGTGGCAGTTGCAGTTGCACCTGCTTACAAGCCCGTTACCATTGACCGATATTCAAACTGTAACGCAGCCTCTGCAGCAGCGGCGTCCGACTTCTAGTAACAGTAATAGTACGACGACGATAACAACAATATATCTATTGTAACAGTAATAGTAATAGTAAATATAACAACAACAGCAGCTGGCAACTGGCACCAATCAAATCAAAGCACATAGACAGAGATCATCATTGAAGAACCAACGAAGCAAAGAAGCAAACGACGACCAGTTCCAAAGTATCCGAGTCCAGGCGCTGTAAATAAAAAGCAAGTCGTGTCACGGGGCACATCAAAATTAAGTTGCAAGTTGCACAGACTGTTGCGAATTGTTAGTTGCCCGTTGCAAGTTGCAAAGCTGAGAGTTTGGCTATTTTCCCGGGTCGACAAGTTTCCCAAGCAACTGCCCGATTAGAATGCAAAAACAAAACACAAAGCACAAAACAGAAAAGAAAAAGTTGCAATCCAATTGCCAATTGCTCTGGGCCAGCAATAAAAAGAGCAATTTTTTGCACTTGCAAAAAGGATTAAATTATAGTAGATACCATGTAATTGTGGAAAGGAGAACGAGGAATATAAAGCATGTGGATTACTTTGAAAAGCACAAGAGATTCTAAGAAGGTCTTTAAGAGGATTGAAAGATGGCAACATTTAATTAGTTTTCAATTTCATAGAATTTCATTAATTATAAGATTTTTAAATCTATATAAAGTTTTTTCCGTGAAGAAGAACGAAAAGTATATGAGATTCTAAGAAAGTATTTAAGAGGATTGAAAGATGAAAACTTTTAATTAATTTTCATATTCAAGGATTGTTATTATAATTTAAGTTACGTACAAGATTTATAAATCTTTTAAAAGTTGCTTTATACTCCAATTAGTTAACTTAAAAATCATAATTTTAATAAATGCATTTTATGTTTCTATTCTTTTTCACTTTTTGTTTTGTTGATATTATCTTACTATTAATATTTTATTTTATTCTGTTAAGTAAGATTTCTTTAGCAAATAAGTATTAAATTATCAAGATCCTATAAAAAAGACCTCAAAACTTGCCATAGTTTATATGTAATTTTTACCTATACACAGTCTGTTACAATTTCATAAATTTTTTTTGGACTTTTAGCTATCTATAGAGCAACTTTCATTATTGCCAAGCAATTTTTTTCGATTTGCAAGCCAATCAATAATATTTAAAAATTTTTAATTTTATAATTTGCTTTACTGACGTCGATACGCCACAGAAATTGACAGGCGATGGGTTAAAAGGTCTTGTCAGGGGTCTAAAAAAGCAAGTAATGGGAGAAGACATTGCATTTCTTTTACTTTGTTTCGTTGCTTACTTATTTTAATTGCATTTCATGCTGCCACATTTTGCTTGTTTTTATGATGCTTTACACAATTCGTATCATCATCATCATCATCGTCAAATGCCGCCTTTCAACTTTTGACCCAGAAAGTGCTTTACTTAAAGTTTTCTTCTACGTCATCAGCACGCATTTTGGTGCTGACATCACAGTTTTCCGGCATGTCTTTAATTTTCTTTTTCTTTTGCGTTTTAAATCTCTCTCTCAGATTGCTTGCACATCTTAATTACTTTATACTTTTTAATTAAAAATGGTTTGTTTTTCAACCTCACAATTTACTAGTTGACTTCATTCATTAAATTCCCATTGAAAACTATTTATTGCTTTTGAAAATGTTATCTTTAAACTGTTTAAAAGGGGCTTTGAGTAACCTAAGGTTCTAGGTCGTTAGGTGTACGACGAGAACTTGAGAGATAAGTACCTATCAAATAGCTATTTCATTTGATAAATGCCTATAACTTACAACATGCTATCGGTAAGTTGCAGTCATTGACTACGCTAATCATTTGGGTTTTATTTTCCCTTTCATTACCGAGCCGAAAACATCAATAATAATAACTTAAAAAAAAGTAACTAAACAGCGAATGTTAAAAATTAAAGTTTAGTTTTTGCAAACAAAATACAGTAAGTTTCACTTTTGTTTTGCTGTTTTGTGTTATTGTTTTCTTTAGTTTATAAATAGCCGCTTGCTTAACAAACATGATCTCATTTATGGCGAATAAATTTGCATTTTTAGTTTAACATTATGCAAAAATCACACACTCACAAGTACGCGTTAAAGGTCAAGAAGCTGTGCGACAGGCCCGTTATGAGCTCTCTTTAAGAATGATACAAACAACAACGCAGCGGGGAAATACAAAACACGCCGCCAAGCGTTCGGTAGAGCAAGAGACGGGAAAGCACCGCACACGACAAAAGTTGAAATGCGACTGAAGAGCCAAAGTAAAAAGTTTCGCAGCAGAACCTGCTCGAATATATTTGTATATATATTTAGATCTTTAGACGAGCTCTACCTATAAAAAGCAAACTGAATATACTTATACGTATATAAAACCTAATTATCCCGTTGAAATTTGGCTTAATCTCTTAAAAATATACAACTTTAAATCAAAATTAACGGAAATATTTGCCGAATTGAAGATATAACATAATGTTAAAATGAAATGTCAGTGTTATTAACCTGCAACAAAGCTCACTGTTATCAAAGATACTGCACTGATCGAGTATTAAATACCTGTTAGCAATGTTATACTTCTGTTAACGCATGCTGTTAAGCACAGGTTAATGTTTCTAACTGATCTAGAACTAAATGTTTATTTATTTAATGCGAGTAAGCATTTAATTGTATTATTTAAAATAGTTTACCTTTCAAAAATTTATATTAATGCGAGAGCAGAAATTTCACGATATTTTGCACTTTATAATTGATTTTTACCGCCAAATTATAACGGTAAGTTAATAACACTGCTTTGTGAACTGTTAATTTGAAAAGCATAACCAGTCGCGCTAATTCACAATGAAAACAAACTCACACGCCCCCGCTCACCGCCCACACAGACGAACTTAAAAATACACACTAAGTTGGCGAAGCAAAAAAAAGTTCTTTGGCTTCCATTGACGGAAAATCGGCGTTGACACCGGATCAAGGACACCGACGACGCAGCCTCTGTCCAAAATCAATACTCACACGCAGTAAGACTCTGAGTTTGTTCACAAGTAATATTATGTTTCGCACCAATAATTGCTACTGTTTTTGCTATTAAGGTTTATTACGGGTATATCCTATGGATATAGGTCCTACGAGTGCACAGCTACCGACTTTACCAAGGGCGCTAAGGCCAAGAAAGATCCGGCGCCAATTTTATACGGTACAACTACTCTTCATGTTAAGCAAAATATGTGTAAGTGTAGTTACACTCTTCACTTATTTTACTTCTCGCTCCCTCTTTGTGCTTTTGCCGAAGGAAGTTGCCTGACGGTAAAAAAAAAATCATGTGGCAACATTGTCAAAGCGACTAATAAATTAGGGTTGTTGATATAATATTCATATATCGATAGATATTTTTTGGCGATGATATATTTATAACTGATACTTTTTTGAAACGATAAAATCAATATTAATATAATTATACAACTATTTTCGTCTATAAAAATTTACTTTTAGAACTGCAAGTAATTAAGGTACTTTTAATTTTAAACAGTTTCTGCTCGTGCCTTAAATAAATAATAAGCAAAGTCAACTTTGATGGACTACCCTTAATAAATAGTATGATGCAGAAGAGCATTTATTGACTTATCGATAGTTTTTCTTGCAACCCTACACGCGCAGCCAACTTCACTCTTTCTCTTTTCAGCCTCCATTGACGAGTGTTGGTCGCAAATTTGTAAATTATTACAAAATGTGAGTATAATTGCCATAATTAGCTTTAAAAAGCGCACAAAACACTTATAAAATGTTACTCTACGCATTGCAGCATAATGGAGAACGACGCCGGTGAGAACGTTGATTTGTACGTGCCCCGTAAATGGTAGGTGGAAGAACACGTGTTTCACGGACAACTCGAATTTGTTCGCTGCTGCATTTCATCTGGAAATTGGGAAAAACAGTGCTAATTTGTTGCGTGTATTTTTTCCCAGCTCGGCATCAAACAGAATCATCCACGCTAAGGACCACGCCTCCGTGCAATTGAGCATTGTTGTTGTGGATCCCGAGACCGGTCGCCAAACCGATGGCACCAAGACCTACGCCATTTGCGGTGAGATCCGTCGCATGGGCGAGTCCGACGATTGTATTGTCCGTCTGGCCAAGAAGGATGGCCTAATTACCAAGTAAGTTTGTCCATCAGTCAATCGCCTTATGGCCAAGTATTAATTGTGCTTCCATTTCCCTTTTGTTTTGCAGGAACTTCTAAATAATGTACACTAGAATTGGTAATAAAGTGAATTCCTTTTGTATGTAACGAAAAATACGTGAATTTTGTGTTTTCTTTAATACCTTTTGGAATAAATAAAGTGGCGCAGCCGAAGTATGCGGGAATGTAAATAACAATGTTGATATTTGCTTGTAAATAACAATCACATCGGATTGTTTGGCCATAACGATTACTGCCATTGGGCCTTCTTTCCATTAAGGATATTTCAGATTCAAAAGTGGCGCCGATTGGATTTCAGGCACAGATAAAGTTCTAATGGAACATTTCTGTTAAAATTAAGTATCTAATATACATATATATATTTTTGGATACATTCATGGAGCAACCAAGCTTGGCGGTCAACTTAAAATGCAGTTAAATTCTAGCGGAGATTTGAGCACATCAGTAATTTTAACAGATAAGTTCATCTCTTAAGCATAATATCCAGTAGCTGAAAATATTTTGGACGGTCAAAATGTTCGATGTTTTGATGTCGGACCTTACAGAATTCAGTGTGGCAGCATAATACCAAAAATCACTAAAAAGTTGAGAGATTGTTGGTCTTATGCTGCTGTGGTCACACTGTTCGTCAGCTTTGAAACAACAAACAAATAAATAACATTGAGCACACAAATAAAGAGGAAATGGACAAAATGGACAGGACAAGAGAAGTAGCAGCGACTGATACCCTAATTATTAAATTAACAATTATTAATTACAAAAATCCCATCAAGATGTTGTTTCTTCGGTCAAATCCCTCAATATTGACTCCTGTTGCTCCTCTTCAATAATTCTAATTCGCTCTTTGTGTTCCAAGATTTCAATTTGGCTCTTATTTTGTTGCTTATTTGGCTCCATTGCTGCTCAAAATGATTTCGACTGAGTCGAAACACTGAACGAATCGATGTTTTGAAAGGTCAAAAAAAAAGCTGCCAGCTGCTCATGAGCTGCCCAGTGTTGTAAGTACTGGACCCAAGGGTTTTCTGAGCTAGCCTTTCAAAATAATTTTAGGTACTGGATACAAGGTTTAGAAATAGCCTTTCAAAATAATTTCGAGCCAGTTTGCAACCCTTTTTTTTATATGGAGTTGATACCTTTCAAACTGGTTTTTCAACAACTGGATACTATGCTTTAACACTGACGACTGCTAAAATATGCAGTCACACTTTCCAAATTTAAATTTGTGATAATTGAATACATACATCGAGATGCACAAAAATCGAATCTTGCAGCGATTGTCAGTGAAGTTTACGATGTGTGTCAACAGCAAGGCCGCTGTACGCTGAAAATTTCTTTGCATCCCATACAGAGAAATAATACAATTTAAAGAGTTATATTATATGAGTGGTCTTTTAGTTGGACTATACGATATTATAAAGATAATGAAGGCGATTTACCATTGATTTAAAAATAAAGACCAAAATAAGCGACTACCTTACGTTGTCTAAGCTTTCGACTACTGAAAAAATCACAAAATTGTATATTTGAGCAAGGCTTTTTGTATAAAACTATTTTTAATATGGTCTGAAATAATCTAACGTTACTTTCGAGATTTTTCAAGCTCAAAACCGTTTCTTGTTTAGTTTTTTTAGCCTTTGATTTTACTGAGAATTGATAAAAGCATAAAATAACTTTTAGTTTAGTAATAAACAATCTTTTTTATTCAAATTGTATTTTCATTAGTTTTGTGATGTTTGAAAAGGGATTTGTTCATATTGGAAGTCAATTTTCAAGCAACGGGCAGGCATATAAAAATTAGTTTTTATTGAAATCTGCATACTGCATCTATTAAATCGTAAATTGTTTAAATAAGTAGAAATGTTGTTTAATTTAGTTTATTCAAATTTGAATTCACGCGCCTTCAAAGCCTTTATGTACATATGTATATTTCGCGAGAAATCAAGGAAATGTCCTTCAAATGACCACTCGAAAGACATTGCATTTAATCATATTAACTTTAATTCCGTTATAAGGCTTTTCAAAAAGAAAAAAAATTGTATTTTTGCTATGCTTTTGCATTTTGCATGAACAGCGTACAGTCTTGTTTATTCTTATCGATATGTTAAAGCCACCAGTGTGGCCACAGGTACAATTACAATGTTGGAAAATATCCCAAAAAAGTAAACAACCACGCACGTGTTTTGCCAAACGTTTCAATTTTAATTCTGCCCCTCAGTGAAGCACACCAGCCGAGAGGTTGCATTTAAATTTTATTGAAACAACAAAGAAAAACAATAAAGAAATAACTAAAATGGTAAGTTTCCAAAGCAATCACATGAATCAATTACGATCTGATTTAGTAATAACACATAAACACATTGTTTTTTCTATAGACCGAGGAAGTGAACCCGAAAGCATTCCCATTGGCCGATGCTCAGTTGACCGCCAAGATAATGAACTTGCTGCAGCAGGCTCTTAACTACAACCAGCTGCGCAAGGGTGCCAATGAAGCCACCAAGACGCTGAACCGTGGTTTGGCCGATATCGTCGTGCTTGCTGGCGATACGGAGCCAATTGAGATTCTGCTGCACTTGCCGCTGTTGTGCGAGGACAAGAACGTGCCGTATGTGTTTGTGCGCTCCAAGCAGGCATTGGGACGTGCATGCGGTGTGTCCAGGCCCATTGTGGCTTGCTCCGTGACCACAAATGAGGGCAGTCAGCTGAAATCGCAGATTACCTCCATACAGCAAGAAATTGAAAGGCTGTTAGTTTAAGTAAAGAGTTGACTCGTCAATCGAAAACCGTACAAATATGTAAACTGTAACATTAATTAAAGCGTGTATTTTTTAATACAAATTTCCAATTCGCTGGCATCTCTATTTTGCTTAAAATTGTTTAGTGGAATATTTTATTAAATAAAATATAAATATCGATACTTCAGCCGATAGTTATAGCGCATGCTTTCAAACGTGCACGTTTTGCAGCACTATCAAAACAGCTGTTTTAAAATGTCAAAACGTTCGCCGTGTGAAATTTGTTAATTTTCATAGGAATTTGGAAGAAACCTGCGGAAAGCCCACAACAACTAACAAAAATGCCTAACAATTCGCATGACCTAAGAAAACATTTATCTCAATGCAAGTGACAAAAAGCATATAAAAGCAAAAAACACAAAGCACGCAGCGCCAACCACAACAACAACGACAACAATCAAATTAAACGTCTGGCAACAGACGGCGGCGGCGTTTCAACTACGAGTGCAACAACAATAATTGCAACATGAAATTGCTCGGCAAATACGTGGATAAGGGCATGCAGGGGTAAGTTCCAAATAGGCGTTATCATTTCAATAATTCCATTAGCTAATTTTGCAATTCGTAATAACAGCAATGTGACCCTCGTGCCCGAGGAGTCGGAGGACATGTGGCATGCGTACAATCTGATAGCTGAAGGCGACAGCGTACGCAGCACAACCATACGCAAGGTGCAAAACGAAACCGCCACCGGATCATCCACGAGCAGCCGCGTTCGCACCACACTCACAATTGCCGTGGAGAGCATTGACTTTGATACACAAGCACAAGTGTTGCGTTTGAAGGGACGCAACATTGAGGAGAACCAGTACGTCAAAATGGGTGCCTATCATACGCTCGATCTGGAGCTGAATCGCAAATTCGAATTGCGCAAACCCGAATGGGATACTATTGCCTTGGAGCGCATAGACATGGCCTGCGATCCCACACAGTCGGCGGATGTTGCGGCCGTTGTCATGCAGGAGGGCTTGGCACATGTTTGCCTCATCACCGCAAGCATGACGCTGGTGCGCAGTAAAATTGAAGTGTCCATACCGCGCAAGCGCAAGGGTAACGTGCAGCAGCACGAGAAGGGATTGGCCAAGTTCTACGAGCAGGTCATGCAGAGCATATTGCGTCACGTCAACTTTGATGTGGTCAAGTGCGTGCTGATTGCCTCGCCTGGCTTTGTGAGGGATCAGTTCTACGATTACATGTTCCAGCAGGCCGTCAAAATGGACTATAAAGTGCTGCTGGACAATAAAAGCAGATTCATGCTGGTTCATGCATCCTCCGGCTTTAAGCACTCACTCAGAGGTACGCTTCAATTTGAACACGCTCAGTTAATATCTAGTTGTAATAATTTTTCACATTTCAGAAGTGCTACAAGATCCCGCTGTTATTGCTAAAATGTCCGATACGAAAGCTGCTGGCGAGGTTAAAGCATTGGAACAGTTTTACATGATGCTGCAGTGTGAACCAGCCAAGGCATTCTATGGCAAGAAACATATACTCCGTGCTGCCGAGGCTCAATCTATAGAAACTTTGCTCATTTCTGACAATCTGTTCAGGTGAGTTCTATCTAAAGATTATCAATGCAATTGTCACTTAATATTCCCTTATATGTTTTCCGAAGTTCCATAGCTAATCAGACCGCCTTGAAAATATGTGTTGACTGTAGTTTGTTAACTCAGTTTGGTTAAATTTTAAGATGACAGATTGTTAGCTCAGCTCTAACTATCTTCTTACTTGTTAAACAAAGAATTAAGTTAATTTACTACCTCAACAATTTACAACATTTGGTATGTAAAGTGATTACAGCTTACATGTTATTTACTTTATACAATCCGTAGCCTTATCAACTGTATTCATTCTGCGTGTACATGTAGCAACACGACAATTTAATGTTTAATCAAGTAGAAAGATCAAGAGCACGATCGTTGACAAGCCCACAGCGCCAAACCTTCAACTTTATCAAATTGCCAGCTTATTTTTGTTTTATTGTTTGCCATATGAAGCATCTGTTGGTGCGCTACATGTGCTGCATACGTCTTGAGAGGGTCGCTAAGTGATATAGTATTTAAATCATTCGTCGATTATACTCTTCAGTTCTCTCAAATGATCTTTGATCTTAGCTTTGTTTCTATATTTTCTATTTCTTTTTATTTCACGCTTATTTCAATTTGAAAGCGATAAGTGCCGTTTCTTTTGTACAAGGTTCTATGCTTACTTAGAAGAATTCCATTAAAAACTATATATGGGCATTTCCAGAAAAAGGTCCACCTCGTCCAAAAACGTTAAATTGATTAAAAACTCACATCTTGTGAAATTTTCTTCCAAAAATGTATTCAAGTTATTTATTTAAACAATATACGCTAGAAGAAATTCAATAGGATGAACATATAGATTCTATATAGGAATAAATTCACATTTTTCAATATTTTTGGCCTTTTTCTTAAAAATTGATTTCCAAAATGGACCGTTTTTATTCTATCGATTACACTTAGTGAGACAGTAAGATTGTAACGTAAACCATTTTAATACATGGAAAAATATTGAAAATTTAATTTAAAACAAGTTTTACAAGTTGTCGATATATCGAATACAATTTGATGGATAACATATATTCTTGGAGCAAACTAGCTGGAAATCTTGTCACGTTCGCGATGTCGCGTTACAAATTACTAACAAAACTCGTAAAATAAATAAAATGATAGTAACATCTTAAAATAATTTATAAAATGGAAAACTACATTATTTTACTATGGTTTCAGAGTATTTTCTTTTTAATTACTCGCCACATTTCGCAGACTTTCGTAATTGTCAAGATGAAGTCAAACATGACTTTAATTTTTCGTCGCGTTCGCGATGCATTGTTTTCTATAAATAATTTTGAAATGAAATAAAATGCATTAAACACGTGAGAAAACATTTTTGAAAATGTCAAATTTAGCCATTTTTTTTTCATTTAAAGACATACAAATGTCGCGTTCTCGATCCTGGAAATACCCATATACATAATTTAGTTTAAGACTGATCTACTTTTTTTTAAATAAGCAATCAGCGAAATTATGGTTTACATCTGAAGCTTTCCTTTAGCTTCGATTTCTCGTACAAATTGATTATTACAGCTTAGTCTGAGTAATTTGAGAGTACAGAGAATGGGCTAAATAATTTTAAAAAGTAATTTTCTTTTCCATTCTGTAAATTTTACAGTGGTGGGCACGCAGTGGCTCCGGGAGCAGCGACTGTTCCCAACTATTTTTCTGCCTATTCGGCGCCGTGAAGTCGCACAAAAGACTCGCTGTTGTTGTAGTTGTTTTTGTTGTGCTCCCGAATTCAGATTTCGTGCCCACCGCTGCTGTAAAATGATCGTGGCTTACATTTTTAAGTAGCGCATCAAAAGCTCGTATTTGCTCACTCTTGGGTGATCTGAAGCGCTTTCAGATCTTCTGTCTGTCGCAGTTTTTGCACAAATTTAGCCATTTAAAGAAAGCACGTCCAAAACGCTAATTTAATGTGCCCCCCATGATGTGCTCATGATCAAGGTTGCCTCCATGGAGTCTCGAATGGGCAACAAATGCTGCCATTTTTGGTCTGCTTTGTCTGTTGTCGGTTGTCGGTTGTCGATTGACAGTCGTCTGTTTTGTTTACGTTTTATTTCGATTCAGAATTTGAATCTGTATCTGAATTCGAATCGGGTCCGGAATCCGAAGCTGAAACTGAAAAAGTGCCCCGTCGCATAGCCCGTTTACATTTTTAATGAGCCGTTGAAATTCCATTTTATTGTTTTGGTTGATGTTTTTTTATTTATTGTTTTTTATGCAAACTGCGTGGCATGCAATTAAATTAAATGTTATTACTTAGAATTAATGCTTAAAGGTCTATGCAAAATGTTTTATTTGTTAAATTTAGCACGTTTAATCAGTCCCGTAAATTGTGGTTCAGTTTCTGAGGAAGAGAATCTTCAGTGATCATTCACAATCAAAAACTGTTCAAATCGCAAGTCATCAAGGTTGCCTTCATCGTTGTTGTTGTTGTTGGCGTTGTTGTTGCTGCTGTTGCTTGTGCTTTATCTCGACAGTTTTGATTGCTGTTGATTGTTTCGCAATTGATAAAGAAAAGAGGCAAAAGAAAAGAAGAGCACACAAATTATGTGTGTACATTTAGTTAAAAATAGGCTCTTGACTTGATGTTGAAATTGATTTGATTTACCGTCTGTGATTGTTGCTGGCACGCTGCTGTTGGACATTCCATTGATTCTTGTGTCTTTTCTGCTGCGCCACAACATCATCCAAGTCTCTGCCACGACTTGCATTACAATTCTCCACTCTGGCCCTCTGTTCACTCAGCAAAAGACGCTTGTAGTAATCATCGAGCGTTTCACGCAATGGCAGCAGGCGGTTGAGACTGGAACTGGAACTGTAACGGGGGCTATGGCTGGAATTTGAACTGAAACAGCTTCTGGAACTGTGCCCATAACTGGAACTTGGCGTTGTTGGTGGGCGGCACATTTTGTGGAGTTTGTCTTCTTCTTCGCACAGCTGCTGCTGCCACTGCGGATAGCCCAGCTCAGAGATTGTGTAGTCCGGCTGCTTGGTGAGCATCTTGATCAGCGATCACACTTGTGTAGGAACTGAAGTGGAAGTGAACAAAGTACAAAGAAAGTTAGAGAACTCTTGAGTCTTGAGTCTTGAGCATTTAATACATTCTTCAGTGTCTACTATCAACATTTTTGGCAAGCTTATCTTTATTTTCTGACGTTCTTTTTGGGTTATTATAGTTCGAATGCCTAAATTGAAATTAAAAACATTCCATTAACAGTTTTAATTAACTAGAAACGGACATTATTATAGCATTTTAATAACGAACATTGACAACAATGACATTATCAGCTTAATTTTATTAAAAATAGAATAAACATATCAGTTTTGATTCATATTATAAGCATTTAAGTATGTATCTTAGTTAATCTTTTTGCAAAATCTTGCAATAATTGAATATAGCTTAACTTGTAACTTTGAGGAATGTTTAACAATATTTTCTTGCGATCTAAGTATATTTTTAGTTGCTCGTTTGTTACAACTTCTTTATACATATTTAGCAGGGAGTCGTTTAATTTCGCATATTATAATGTAGATGCTACTTATAAATATGCAAAGTGTAGTCATGACTATAAGATCCAATGTAGTAAACATTCTGAAACGCTTAATTTGAGCACTTAGATCTAATAATGACTATTTCCCAGAATTGCTAGTCTATTAACCATAAAAAACAGAGCCAGGTGTTCTAGTTTCCAGTCTTGAGTATTGTGTATTGTGTTTCTCTTTTCACACGCGTATTAAGTACGAATATTTTCAGGCTTCGTTTCAGTTTGTAATTCTCTCAGTTTCCACATTTCAAATTCTATGCAGCTCGATTAGCGGCGTCTGAGAATTTTGTTTTTTAAGCTGTATCAGTTTACAACATAAGTTTTGATTTATGCGACCTAAACGTCTTGTAAATGTAAATTCTATCTGTAGCTGTGCTGGTATTTCGTATCTGTATCTACATTTTGTATCTCTTTTGACTTTTGCATTTGTGCCATTTCTTTGACTCGAACTTCTGAAACGCAAAACTTGTGCTAATTATCATTATTATTCACAGCTGTGGGCGTGAAAACAACAACATGAACAACAACAACTGGAACATGAACAACAACAATAATTAGGAATTTCAATCTATTAAATCGCACCGTTTATGGTTCGCCCTGGAGGCGAGTCTCAAACGGTCAACTCTTGCACCCATTTTGATTGAATTTTTATATATAATTTTTTCTTTGAGAGACACGACTTGTGTTCCACATGCGACCCCCTCTTGCCATGTAACATGATCCACATTTGTCGAGTCTTTGGCTGCTTCTTGCATATTTTTATGCCTTCATTTATGCCCGTCCATTTCTCCCTACACTTCCCCTTTGCTGTGTGTTCTTTTCTTCATTGCACTGTGCTCTTTGAATGGATTCATTTTTCTTCGATTTATCTGTTCAACCAGTTTTTCTAGTCTGTTGTTTTAGGGCGTTTCGGAGCGCGCTTTATGCCTTGCAACGTGCCCCTATTTACAGTTTTGCAGCTGTGGCTGCTGGTTGTTGTTTCACTTGTGTGTAAATATTGACTTGAAAGCAATTTTGTATTTTTATTTTGGGCACGTGCATTAAGGTTGCGAAAGTTTTACGTCTTTTGTTTTTGGAATTATGCAAGAAATGAAAGGGCCCCGATTAGGTTTACTTGTAGGGTATTATGTATAGTCTGGACATGAATCTGGAATATTAAATCTGAAAACTACTCGGTATCTGTGCGGAACTGTGTACAATTATTTCAATATTCCCATAAAATTTGTCGATTACACATGGAAATTTTGTCTAATACATTTTGAATTTAAAAATGGGACTATCAGGGGTGCCACATAAATCGCTTTCGCTTGAATTTCACTTGAATTTCACTTAAATTTCATAAAAATTTCATACAAATTTAAGTAAAATTCAACGAAAGCAATTTCTGTGGCACCCCTGTATAACTATTTCGAGAGCCTGTCTTTACTTTTATGCAAGGGTATTCAGTGTTCGGGATCCCATTTACAACTTTAATTCAAAGTCTTTTGAATTTGGGTTGCAGAGAAATCAGCGATTGATCAATTTCTGCATTAGATGACAGTTCGCTACTTGAAATTATCATAAAAAGCACAAGAAATTGATTCAAGTGTGTTGAGTGTTTTATTGAAAACTCGTATTGTGAGTTTTAATTGATGATCCAAATGTATTTTATTTTACTCGCAGTTGCTTTCATTAAATGCTATCAAATCTAAACCAGTTTTCCAAATTCCGCCATATTCAGACAGTTCCCGAAAAAGATGCAAAATTGCACAAGATTTGAATTAAACGATGTTTGTTTAATTTACAAGTTGAACGAGGAACGACACGAGAATATCTTAAGGCCAGACAGCGAATTTGACCTCCTCCCCCCACTCAATGGCCACCCGCTCATCATGGCTCTTTCACCTACGTTCCGTTAATTCCATTATAACAATTGATTTCATTGTGCAATCATTGTCACGCAACAACAGTAACAACAATGGATTCAATTCATGACAACTTTTGTGGTTAACGGATGAGTATAAAGATACACAGGTATCT